>VXAX01001003.1:735104-857148 GCA_013399835.1 Leptocoma aspasia | reverse complement strand
CCCCCCCCCCCCCCCCCAATCTCTCCAAAGGGCATTTGGAGGTGACACCCAATGCACCGTCCCCCTTGCAGCCAGCTCTAATTGGAGCTGACAAGCTGCCACTCATTCGTGGCTTTGGAAATGGGGCACTTCTGCCACTGGAGTTGGCCCTACCCAGCCCTCTCTATTAGAAAAAATATTTTCTCCTCTTTTGCCTTCTCCTGGTGGTGTTTTGGGCACAAAATTAGCAAAATGCCAGAGTGACCAGAGCAGTCAAACACAGGGCTCTCCTCCAGCAGTTCACCTGGTCTCTGGGGCTCAGTAGTTAGGGCCCAGCTGCAGGACCTGGGCATAAGAAAGGGGTCTCCAGGCACAGGAGGATAAAAGGGGTCAACTGTGGTCATCAGCTCCCTGGTCCATGACCTGCCTGGCTCACTGTGTCTGACCGGGCTGTGATCCCTTTCATGCAGAGGCTGAGAGGCAGGCCATGATGCCTCCCAGGCAGGATGGAAGTGGTGTGGGCAGTCTGTCAGAGCCTGTCCTCTCTGCTGAATCAGCCATGCTGTTGCCACCAAGGCCAACACCTTCCCACCTGGCAGGCCCCAGTGAGAGCCACACTGCAGAAGTCATCACAAAGTGCCTCCTGGGGACTCGAGGCATCTCCAGAGGCTCTTTGAGTGGCACAGTGATTCCTTCTCACATGGCTGCAGAATCTCTGCGTCTCCCCAGGTCCCTGGGGAAGATCTGTAGGGAGCTCCTGGAGAATTACCAGGCACAGGCTCTGTGCTGTGCATCAGGGGTGTGCTGGCCCATCACTACAGCTGACACCTCTGCACTGAGAGCACCCAGGGTGGGTGAGAGGCTCTCCTGGGTGCACAGAGAGGACAGAGGCTGGGGCAGCTCCTGTGGGCAGGAGGTCCCCCAAGAGCCCCAGTGTAAAGGGCTCAGCAGGTATTTGAAATGAGTTCAAACTAAACTACAGCTTCAGTCCCAGTATTTCCTCTTCCTTGACTCTGCACTCATTCTAAAAATCAAAATACTTCCCCATAAAGAACCGCCTTCCCATAAAAGGACCTCTCCCTCCCTGTCTGCCCTGGTCTTATTGATCAAGCACCACAGACGGTGGCTGCAGCTTCAGTTGCCAAGTAGGGCAGATCGATAGAGACTCAGGATGGGATTTTTGGCAGCTGGAACATATATTTGTTCCTCCTTCCGTCCCACCATCCCTCTGGGAAATGGTTGGTGTCACAGTGGAAGCAGGTGGAGTAAAGCTCCGTCCTCCCGCTTGCCGCTCACCTTATCATCTGTCCTCTGTGCTGCAGGCCTGGGGCCAGAGGCCTCTGCAGGAGCATCTGTGGGGCTGCAGAGCATGTGGGGCGCATGTGGAGACAGAGTAGTCCCACCCTGTGCTGGCTCCCCCAGCCCTTCTCTGCCCCTTACCTTTTGCAATGGCCAAGTTCACCCTTTTGTATACTGGGGCAATCCTATGGGTCCTTCCAGGCTCCCCAAAAGCAGTATTTGGCCTTTATTGTTTGCCGAGTCTCTTTATTCAACTACTGTTTCTTCCCTGCCTGGGTCCAAAGTAAGTCCCCTCTGCCCTTCCCTGCTGTGACCATCGGTGCTGTTGTCACCTTTCCAGAGATGGGGAGAGCAAGGCACCGTGATGGGAAGTGGCTTCCTGGAGGCCAGAGGGACTTGGTGCTGGAGTTGGGGTTTGGGGCCGTGTTTCTGGCTGTCCTTTATCAGCACTCAGCCCCTGGGCCATGGGCTTGGGACAGTGCTTCCCCACTCAGAGCCTTCCCTTGCCCTGGCTGTGTGGGACCAAAAGCTGTGGGCTGGTCTCCAGCATGAACTGGGGGAACGAGGCGCAGAGGGGAGCACTGGGGAGGGGAGGGATGCTGTGCAGACTTGCCTTGCTCCATCCTGTCTGAAGAGCAGTTATCTCTGCCATAAGATGTCCTTAACCCTTGCTAGCTCTCCTGGCTGCCCAGCCTCTGGCAGGTGCTGAGCGCCACGCACAGAGAAGTTAATGAAATGAGTATTTTGGGGAGGGGGGGAGGGAGGCTGTGTACTGCACCCTGGGGCCCTGGGTTTATTAATGGTGACCTGCCATTAAGACTAAAGTGCTAACCTGGTCATATTTAGCAGCTTTCAGTGGTATCCCAGTGGTCCCTGCCTGCAATATCAACTCCTGCTTTCCCCCGCAGCCCCAGCTCAGCAGGAGCTGACTCCAGAGTTTCTCTGCTACAATGAGTCTGGTGGGCAGCACTAAGAAGTCTCTGTGCTGCTGCTGCTGCCAGACAGATTTCCACCTCCTCCTGCTGCTTCACGCAGCTTCCCCCCTTACTGCCAGGTCTTGCAGGCAGCGCTTGGAAAAGAAGACCAAGTCCTGGCATCTTCATGATTTCCTTTATACAGACACAGCCTGGGGGTCAGTAGGAGAGGGAGATGTGCCAGCATGAAGCTCAGACAGAGGGTTTGGCCATGAAGAAGAGGCATACTCCAGCTCTGCAGAGCATTTCCACAGAGCTCTCCGAGAAGGCACTGGCAAATTATCCCTCTGAGGTGGCAGGCTGGGCAGCCAGGCAGCAGCTCTGCCAGACCTGATTAAAACAGGACTCGAGGCTAACAGCTTCAGGTCAGAGCAGGAGGGCTGCTCCCACTGCTGCTGTCCCTCTTGCTCCAATCTAAGAGGGATGTGGAAAACCCAAGCTTGGGGGGATGTCCCCTAGGGGATATCAGCAGTTGGATATTGCAGTGACAGGCACTTTAGAAAGATGCTGGAAGCTGCTGCTGCTGCTGCTGGTCCAGGCAGGGATCAGTGTTAGCAGAAGAACAAAAAAAGCCCCAGAGTTTCCTTGAAGCTAATTCTGCTCTTGATGCTTCCCCAGAAGCAAGATCCTGCTGTGCTCCATGTGCCAACTGAGATTATTGCTTTCCCTGATCACTTCTTCCTGGATTAAAACCTCAGCACAGAGTGTTTTGCAGTGTGTTATTCCAGGATACCCACTAGAAGCCCAACATGGTGCAGGCTCTGGCAGAGACACCAGGGAATCATGAGGCATCTCCAGCTCAGGCTGCTCCTGCTGCTGGGATCAGGAGGTGGGGGTGCATTTGTGTTTGGCCTGAGGTGAGGGCACAGAGAGCAGGGCTGTAGGGATTTTCCTCTCTCCAGAGAGCCCTGCAAGGCACAGATCCTGTGTCCCCGCAGCCCTGCCCTTCACGTGGGCACGTTTGCCAGCGTGGGCTGCAGGCCATTGCCCAGCAGAGCTGCGAGGGCAGGGGCCGTGTTCCAGCAGAGCTGCGGCCTCGCGGCAGGACGAGCTTTGGCAGCCAGGCTGGGGGCAATCCTCGCTCTCTCCTTTGGCTCTGTGCCCCAGCTGATCTGCAGCCAGGTTTTGCTGTAATCCCTACATCCTGTTGCAGGTCCTTAATCAGCTGGAGCCAGCCTGGAAAAAAAAAAAAAAAAAACCCAAAACGCAAACCCCAAACTGTTGTGGTTAAAGCTCCCCAGCGCCAGGTGGTGAGGAGGGGTGGGCAGCAGCCTTCCCAGGCACCAGGTGGGAGATGGGAAGGGTTGGGGGAGATTACTGTTTCCTTGGTAGGGATGGAAGCAGAGAAAAGGGTGTTTGTTCCTTCTGGGGGTCTCTGCAGGACCCACTCGTGCTATTCCACTGCAGAGTGGATGGGTCTGGGTTTGAGGCATTGACTGCTCAGCTATGGACATTGCCCCTTCAGCCCTCATTGGGCAGGCTTGGAAACTCTCCGGTTGTTGTTGAGTTGGTTTTTTTCCCATTTAATGCATAGAATAACACTGATGGGTCTGAACAGCTCCAGCCAGGCGACGAGGGGAAAGAATAACAAGCTCCTGAATGTCAGGCAAAATTATGGGCCATTGCTATTTAGGGTGAGTCTGGTGGATTTAGGGCCTCTCTGTTCTATTGTCCTGGCTGCTCTGAGCATTGGAGCAGGCGAGACACAAGTCGGGAATTTTATTGCAGAGCATGTTCAGGGGAAGGCTGGTTCTGAGCGTTTCCGGAGTGAAACAGCAGCAGTGGGGGAGAGGAGACTCTTTCTGTTGGAAAGTTGGTGAGATGTGATACTGGAGGCTGGAAGTTCTGCAGAGGTGGTTGTCCAGCAGAGAATAGAGCCCCTGTGCATCCTGGTTTCTATCTGGATTCAGCTCCAGGTGTTCATCACACTCCCCAAGTCTGTGTAGGGTTGGTCTCCATCCATCAGACCTGGGCTGGCTGTCTGGCTGCTGCGTCCCTTGGCAGCCCCTGCTGGTCCCCACTGCATCTCAAGGGCACATGGCTCCTTGTCTTCTCTTGTGAAGCATTCAGGAATGTAGTTCATATGGAAAGCAGTGCCTATATGTGTGTTCAGTGGGGATTAGGGGTTTTGGGGTTTGGTGTCATCGCTTGGATTGCTTATGGCTGGGACTGGTGATGTAACCAGGGCTGGCACTGCACTGGCATTGCCAGGTGTTAGGGGAAGGCCCCAGCTGAACAGCATAAGCACAGAAGGACACAGAAAGGCTGAAGAAGGTGTTACACAGTGTGTTAGAAGTGGGTCAGTCATGGGAAAGTGAAGTCTTCACAAGTCCTGAACAGGGTGTACCCTAAGCTTCCAGATTTTGGCAACTACATTCTGTCCCATGCCAGGGTGGGGAGGAGAGGCAGAGAGCAAGAAAGCCATTCAGGCCTGGCTGTCTGCATAGGTGTAAGGCTCAGCAGGGTGAATTCTTTGCTTCTTTGGGGCTCTTTTTATTTGACCGGATTAAAAAGCCTATTTGAGTGTCTTAAACCATTTAATCTAAAATCCCCAGGTAGATGTGCCATTGGATTCAGTTTTAAGCTTATAAACAAAATAGGTCTGTGTTTTTCTCTTCTTCATTTTGTTTTAAAGAAGAAGGGTTTGACCTGTCCTCCCTGGAGCTGGGAGGAGTTGAGCTTCTGGTGCCTATGAATCCCCCTGAGCTTTCTGAAGGGTGGGAAAGTGCAGAGACTGGGGTGCTGGTGTCACCTTCCACTGGGGTGCTGGTGTGACCTTCGTGCAGCTCCAGGTTAGATGTACATGTGGCCTGGGCAGGTGCCAGGAGGAGGGAGCAGGGGCCAGGCTCCACTGGCTGGTCCCCAGGGCTCAGTACCTGCACAGACTACTGAGTGTAGGTAAAATTCCAGTAGAACCATTTCTCTGCAATTAGTTTGGGTATGTGGAAAAGGAGAAGACCATAGGAGATGCGAGAAAATGGGAGGAAAGCATGGAATGGTCTTGATAATTCCAGTTCCTGTAGTCCTTTGAGAGAAGCTGATCTCCTCTGCTCCCAGAGTGTTCAGCTCCTTCCAGGATTTCCTCCTGCATCCATCCTCTCCACGCAATCTCCTCTTGTCTCCTCTACAGTGCCACGTGGCTTATTGCTGCCATTCCCTGTGCTTCAGGGAAGGTTCCGTTGTCCCCAAAATGGGACAGTTCAGGATTTGTTCGCAGGAGAGAGGTGCTACTGTGGCAGCGGCAGGAATGTCACAGGTCTGTGGCCCACAGTGCCAGATACTCCAGAGGATGGTACCGAACCCACAGCAGGCAAATGTAAGATGAGCTGTCCCTGTGTCCCCTCAAAGTGCTTTCCCTGTGCCCACCTCGAGTCACTGATGCCTGCACACATGTGTGGGGTGACAGTGGCAGTGCTCAAACCAGCTGTAGTGGGAGCAGTGTCCCTTCCAGATCCTGTGGCCAGTGCTGGGCCATCCAGCTCCCTGGTGCAGCCATGGAAGAGCTCGTTCCAGCAGGGCCATGGAAGGGCCAGGGGCAGGCTGTACTCACCTCTGGTGGTCTCTGCTGCGAGCAGAGAGGCCTCCTGTGTCCAGGGCTCTCAAGGAGGTGCTCTGTGCAAGGGGAAGGTGGGAACAAGGCTGTGTCCCTCCCGCCTTCCTTCTCCCAAGGAGCTGAAGATGGACAGAGGGACAGGCATCTGTCCGATGGCAGCTAGAATGGGAGGGAGCCCTGTTGGCTTTGCCAAGGGAGCCTCTTTCTATATGGAAATGAAGAATTTAGGCTAATGGAGCTCAACCATCTCTAATTTTGCGATGGCAGGAGGATTTTGATTGAAAGTAATTAAGCAAGCTAGCTGTAAAATTAATTAAAGCAAAAGGGGGGGATTTTTTTATTGGATTGGATAGCGATATAGCGGCTGTCAAATGGGGGACGGATGGGGGTGACCTGAATTCTCTGCCCTCCCTCCTCCCACTCGGGACGTTTATGTCACTTTAATCTCCTTACAGCGGCTGGTGTGCATTTGTTTGAAATAATCAAGGAAATATGGTCAGAAATTGTCAGCTTTCAGATCTAATTTACCTGACAGCCCTGCGCAGACCAGTAAGCCTCTGTGTGCGTGTGTGTGTGTGGTGCATGCGACTGTGTGGTCATGGAGGACTCCTTGTCTCCCCTCTCCCCTGTTTTTGTTCATTCTGTCTTCTCTTGATTCTTAGCAAAAATACTTCTGACATATCTGGGGCCACCCAGCACCTGGCAGGAAAAAGAAATAAGTTTGACAATTTTCCTGCAGTCCCTTCTCCACCCCCCACCTTCCCATCACTATCTCCTCCCAACCTGCTGCCTCATCCTTGCACCATAACCAGCTTTAGGGTTTAGGCAATATAGGATTAGGGGAGGTGGCTGTAATTCTTTATTCCAGATGGCTGGCAACTGCTAAACCCACTGTCACAAGCACCGAGTTATAAAAATACTTAAATTAGGCCCTTTGTTTCAGCCCATGTCCCTGCCAAGCAGCTATCCTGGTGTCCTGCCGGGAGCTCAGCTTGCACAGAACAGGTGGGGGACTCTGAGTCCAGACTGTAATGATGCTGGGGAGAGGCTTCTCCGGACTCACACCTACCTGGATTCCCTTGCTCAGCTCCATCTGCTTCTTTTTGCCTTTAGCTCTTAAAGAGAGATCTGCAACAAGATGGAGCTGGGCATGGGTTGGTGTGTGCTCACTTAGCAGGTGAACATCCCAGTCCAGGGATGTACAAAGGCTGCAATTCCTACCCATCTGACTGGGAGGGTGGGGGTGTGCACATTCCTGACAGAAATCTCAGGCTTCCCCCTGGACCTAACCCTGCCAGAACCTGGTGACCTGAGCTCTGTGTACAGAAACTGGGGAAGGAGGGCGACTACTACAGGACTGGTGTTTCCTCAGAGCTGCCCTGGTGCCTCACATCTGTCTTGTTAGGTTGGCTCTTAGGGTTATTATTTACTATTTATTGTTATTCATTAAGCGCCAAGAGAGTTTGGGCTTTTGTTTGTTTTGTTTGGGTTTCCATATAGAGGCCTTTGCTGAGGCGGACTCCGGTGCCAAGACCTCTGGCACTTTTACAATTACAGCCCGTGATCCTACTGTATTGTTTATGTAATGACTCTCAGTCCCGAGGGATTCTGCAGCCTTTCTTAGAGCAGAGCACCCAGCACCTGGCAGGGCGAGTGCTGGACCCTGGTGCCAAGGAGAATCTCTGGGCTTTATGTCCCAGGGAATCATTAATACGTAGAGGGCTCAGGCTGGAGCTGCTGCGAGGATCCACATGCAGGGGAGTTGATTAAGCTGCTTCAGAAGGAACAGATGATTCATCCCTGCCTGGTCTCTGTGGTCACAGGGTCTCTCAGTAGCTCAGACCTGGTGTTCTGGCTGTTGGGTGTCTGCAGCCCACCAGTCTGTCTCTCATACTGAGTTGACTGGTCCTTTTGGGCCAGCTAATGTGACCAGTTCCTGAGTGTCCCAAAGCACCCCAAACCATCTCAGCACAAGGATTGAAACTTCTAGTTGTTAGGCAGGTGTGTAGAGGGCTCCACACCAGCTCTGTAACCTGCAGGACTCGGGTAGGACTGGTGATGACCAGCTGCGTGGGGCTGTGCTGGGGTAGGTGATGAGCTCATCACCATGATTCTTGGGTTTAATTCCAGCTTTGCCACTGATTTGCTTTGTGTCTGTAGCCATGTGAATGCATAGCTTTGTGCCAGTGCTTCCTCATCAGTATAATGGGTATAATTAGGCTTCCCTGATTGAAGATGGCGCTGAACACTGAGAGTGCTGGCAGACTGTTTGCTTTTGTTTAAAAGTCCCTTCTGAAAAAAGGAGATAAGACCAGATTTTAGGGTGCTGGTTCCCATATGATGTTGCAGACATATGTGGGTTAAGGTCTCTGACAGTACTCAACCCTTTCCTTGTGGGACAGGTCTGCTCTGAAGAGTTGGCTTCCCCTAAACCTAACATGACAGACTTAGGTTAAGACTGAGTGCTTCTAAGTTCTGTCTCCCCTGTGTTCAGCAAAATACAGAATGGGGCACTGCCGATTTTCTGTGTTAATTACAAATATAACAGAATGTAACATGAAGAATAGTCTAAATAATTTCACGGCCTCTTAACCAAAAGAGAGCTTAAGTTCTGGGACATGGACCAGGCTACCACTGATAATGGTATCTGAACTCAGTGGTGTCTGGAGGAAGGGTCAAACCATGCTGGCTGCTCAGATTTCCCACTGTAGATTGCAAGACCAGATGATTAAGAGTGCATTAGATAATCTTCTAACATAACATTCCCTACAGGCAGTTACTGGCATTGCTGTAGAGACATCCTGAACGACGTGTTGGAAAAGGAAGTGCACAGGACACTCTTTCTGCATTGTGAACATGTTTGAGACCCCCATGCAAAGCTGTGCTCTGTTCTGACTCCAAGTCTCCTCAGACATGGCCGAGGAAAATGCACGTGAGTGCTGACCTGGGGGCACCTTCTGTTGTTCTATTTGCACCTGCTTGTACTTGTTCAACACCTCTCCCCTCTCAAGCACTGCCACTCTCACTGCAAATGAGTCTGGAGACCCTAACTCCAGCACAGCCAGGAGCTGAGAAACATCCCATAGTTGGGTGAATGGGATGAAAAGTTCAGATTTGGGTGGCGTTTCTTTTTTTCTCAGTTTAGTGTGAATGGCAGTGGAAAGGCATAAGCTCCCTTCAGTCACTGATGTGATGGCAGCTGGGAAATTATTCTCCTGAGCCAAGCAGAGTGACATGAGCAGAAGATCAGTCAGAGAGGGATCAAGCCCAGCAAGTCAGGAAGAGCTGAGGCACTGGGCTGAGTGTCTGGAGATGAGCTGCCCATTCTCAGTCAGTGGGGAGGAGAGTCCTCCAGAAAGGGCCTGGCAGCTCAGCTGACATCAGTTCAGAGAGTGGGAATGTGTGGAGGAGACACCTCAGGAGTGAGTCAGGAAGACAGACACGTGTACCTGCCTTTCCTGTGAACTGCTGACCCTCACACAACATCCTGCCCCAATGCTGAATCCTGGCTGCTGTTCTGTGCATCCAGCTGGCTTGGGTGACCTGTACTGGGGCCATACTGGGACTTGTGGGGACGTCTCCTGAGGCTTGCTCCTCCTGCACCCCAGCAGAGGGAAGGGAGGCTGTGGGCTGGCTGGGAGCAGCTGGTGATGGATGTCCCCATGTGTGTCCTCACGGCAGTAGGGCAGTCCCAGGTCAGGTCAGATCCATGCTGCTCCCCACACAGACAGGAGCCAAGTCCTAGATTTGGGAGAGGCTCAAGGCAGGACTCCCTGAGTTCCCTCTGCACAGAAGATACACCCTCACGGAGCTGTCTTTTTATTTGCAAACTGAGCAGTTGTACTGGAAGAGATTTAGCAAACATGGGACTGCACAATGCTGTGTGTACTGAGTCACACATCAGGGCTGGAGCCAGCTAGCACTGTGAGCTACTGAGGCAAACATTTGAGAATAGCTACAATAGGCACCAAAAATATCTTCAGATGAGATCTTTCTGAGTTGCTGCACATTGGGTAACAGGGAGGGCTGACAACCTAAGCTTAAACTCTACCCACATGCTCTAAAGCTCATCCTGGGCAAGCCAAGCTACTGGAAATGGGAACAAAACAGAGGGAAAGCAGGTTTTCTCCTGTAAAGGGAGCTCTGATTAGCCAACTTCACATGAGTTGGGAAAGTTCTGTCCCTGGCAAGGCTTTAGGGATTGACCCAGTGATCCTGGCTCTGGCTGCATTTCAGGAGGGAATGACCCCAGAATTTATACCATGCTGTTGAATCTGCAGCTCACACCTGCACAGGGCCAGGGCAGGAAGAGTCCCTAGGAGACATCTTTTGTCTTTATTTTTAAAGTTCCCAGGCAAGGGGCCTGGTCTTGGAGTCTCCCGTAGAAGGTCTCTCTATTTATTGTAAGATTTTTTCTCAGGGGTTTGCTCTGTGGTTGCTCTTTCCTCTCTACTTCTCTTTTAAAATAAAGGAGTCACTTCCCCAAAACCCAGCTCTGGCTACTGAGACATGATTCCCCACAGGCAGATTTCTGGGGGCTTGTGCAGGCCAGAATGGGAGAAGAGGCAGCAGAGGCTCTCGATGCTGTCTGATGTGCACACGGAGGGCAGGCTGGTGCTAACCACTGAATGTGCTCAGCCTCCTGCCAGGTGACCCTTGGGCATCCTCTGCCCAGTGCCCCCAGGCTTTTCCTTGCATCCTGCTGCTCTCTGCACCTCGTGCTGAGGCTGGGATCATCCCTTGGCCTTGCTCTGGCTGCTCCCTGCCTTCCAGCACACCATCTCTCCCACTGGCTTTGCAGCCGTTTTTTCTGCCAGCGCAGGGCACTGAAAAGTGCTGGCACTGCCAAAAACCCTGTGTGCACTACGACTCCCCAAACATCCCTTTATTTTTATTGTTCTGTTAATTACTGTTTAAACTTTAATAAGTCACTTCGTCAGGAGGGGGGACCTGCAGTGAGGTTTCTGTGCAAACACTGGGCCCGGCAGTGACTCTAGTGTAACATAACCCTTTATACAATGTGGGAATGTTTAGACTGTAACAGAAACTTGTTATTTTAATGACAGTTAAAGGGGGAAAAAAAAAGAAAGGAGCGAATGAAAAAGGGAAGCAAGTTTGCTGGGGAAATGGCTCATCTCAATCTCTCTGTCTGGCCTCTTTTCTCTTGGCTTTAATGATATCTGGATAAGGAAGCTTTATGGCTTCAGTTGAGGCAAGTCTTGTTCCCAGAGATGCCCTATACAAGGCAGTATGTGATCCCTTCAGTTCTGCAGGGTGAGGCCAACAGTGGAGAGATGCTGATGGAAGCAGCATGGCTTGATTTTGCTCAGACACAGCAGCAGATGCCTAAAGCCAATTTGAGCTCAGTCTAATTACTCTGACCCACACAAGAGACTTTGCCCTTCTATTCAGAGCTTCTTCCACTGGTTAAGTTTTTAAGTAGCTGTGCTGACACAGATGCTGGCATGTCATACATAGGAGGGTCCAACATCCCATGGAAAAAACAGACCTTGAAGCAAGAAAATGATGTTTCATTTTGACTCCTCAAAATAAGGAATCATGGAGACCTGAGAGAGGGAGAGAGCCTGGCTCACACTCTTGGCAGTGGGAGAACAGAGGATTCACAGGCATCCTTGATTTTGGACTGTGACTTCTGACATCTGCATTGCTTTAAGGTGGAGAGTGACTGTGCAGTGGCTGCTGTCCCCACACCACAGCACTGAAGTCACCTCCAGGTTTGGCTTGGCTATATTTAGCACTCACTATAGACAAGACCATATAGAGTGATATATATGATCTGAAAACCTTCAACTCCTGCTGACCTCTGCTGCTACAGTCAAATCCCCCAAATCTGTACAGTCTGAGTGGGGAGTGACACGAGACCAGGAGAAGGGAGAGCTCCCATGTTTTCCCTGACAGAATTCCATGTTCCCCCTCCCCAGGCTGGTCACCAGTTCCTCGCAGGGCTGGTCCCCTGGGAAGCCCAGCTTTTTCTGCCAGACCTGGCTGTTGGGCCCACGGGGAATGAGGGTAGAGAGGTGTAAAGAGGATATGGGGGTGCAGAGTGGGGCACAAGAGCTTTGGCAGGAGATGCTGGGAAGGAGAAAGGTGGAATGGTGCTGGGAACTCAAGGAAAGAAGACAGGAGAAGAAAAGCACGCTAAGGCCAAGTCCAGCCAATTCCAGCTGGAATGGGAAGGGGGCACAAAGGGCAAAACTTTGGGGGGGAGGAGAGGTTAGGAGGGTGTGGGGTGTAAAGGAGCACTTTGCTGTGAGAAACAACCTTCCTCAGGTGCCAGCTCCTTCCTGGGGGTCCGGTTCCTCTGTGCAGGGCCCCTCTCTCCTCTTTGCTGAGTTTCTGGCCAGAACAGGAGCCTGGGGGACTTGCACTCCATAAAGCTTTTTGGTGAGGGTGAGTGTAGGGTGGAGTGGGAGGGGATGCAGTTCATGGGCCTCTGGGGAGTGTGTGTTTTCCCAAGTGGGTGAGCATGCAGGGAGCAGGCCAAAACAGTTCATGCTTTCCTCACCCACTGCTGGGGTTGTGATTGTTATTGATTGGGTTTGCTGTTCTCGGCACTTTGTGTTTTTCCAGCTGAGCATTGGCTGCCCCTGGAATTTTTTTTTTCCCCTCTGCTTTAGTTCAAATATGCACAAACATGGCAGATGGGGCAGGTGAATGCCCAGCTCTGTGCCAGCCAGCACTGCAGGGGCTGAGCCTGACTGGGGCTGCACAGGGCTGGGAGAGTGCAGGGGTCTGTGAAAGGTACCAGTAATGTGCAGACCTGCTGTCAGTAGGATTAAATTCATAGGTCTGTATTATCTCTGGGTGTATGTCATACAAAAAGGAAAAGAAGTCTGCTCTTTTATGAAAACCACTGTCAGGGCTTTATGTTGGAGCAAATAATAGGGACATGCACAGGGATTCCCACACTTGGGCACGTATAATGTATAGCTGGCTTAGGGTGCATAAACTTCAACCTCAAAGCCAAAGGGCCAAGAGAGTGCTAACTGGAGAGATAGTTTTGTTTCATTTACAACATGTAGTCATGACTTTAGACCTCACCAAGCCCCTCATGTTGGGCTGTTCTCCCTCCAGCCATGCGCTCATGTCCGTCCTCTGCAGAGCTGTGCCTGTTCATGGGGCCAGTGGCAGGAGCCATCCCTTTAGGAATGGTATTTTCCAGGTTCCTGTGTGAGGCCAAACATGTCCCAGCTGCAAAAATAACTAGTCTGTATATCCTGTGGAAACAGGAGCAGCAGCGACACATCTGTCTGGTCTGGGCAGAGCCGGCTTGTAACTAATGCCCCAAAGGGGCATCAGGCGGCTGCAAGCTCCTTGTCAGTGTGCAGAAGCCCAAAATAGAGACCTTTGGGGAGGACTAGCCCCTTGGAGGGTGAAGCTCTGCAGTAGGCAGAGCAACAGATACCTCGGAGCCTCTTGCAGGACCAGTGTGTTCCAGCAAGACATTAATATTGACTGGCTTCCCTGGCCCAGCTCGGGGCTGCTGGCGTGGCCGGGCGCACGCGTCCCCCAGAGCAGCCCCAGCCCCTTCCTGGCTCCCTCCTGCCTCCCCCGTGGCCAGTGGGGTCACTTTGGTTGGAGAGCACAAGCAGAGCTCAAGGATAGAGCCCCCTGGACGGAGCCAAGGAGCCACCGAGTAAAAACGCTGAGGTTTTCCTTTTCTGTACAGCGCGTTTCCCTAAATTGCCTTTGACTGTGTGCATCGCTAATGAAAGTTTATGCCCTTGTTAGAAGGACAGGCAGGTCCATTCCAGTTAGGGCTGGGTCTATCCTTCTGCCAACTGCCCTCCCCAGCACACACACACACTCTCACTCACTTGCTCTCCCTGGTGAATAAGTAGAGGCTGTTATAAAAAAAAAAAAAAAAGAGAGAGAGAGGCAAAAAAAGAGGAGGGGAAAAAAATTTCCATATTTGTGTAAGTTGCTTTAAAAGCATTTTATCATGTCATAAAAAAAAAGGAAAGTACTCTCGGAAATTGATCCTGCACAAGAGCCCATTGGACAGAAGGACGTTGGGATGTTAATGGCTATTTTGCTCCAGGGTGGCTTATTAAAAAATTTATACATAAATGCTTAAAATTGCATAAATTATTTAAAAAAAAAAACATAGTAAGCAATTCGCAATCCCCATCTACTTTTTCTCTTTTTCTTTCCCTCATCATTCTTTTCTTCCATTCTTTCCTACAAAAAGAAAATATTCCTTCCCACTTCTCTTACCCTTGTCCCCTCCCTGTCTGAAAATGTGATGTGCCCAAAATTGTACATGTCTGTGGGTAAAATAAATACGATTTTAAATGGTACCTGCCACTGACCAGCAGAGCTAGCTGCAAGGGGGAAAAGAAAAAAAAAAGAAGGGGAGAAGAAAAAAGAAAAGAAAGAAAGAAGTTTGGATATGATGAGTGTTTCTCGCAGGCGTGGAATGTCACCCACATATCCTGGAGATTGTACTGGGGAGGTTTATGATGGTTTCCCATTGATTTGTTTCCCCGACGCAGCTGCCGACCTCTATTGAGGGACAAACATAATCAGCACTGACGCAAATTAGATGGTTATTCGTTTTGAAAATTGACAGAAAAACAATAAAAAAGATGAAATGCTCCCAAATCAATAGATATAATGAAATTCAAATAATCCGAGAGATGAGGTCTCCATGGCAACTGATAATGTGGAAAAGAAAACAATTTAATAAAGGACAGACACACTTTGAAAACAGATTGGGCAAAGGGAAGGCGGGGGGGCGAGGGAGCAAGGGGGGCTGTGGGTTGGGTGGTGGTGGGAGGGGGCAGCGGGAGGAGGTGGTGGTGGGGAGCCAGAGCCACTGCCTCTCCGGTTGGTTAGCAGTGCTGTAGTGAAGGATCACTGTCCATCCCAAGGACGCTTGCCATAATTAAGAGAGGCTTTCGGTCCAGAAAGTGCAGATTCAGGTTTTAATACACAAAATTATTTCAGGAGCACTGAATCGGAAAGTCGTTTGTTATGACCTTCCTGAGAGGCCTGGAGCAGGGCATGTTGGAGGCGCGGCGGCTGAGCCAGCTGAGTTATGGCATATTTGTGTTTTTATAGTGCGGAGGGGAGGGGGAAGGGGGGAAGAAGGTTAAACAGTATTTACAGCTCAGTTGTTTTCAGAAAGGAAAGAGAAATAGAGTTCATGAAAAGATGCGAGTGGAAGAGAGAGAGGGAGAGGGAGAGATCCCGTGCCCGGCACACACACTCTGCTGGGACATCAGCTCCAGTGAGNGTCCCCTCCCTGTCTGAAAATGTGATGTGCCCAAAATTGTACATGTCTGTGGGTAAAATAAATACGATTTTAAATGGTACCTGCCACTGACCAGCAGAGCTAGCTGCAAGGGGGAAAAGAAAAAAAAAAGAAGGGGAGAAGAAAAAAGAAAAGAAAGAAAGAAGTTTGGATATGATGAGTGTTTCTCGCAGGCGTGGAATGTCACCCACATATCCTGGAGATTGTACTGGGGAGGTTTATGATGGTTTCCCATTGATTTGTTTCCCCGACGCAGCTGCCGACCTCGATTGAGGGACAAACATAATCAGCACTGACGCAAATTAGATGGTTATTCGTTTTGAAAATTGACAGAAAAACAATAAAAAAGATGAAATGCTCCCAAATCAATAGATATAATGAAATTCAAATAATCCGAGAGATGAGGTCTCCATGGCAACTGATAATGTGGAAAAGAAAACAATTTAATAAAGGACAGACACACTTTGAAAACAGATTGGGCAAAGGGAAGGCGGGGGGGCGAGGGAGCAAGGGGGGCTGTGGGTTGGGTGGTGGTGGGAGGGGGCAGCGGGAGGAGGTGGTGGTGGGGAGCCAGAGCCACTGCCTCTCCGGTTGGTTAGCAGTGCTGTAGTGAAGGATCACTGTCCATCCCAAGGACGCTTGCCATAATTAAGAGAGGCTTTCGGTCCAGAAAGTGCAGATTCAGGTTTTAATACACAAAATTATTTCAGGAGCACTGAATCGGAAAGTCGTTTGTTATGACCTTCCTGAGAGGCCTGGAGCAGGGCATGTTGGAGGCGCGGCGGCTGAGCCAGCTGAGTTATGGCATATTTGTGTTTTTATAGTGCGGAGGGGAGGGGGAAGGGGGGAAGAAGGTTAAACAGTATTTACAGCTCAGTTGTTTTCAGAAAGGAAAGAGAAATAGAGTTCATGAAAAGATGCGAGTGGAAGAGAGAGAGGGAGAGGGAGAGATCCCGTGCCCGGCACACACACTCTGCTGGGACATCAGCTCCAGTGAGACATTCCCCGGTGCTCTGTTTGCCTTAAGGTGTGAGGTGCAGATGGGCTGGGGGTACCGAGGGGCTCTTCGGTGGGATGGGGAGTGTGTCTGTCCCTGCTGCAGGTTTGGCTGCAGGGTGCAGCTGGCAGTCCACTGTCCCCTCACTCCAAGCTGCAGAACAAACTGCAGCTGGCGTGCGGGCTCACGTGAGCGTGTGCGTGGTGTGAGTGCACACACGGGTCTCTGCTCACACCTGTGGCTGCCTGGGATGGCTGCTCGTGTGGCTGCTCGTGGGCTCTGTGTGGGTGCTGTGGGCTCTGTGGGGTGCTGGCTGCGTGTGCAGGGCTGAGCGGAGCCAGGTGTGTGCAGGGTGCAGGTGCTGCGTCTGTGTGTACATGTATGTGTGTGCAGATGTGACCCCTGCACAGTCACAGCTACACAGGCGGGTGTGCATTAGCATGTACATGCAGCTGTGTGTGTGTGTGTGCCTCTGCATGTGATGGTGTACCTGCACGGCCACGTTTCTGCACATGCGTGTGCTCCCACGGATGGGTGCTGGCAGTCAGTGATAGCACAGGCACATGGATGGGCTCACGAGGACATAGGAGATAAGAAGATGAGCCCTAATGACCAGAAGGAAGAGCAACAAAAGGCAAGACACGGAATTAGAGTGGTGTAAGCACTGGGAAGCATGGGGTGAGTGCCCGCATGGCCCAGCCATGGGGTTGCTCTGCCGTGCTGCTCTGACAGGACTGCTGAGTTAACAACTCAGGCATGACCCACTGCTTTCACAGCAGAGCTCACTCTCCTCTGGCCCAATCATTCCTTCCAGGATGGACGTATTTCTCCTAACCACGCTGGACAATATTTGCAGGTCACAGACATCTTCAGGGATTCAAGAGCCCTTGAGCTCCCAGTGCTGTGTGTAATGGGTGCCTGCTCTGGATTCACAAAAGAGTTCAGCCCCACTTGGGGGTCACAGGAACCTCTCAGGGCACTGAGTGTCCCCTTTGCACACCCAGCCCAGAGCAGTCGCCTGCTCACACACAGCTCAGGCAGCAGCCAGGGGCTGTGGAGAGGACGTAACATGAGCTGGAAGGCTGAGATGCTCTGGTTTGCTCTTTGTATGCAGCCCTTGCTGGGGTTTCACTCACCTCCTGCAGGCTGACACACTGATTTACTTTGCGGGACCTTGAAAGACCACAATAATGAACTTTCTCTGGCCCTGCATTTCCTAGTGGTGCAACAAGCATTCACGCTCCCAACTCCTATTTAGCTCCCAACTTCCCACTGCAGTTAATTAGCAGTCTGCATTCTTTGTTGGGTCTGAGCTTAATAGTGCTGAAAGGGATTGCAAATTGCTTTTAAACTGCTGACCAACTACCAAAGGGTCAGAGGGACCCTGTTTTAGGAGCTGGCTCACTTAACCTCTGCCCTCGGTTAGGGATGAGCCCAGCCTGACACCAGGGAGCTGCTGTCCACTCACCTGGGTCATGGTGGTTTCGGGTTCTCTGTAAAATCACTCATTAAAGACGGTCACCAAGAGGAACTGATGAAACTTTGAGCAAGTCCCTGGTGAATCTGTCCTTTAAGAGATCTGTTGTCTCTCCCTGGTCCTTTTTGTTTCCCCAGTGTCAGGTATTTGCTGCCAAGTCTGATTCCCCCTTGATCACACCCCCGTGCTTCCCTGCACCCCTTGCCTTGACTCCTTCAGCCTTTAGAGAGGGGTCTGTGCAGTGTTTCCAGGAGGCTCGTGTCTTGGCCTCATCTTCAGTCCCTGGGAGCTGGCTCCCACATGAGGTAGCAGGCTTTGCTCCAGAGGCTTTCCCAGCCCTCTGCTTCCACCACCCCTTCCCTCCCTCTCTGCAACCACGGTGTCCTCCTGGCACAGCACTCCAGCCGTGCCTCTGTGCTATGCAGAGGTGAAGTTAGGCACTGTGTTTGCATTTAGTTGCCCCGACAACACGTCTGGCTTCACAGGGAGTTCTCTAAGGGCCACAGGGAGCCTGCAGGGACCTGAGGGTGATGAGCTATTACTCTTCACTCTCCCTTTCATGTCTTTTTCCCCTTGGTTTTCTTCACAACCTGTGGGGAGATTGATGGCAGGATTGTGATGTAGATGTTAGCAGTTCTGCTTGATTTATAGAGTTACTTAGGCTGAGTGAGGCTACTTATGCTCCTCTGGATAGTAAACCTTTTAACCAGACTAAAAAATTAATAACAAATAAATAAGGCAAGGAAGAGAAACTGGATCAGAAAAGCTGATCCTCTTGGCTTTATGTTATCTGAAAGAAAGATGGTGAGGACAGAAGGCTCCCAGGGAGCTGCTGCTCAGCCTGGGGAGCCCAAGACCCTGCTCACTGCATTGGGTTGGAGCACTGAGACCAGGTTTTCATAGGAAGGGAACTGCTGAAATGTCTTATCAAAGATCCTACATTGACAAATTAACTAGGAAGTTTGCTGCAGGACACGAGGGACTTTCGAGCTTCAATCTGTCCTCTATCAGTGCTTTTGCTGTGCTGTTACTCTATTTGCAGTAGTACCTAAAATTGCAAAGGCACTGGGCCCACTAAGCTGGACAAGGAATCCTTTCCCAATGGGTGATTCATGAAGGGGAGCCTGCATGATGTCCTTTGCCCAAAGAGAAGGAACAGTAGCAGAGCGGGGAGCAGAATAAGAATTCCTGACTCTGTTGGCCACTTTTTTCCCTCTTCCTTACACTTGGCTCCTTTTGTTAATTGCAGAAGCTTCCTGTGTTACTTATATGCAGAAAGGCATTCTTTTCTTGTCCTTTGGAGGTTCCAGGGCATATGAGTGCAGAGCAAGGCGAAGGCAAGGGCAGAGATGAGGAGCTTTGCCTTGGCACTCGGGTGAGAAGAAGACCCTTAGTGGCTCTGCCAGTGAGGAAGCTGGGGGTAGACAAGATCAAAGCACATTTAGAGTGATTTCTGAGGTCTGCCTAGGAAAAGGTTCAGACGTGCGTTACTAAAGAGCTGTGAAGAAGGATTAGTGCTGTCCTTGCTCCAAGTTGAACCACTTTCCCCACAGCTGTGCCAGACGCCTCTGAAGAGCCGGTGGAGCAGGTCAGCGGCAGGTGAGGAGGGAGGGTCAGAGGAGCCGGTGGTGAGGCAGAGGGGCCGGGGGGCTGTCACCGTTCAGCCCCCGAGGGGACACGGGCGCTGCCCCGGGCTGGCAGGTGGGGAGGTGCTGCGGCAGGATGCGGCAGCCGAGGAGGCAGCACAGTGCTGGGCGTTTGAAGGTGTCCATCCTGCTCTGCTGCCTGCCAGCCAGCTCGGCTCTTCAGCAGGGACTCTGCGGACTCTGGAGGACTTTTTGAGTTGCAGCCCATTGCACCATTGCAGCAGGAGCGGCTGTGCTAGGGCCAGCTCACTCCTAGTGTGAGGTCTGCACTGCCTTTCTCTCCCTGGCCAGTGATATATGGCATAAATTAGGCCTCTGAAGGGGGATACTGCATCCTTAAGAAGAAATATGTCCTCATTTTTCTTAAACACCGTTTGCACTGAGTGAAATGTTTAGAAGGGACGCTGAGGGATAACTTTATTTCTTACTAGGGAGTTCAGAGCCGTTCAGTTAAACCCATAAAACACTGGGAGTAGGGAAGCTGACAGCCTGCCCGTGCATTAGAAAAGCCATTACTCATCTGGGGGAAGTTCACCCCATGCTGGAGCCTTGTGTTACCAATGGGGTGGTCCAAGGGAAAACATAGGATCATCTCC
The DNA here is from genome assembly GCA_013399835.1 of Leptocoma aspasia. Lineage (NCBI taxonomy): Eukaryota > Metazoa > Chordata > Aves > Passeriformes > Nectariniidae > Leptocoma > Leptocoma aspasia. The sequence goes on along the minus strand of VXAX01001003.1, from coordinate 837,350 downwards.
CTTGGCCATCTAAGGGGTCAGTAGGATGCTCAGAGGTGGAAAAGTCTCTGTAACAATCCAGCACAGTGACGCAACAGTGCTGATACAGAGACCCCAAAGCACTGGGTAAGGCTCACTGGTGGGTAATTGTCCTCATTCCCCTCCCCTGCATGGGGAAACTAAGGCACAGAAAGCTGGGGAGACTGACGGCTACACTGTGGAAACCAGGCTGGAAGCCAGCATTTCTGGCTCTCAATCCCCAGCTTGAATCACCAAAACCAAATTCTATTCCAGAGGCAAGGAGTGAAAGTCAGGAGGCCTGACCTCCTCTTCCATTTCTGTCACAAAGCTGTGTTCCCAAGTGGAGCCAGGAGTCCAGATTCCATCTTCATTGCACCAACATGCAGCCTTTTCTTCCCAGTGGGATTTAGAAAACCTTCTGGAAAATGAAGGCAAGGGCTTGTAGATAATAGTCATGGGAATTCCTGTCTTGGGTGGTGGTTGGTGCTGTGGTGGGCTGCATTACAGGTGGGGGTGTGCGAGCTCCTGCTCCAGCCCAGGCACCTGGCCAGTGCAGGCTGCCCCCATTCCCCCAGTAAGTGGCTGTTCAAGAGGACAGGGCCACCCAGGGCACCCAGAGTCATGGCAGACAAGGCCAAGCCACCAAGGGGGTGGTGACTTTCTCTTTGATACTTTATTTTTGGAGGCTTGACACCAAAAGATTTAATATTTGTTTGAAATGAGAAACAGTTCTCAAGTGAATTTGGAGAGCCTGGGAATTAATGTCAGACCCCCCTCCCCTCCCTAAACATCCCTCCTCCCCATCAACTGAGTCCCCCCCTTTCAATTTCTGAAGCTTGCTGATTTGAATATTTATAAATATCAGTAAATTATTTATTGTAGCAATCTGCTGTGCCATTTCACCAATCGCCGTTAACACTTTAGGGCTTGCTCTTCAGGAGGATGCGACTGAGGAGACGGGCACCTGGGGGCTGGGAGCACTGGGGAGGGGGTCCTGCCTGCGATGCCAGGAGGGGCTCTCTGGAAGGGTTGAGGTGTTGGCAGGAGAGGATGGGGACCTTCTGTGTCCAGTACCAGGGGACACTGGGGGAGGACAGGGCTAAAAAGGGAGGCTTTTGTGTTGACGGGGGAGGGCGGTGAGGAGGTGGCCTAAGGGGGTGGGCTGTTTGTGCCCTGTGGCATGCAGGGACCTGGCCCTGACTTACAGCTCAGCACTCACTATTCTTCACTTGTAGTGTCTGTTCCCCTGAGGAGGAAAATTCCTCTCGGTTTCTCCTGTCCCATTCCCTCCCTTCAGAATTACACTCCTGCACAGAAAACACATACTGCTCAGAGATGCTGTGGCTGTTTTCTGTTTGGGTAAAGGAGGGGCTCCCTGTGTTCATAAGCTCTTCCCCCAGAGAAACCCCATCAGCAGCACGGGAGCAGCCAAATGGCCAGCTGAGAAACAGGAGCAGCCGCAGTGCAGGGCACCAGGATCTCTGGAGCCCATGGCTTCCCCTGCCCTCGGGGTGTCCTGGCATCCCCTGCCCTCAGGTGTCCTGTCGCTCACTGCACAGTGCCTGCCCCACGCTGTCACCAGAAAATCACAGCTGAACTCTGCAGCTGAGAAGGTTGAGCAAAGGGAAGCAGAGGGGCTTGCTGAAGGGAGCTGGCACCGCTCTCTGCCCCTTTGGGCCAGGGCTGAGCCAGGCTCCGGGAGCTGCAAACAGGGAGAAAAGTAGCCCCTTGTGGGTGTGTAAATGCCAGTGTGGCAGGCAGGAGAAAGTCAAGCAGTGAGGACTGCAGGCAGACTCCTCTGGCAGGTACTGGCTGTGGGGACCAGAGCAGAGTCCCCAGCCTTTCCTCCCCGGTTTATGGATGGGGTGTGTGGGGTGAGCCCTCATGGCTGTGGGAAAGCAGGGAGTGAAGCTGGCAGCTCTTGGGGTAAGGACACCCTGGCTGCTCACTTTGATTCTCCTTCTCCTGCCTGCCCAGTGCTGAGCTGGAGCCTGTCACGTCTGAGTCTGGCACCGAGGGCTTTCCCCAGCTCCTTGCAGACACGCACAGGCGGGATCCATGCTTCCAGGGCAGAGGAGGTTGTTAAAGAGCCTTTGTGAACTCCCCAAGGTCAGCCAGAACAGACAGCATCCACTAATCCAAGGTCATTTCCTGGGCTAAAAGCAATAAAATGTTTTATTGATAAACTGAAGAGGGGAGAATATGCACTAAATCCACTCTCAGACATTGTGGGCCATGCCTGGGATGTTCTGCCTTTGCCCTGGCCCTGCCTGGGATAATACACAGGTCTTCATGCTGGAGGGAAAATGTTTTCTGTAGGGGCTGAGCATTTGGCTGCCTTCCCTGCCTCCTCCCAGCACGTGGCTGGGCAGTGCCAGGGCATTGCTCCTGAGAAGCATGTGCCCAATGCTCCCGTGGCCTTCTGCTGTGAAGGTTTGGCTCCATTTTAGGGACTGCAGCTCAAGTGTGAGGAGGCTCCAGTGTGCAGCATCCTCACCTCCCACCCCAGTGAGCCGTGCTGCCCTCCCTGTTTGGGACTGCTGGGCAGACTGGAGTCTCTCCAGTCAAGTTTGCACCACAGTGGTTAAAAAAGAAAAGGACTGTGCATGCATGTCAGCCCTCCTTTCTTCCCCCTCCCCGCCCCAAATAATGGCGTTAATAATTAATCGAATGAGAGCTTGCAGCTCCTGGAAAGCTGGCACTGGGACCTCCCTCCTGAACGGAGCTGCTCAGCTTGGCTTAAAACTCTTCAATAGGAATATGAAAGCTCCATCTGTTCGACGTACCCGGCCTTCTGAAGTGACAGGGCTGTCCCTCCCCAGGCAGCACCCTCTCCCCCCAGAACGGGCGCTGCTGCCCCAGGGGCAGGGCTCTGCCCTGCACCCCGGCTCTTCCCACGGCAGTAAGCTCCTGCTGTTACCCTCCACCCATGCCAGCTGCTCCATCCAGCTCCCGTGCACCCTTTTTTTACAGCTGGGACCCTTCCTCCCCTCTGCCAGGGTGGGTTTTCATTAACCCCACGCAAAAGCCAGGCTTGGGTTCTCTCCCTCTCTCCCTGCAAAGCCGGACTTATCTCTGTAGCAGTTTGCCCCTTGGCTGGGATGGCCCGTTTCTGTCCAGGCTGCAGATCCTTTTGTTCCTGCACACCATGTGTCCCCCAGAGCCCGTTTTCTCTCTCGGGGGAGGCAGGGCTGAGCCGTGCCCAGCCTAGCAGCACCCCACTGTGGAGCTGTGGGTGAGCCGGTGCTGCTGCAGGCCTGCATGGGGGGAGAGCCGGGGTCTGCATGGGAGCTGCTGCCAGCCCGCGGGGACCCGGGGCAGCGGGGCAGCAGCCTGGGCTGGCAAGGCAGCGAGGTGGCGAGGTGAGCTGTGTCCACCTCTCTGCAGCCCTGGTTGCAGCAAGATGAACCCTTCCTTCAAAGGGAGGACTGCCATCAAGATGCCGCGGCGATGGGTACAGAGGGGGAAGAGCCTGTGTCTCCTCGCAGGGTGTGGAGAGGGGGAAAGAGGAGTAAACTCCCGGTGGCATTGTTTTCAGAGGAAGTGCTCAGTGTAAATAGAGCTTGTGGGAGAGTTTGTCCCGGGCAGAGATGAAAAGTCCGTGTGACAGGCTCAGGTTATAAATGGCTTCCTTAGATTGATGTGAAATCAAAACATTTCTATTTAGACGAAGAAAATGAAGGGGGATGTTTACTTAGCCTGGAATCTTTAAACAGTGATTTGGGGTGGGGAGCTCAGCCTGGGGGCAGGGTGCCTCTGCCTGGCTTCTGGGATCTGGCAGTCCCGACCTTGGGCAGATACAAAGATCTCTCATCCAGCAGCTCAGCTTCTCTCCCTCTGCCCAAGAGAATGAAACACAGGTGCTCTGGTCTCCTCCAACCTGACGGTCATGTTCAGCATTTCTCTGTAAGAAGGGTTTCCCTTCTGCTCGCGGACTTGACAGCCTAAAAGAGGGGAACAGGAATGTCCCTCCCATTCCACAGACAAGGAAGTAAGGGAATGGAAAGATAAAATAATGCATCCAGACTTGGACAGAGGCGGTTGCAAGGTTGGCAGGAGAAGCTGGAAATTCTTATTTCCACCTATATTGGAATAGGTGAGATGTAGATGTGCAAGAGCCCATCTCAGAGCAAATCCCATTCCAGGAAGGTCTCTGGGAGTGTTAGTTTTATAGATCAGGGAAAGTGGCATGTTTTCAGAACTTGCTTTATTTTTACCTTAAACTTCAGGAAAAGATTCTCAAAATGTTAAAGAGAAAACATCCCAAACGCAAAAAGGGAAAGGAAAGATGCCAAGGGGCACGGCCGGAGCTGGGGGGCAGAAACTGGGGAGGTAGAGGGGCAAAGCCAGGGTGTGTGAGATAGAAGGAGGCAGAGCAGGAATGGAAGACAAGTTGCAGGCTCCCTGGAATTGCTGCAAACGCGGCAAGTGCAGCCTCGGGAACGTCTGTTCCTCTTTTCCTTTGAATAAATATTTATATATTCATTTGCCAGCTGGTGCACACACTTGGCTGCTCACCTCCAGACCAGAATAATGGGATCTGCCTTCCTGGCAGAAAGGGGTAGGGCAGTGAGGATTTGGGCTGCCAAATGTCTGCCTCCCAGTTATCTCCAGCTGTGAGCATTGCTGGTCTCACCAGTTAAGTAGGGCTGGCCATGGTGAGAACATGGACAGGGAATCACCAGGCAGTGTTTGGGAGAGAGGCTGGTGGTCCCGTGCTGACCCAGTGCCCTGGCCCCGGGCAGGCACCATGTGGAGGCTCTGTCCCAGCCACCTGCAGCCAGCAGGGTTCTCCTGGGCCTTGGTGTGAGCCCACAGGCATGAGCCATAGGTGTCCTGGCCAGGCTCCACTTGGAGCTCACAGCAGCCTCCTGAGATTCCCTCTGTGGTACCAGTTGGGCATAGGATCGGCCTTCACTTTGTGCCCTAAATAGTGGGAATGCAATTAGAAGGGAAGGTGCCAGCAAATAGAGACTTGCAGCTTTATGGGCATCTGCCTGTGCCCATCTGTACGTGCGAGGGCTGCAGGCTTGTGTTGGGGAATGTGTGAAAAAGGAATGCGTGGGGGGAGGCACAGGAATGTATTTTGGGGAGATGGGACTTCTTAACCTGTACATGTAGGACTATGTTTACGGAGTGTGCCAGCGCATACACACAGCTCTTTGAACAGCTGTAATTTCTAGATGGGGAGGTACGTGTTTGGGAGCATCGTGCGCTCTCCCTTTGTGAAAGCATGATTGCACGTAGGTGTTAGTGCCGGGGGGTGCGTGTGGAAAGTGGAGGAGTACATTTTGCCTCCCTTTGTGTGGGGGGCTGATATATTTGTCGGGGGGTTATTTTTCTTGCAGTCCTTGACAGGGAAGCATGTCTGAAGCTGTCAGGAGTTTACGCTAAGCAGCCACTCTCTGGCTGTTGGACAGCAGGTCTAAAGTTTCAGTCTGTTTGTATTGGGCTGTCATGTTATGGGATTAGGGGCTGTCACGGTGGCTTCTGGGTGCATTGTAGGGGGTCTGATTAATCTCACCGTGCTTCTGTGGAGCAGCACCTCTGTGCTGGTGACAGGGAGGTGTGGGCTGAGCTGCCACGAGGGAGTCCTGTGCAGCAGAGGAACCCGTTCTCATCGTTTGAGGTCTGGAGACATGTTCTGTTTGCTCTACGTGTGACCGGCCCCTCTTTCAGCACAACCTAAAATCCAAGAGCCCATTTTGGAGGGACCTCCACCTCCAGCAACATCCCCACAGTAACTCTTGCGGCATGTGTGACCAGCAAGTGTTTCACTGAGTGCTCTTCCTGAGCCCTGGAATGCAGAGCAGGGTCTGCCTTGGCTCTGCTCTGGGAGAAGAGCCAGGCTGTGTGCCCATCGCAGCCTTCCGTCCTTTAACCCTGCTTAGCCTGGGCATCTCTCAGAGGTATCAGAAATAGAGAAATGAGGCAATGCACCTGCTTTAGAATAATTATTTTGCTTTTACTTGGGATTGAACCTTGTTAATTGTTGGTGCAATAATTATGCAAGTGACTCTGATAGAGACCATTTAGTTCAAGATTCTCCATGACCTTGAAGTTAAGACCTTACCTTCTTCCTCTCTCCCCCCACCTTCTCTCACCCCTCCTTTACTAGCTGTCACATATGAATAAACTACATTAAAATAACAAACTCAGACTAATTAGCTGATTGTGCTGGGAAGTATGAGAGCAGAATTTCCTGTGTGTGAGAGCAAGCAGGCAAAGGGGCCTGATCAGCCAGTACCAGCCCACAGTGATTTTCTCTGTGCTACTGTGACACACCAGTCTAGTTCTGGTGCTCCAGCACACATACTTTGCCAGGGCTCCTGTCCTCCATATTGGTTCTTCTAGGTACATAGTGGTTCTCTTCTCTGAGACTATGCACAAACTCTTGTAGGTGAATTCCTCACTGTTCGTAGGGTTAGACTTGGGAAGCTGTTGGCCTTGCTAGACATGCTTGGGTGCAGTCGCTGGCTGGTGTGGTTTTGGCACCCACTGCATCTGGGATAGAGCTGGGGACCTAAAGCAGGTGGTGCTGCAGTCTGAAGGAGAGGGCAATTAACAAACTTGTATCCTACCCCAACCAGGAGCAAAGGTTGGTGCCACACTCACCTACCTGAGATGTTTGGGGCTTTTTAAGCCCAAACATCTGTCCCAGCACAAATAAGTGCCTCTTTCTTGTGGCCAGTGGCATATTTTGGCCCCAGCAGATTCAGAGGATGTTTCTCACCGAGCTCTTCTGACTGGGCTTCTACTCAGAGCTTAGGAAGCACGTAGTAACTCCACCTTTCCAAGGATGAGACTGGCCGTGCCTGACAGCCCATTGGGTTGGCACCATCCTTTTGCTGTTTGGGTTCAAGTTATCTGCTCCACTAATGCCCTTCCTTGCTTCTTTCTCCTCTCTCCTCTCAGCTGAAAGAACTATATGCACTGACGCAGCCTCAGGAAAACCCGCAATGGCTGCCAAGCGCAAAGGCGGCCTGAAGCTAAATGCCATCTGTGCCAAGCTGAGCCGCCAAGTCGTCTTCGACCACGGGGGAGCTGAGCAGGCACGTGCGGACAAGGGGCCACAGCAGGAGAGCAGCAACAAGGACCTGCCCCAGCCTGGGACCAAAGAGCTGGGGACGGAGTTTTCAGATGGACTCAGCTGCGTGCAGAAGATCGAGGAGGACAAAAGGAGGGAGGTGATCGAGAAGTGGGTGAACGGGGAGTACAATGAGGAGCCCTTGCTGGGGCGAGCAGAGGGCAAGGAATGTAAGGGCACGGAGAGCACCGAGGTGCCCCCTGAAGGGGTCTACATGGTGCAGCCCAAGGGCTGCAGCGACGAGGAAGATAACGGGGACGAGGCAGACGCTCTGAGGGGCTCACAGGATGGCAACTTCTTGGATGACAGGGATTCAGATGGGCCAGCAAAGGATGATGCCTACTGGTCCTCCAGTGGCGAACCAGGCTCCAAGCTGGGGGCAGGAACCACCTCAGGTAAGCCCTCTGTCTCCATTTCCTGACACAGGGCAGCTTCAGAGTTACATTTTCTGTGTCAGTGACAGGTCCTGCAGCATCTGGCAGCCAAGGAGAAGGGTGAGAGCCCTGATCCCCTTGCAGAGGCCTGTCATTTTGCTGTTGGGACCATACGGAGTTTGCCTTTGGCTTAGCCCCCCTTCCCAGGAAGGGTGGTGTGAGGGTGGACATGGCTGGATAGTTCTTTCCAGACTGCAAATTCTTGGGTAGGGCAAATCTCACCCTCCAGAATCCTTCACACCACTCAGATGGCCATAGCTGTCGTGGGTGCTGGTTTCCTGGTCTTGTATTCCCATGAAAGCGAAGAGAAGCAGAGATGTGTCTTGTGACAAATCCCAGGTGCATTCTGCAGGGTGCCCACACACGGGCTGGCTGGGTTATCTAACCAGACCCATGGCCACACGTGGCCCTTGATCAGTAGTTAACTGGCCGTGGCAGCCCCCGGACGAGCTGGGAGAGGGCCAGGAACTCTGGCAGGGCTGCCTCTTCCGCGGCCCGATGCCGAGCCCGGACTGTGGGACCTGGGGTGAACGGAATGCGCCGGGCGAGCCCCGGGACCGGCGGGCCCCGGCTTCGGGCTGGCCCCGGCTTCGGGCTGGCCCTAGGACCGGTGGCTCCACCTCGGCAGGACCGGACGGGACGGGAGCAGGCGCCGGGATGAAGGTTCTGGAAGGAATGGCCGCCGAGGTGTTCTTCCAGGTACTGGACCGGACCGGGGGGAGCCTGCGGGTGGCCGAACTGAGCCGGGGCAAGGCTGGGCTGGTCCCCAGAGAGCCCCTATGGAGCCACCCAACACTGGCTGCCGTGATCCCTTCCTGCTCCTTCGTGGTCCCTCGGCCGGGCAGAGGGGCTGAGGTGGCCCTCGTGTCGTGGTGTTGCCTCCCCTCATGAGGGGCCCGGTCCTCGAGCTTTGCCCACCCTGAGCTCAGGATCCAGCTGGGGAAAATGCCGCTCCCAAACCAAAGTTTCCCCCACCATCTCGTATGCTCTTCCTCTGGCTGTGTGTTTCCTATTTTCACATTGCTTCTGCTTCATTTTTGTGGTTCATTCAAAAGCTGAGTTCAACAAGAGATGTTGAGGAAAGCCTCAGATGACTTTCTTGCTCCCTTTCTGATACCCAGGTTTCCCCCAGAGTGATTTGAGGGGGTGTATGAGTGCTAAGCCTTGATAAAAGCTTTGGGTGAATTGAATTCTCTCCATTAGGGCAGAGCAGCTCCCTCCCCATTTGTCACTCAGCTGGGCTAGATCTGTAATTGAAAGATCTTCCCTAATCTGCTCCACCTGCACGCACCCCTCCCCTGATCTCAGCACTTTGTGAATCCATCAAACTTTCCTCCTTTTGTGTGTGCGCGTGTTTTCCTCCTCCTGTTAATAATGCAGCTGAAACTCATCTCCGTCTGTCCGTTCCCCTTCTGGAGAGGCACATTCTCTAGTCTTCACGAGTTCAGTGGCAGCGCACATAATTATGCATATAAGATATAAACAGAGCTGTTTAATTATCCTTCGCCACATCAGTGACAGAGTAATTAACAAACATTGCAAGATCAATGAGGGAAAGTGTGACCTTCAGTTTCCTTTGATAGGAAAGCCCTTGTCGTTCCCAGACACAAGGTGATTGTGCCTGGACTCTGGTTTAGTTTGTTTTAATTCACACCACTCCACCCCACCCCATCATTTGCAGCTTTTATTTGCTATGAAAACTAAAAGGAGGGGAACTTAAATGTAAAAAAAATGTTACCAAACTAGGGAGAACGGAAAGAAGCTGAGGTTTCTCACTGGGGGAAGAGATTTCAGTAAAATACCTTTGCAGGGCTGTATTGTCAAAGGATTATGCAAAAATGGGTAACTGTTCAGGAAGAGGGGGGAGCTGAAGCCTCATTTATGTCTAAGGCAGGTAATGGCACGAGGGGTCCAGTTTACATATAGAACCACGTGGGATTTGACTTGCAAACAGACGTGTGGCCATGTCTTGAGCATCTGCTTCAAGAACCTTGTTATAAATGTCATTTGCAAGATTTCCCTGAAAGCACAAGAAACATCCCTTGCTTTGGAAAGGACAAAGTTATTTTCCTTTACTTTTTCTGTCGGTGTTCAGGCAATGAATTTTCAGCTCTTCATCACCAAGTATTCTGAAGACCTGATGTTACTGGGTGCGAGCTAAATTTATTCCAGTGAGATTTGGAACTTCCTCTGTCAATAAGGAGGGACTTTTTTGTAGGAGTTGGGGAGTCGCAGAGGTCAGATGAAAGGAGAGGAATAGAGCTCTGCCCTCCCAGTCAAAGTGGTTTTGGGGGAGTCATCACAGAAACCTTGATTTGAAGATTCTGAGCACCAGTTGCTCCCTATGAGAACAGAGGGTACAGAGCTGGCAGTGTTGAGCAGTGTTTAAAAATGAGCCCATACTTGCCTCAGCTGGAAACTTGTGTGAAAAGCAGGAGCCACAGAGAAAACCAAATCCTGCATCTAACAGGCTTTCTTGGTCAGTGGGAAAAGTGATCCTAGTTATATGGGGATGAGAAGGGTTCCTGCTTCCCAGGGTCCTGCAGCTGCTTCCTGGTCTGTGCACGCATTGTCCACTTTCTGGGGATTCGGCTAGTGCCCACGTCTTCCACCAGTACCTCTTGTGGTCTGTTGCCAAATCCTGGCCACCTTTGTGTCCTTCCAGCCTGACAGGAAGGCTTGTTGTGCACCAGGCAGAAGTTCACAGGCACTTGGTCAATTCAAGCCTCGTGCTTTAGAACAAGATGGAGTTTCTTTTCCAGCCTCCTCTGGGAAAAACAGGACAGTGTTGCCCTGTGTGCCTCCTCCCTGGTCCACCTGGGAAGTGCATTCAGGAGTCACAAAGCTGGTGTCTGTCAGGAGGTGTGTGTCAGAAGCTGATCTGGACGTGCAGATCTGTTTCTTCATTCATTCAGGCACCCTCTCTTGCCCGCTGACCGGCCCATGCTGCTCTGTGCACATTTATATATAGCACTGAGATTTCTCAGTGCAGTCTGTGACACAGATCCCTTTCCACAGTCGCTCACTGACGCACACATACCCAGGCAGATTTTCCTACACATGTTCTTCACTTTGTCTGTTACATAGTGGGCTAAAGCAGTCAGTAGGAGCTTCCCCCTGTACAAGCTTTCAGATCTGCCTTTCTTTTCTTAGCTTCTTGGCTAAGTCTCTTGGAATATTCATTGGCCCCGTTTTCAACCAGGAGAGTTTTCTCTTCCTAATTTCCTGGGGAAACTCCACTTAGGAGAGCATACACAACAAGTGCCAGTTTCTTGCTCATCATCCTGTATCCCCCAGGTCTACATATTTTCCCTCCCAAGCAGAATAAAGGACAGAGCCCGGGCTGGGATGTCCCATCCCCCAGTATCCAGACCTTGCACTCCATTTGGGCTGTTTTGCTTTTCCTTCCATATATAGTGTGCTGCTGCAGGCTATTTTTAGCACCTTTTTTGCTAGCTTCGGATCCTTTGTGATATGATAGCTGCTCTGAGACACACAGATCTCTGCTCTTTGGCAATGCCCACAAATGGAGAGCAGCAGCAAGGGGAGAGGGAGCCCTTTATTATCATGCAGGAAAGGAGAGGAAAATGCGGTGCAGGAAAGGGGGAGGAAAACACAGGGATAATGCTTCCTGTGGCTTCCAGGACTCCTCACAGGGAGTGTTTCCCAACTGTTGTCCTGCTTGATTTTTGTCTGCTTGTGGATATGAGGAGGGTTTTCTGTCAGTTAGGTAATATCAATTACCTCTTCACCATTGTCTGAAAGTGTATGTGAAGTGTATGTGAAGTGAGGTGGCTGAGTCTCAGACGATCCTTCTGGTGAGCCAGCTCCCTTCTGCCTCTGTCCTTCATGTTAGGTGCCTGAGCAATTAAATGCAGTTGTCTTAACCTGAGGGGATGTGCTGGGCTTGTTGGGCTCATGCTGGATGAGTAGAGCTGCACTTCCTGGCAGTGAGCAGTGGGAACTGGCCAGAGCTTCATCTCAAATGTGGGTGAGGAAAGAATGAGCAACCACCAGCAAAGCTGTTGCTCAGGGAGGGTGTTGTGATCATCTGGAACCAAATCTGAGCAAAGGAAAAGCAGAATTCAGGGTAGGTTTTGGGGATTAAATTCATGACAGTGAGAGCTGAACTCAGACTTCACAAAGCTCAAAAGAAGTTCTGAACCACCCCCCACCCTTTCCTATAGCCTTGGATTTTGCATCTAACTGTTTACATCAGGTGAGGTATAGCCACATGGTACCAAAGATGGCACACGCTGGCTTTCAGGGCAATGGCTAAAGCTAGCAAAAATCACATTTAATAGTTTAATTTTGTAGCAGATCCTCAGTGTAGTATTCTTTTTTGCCTTGCAGCTTGACACAGGCTGGCTAGAGTTTTTCTGTGCAGTGCTTGGAAATCAGGGCATTATGAGGGAAGCTGGGTGTTGTTTTACAGGTCCAAAAAGAAAGGGAAAGCAGATTTAACAGAAACAGGAAATTGTTAGACCCAGTAGGGATTTCATGGGTTCATTCTCTTTTGTTGGGTCATAGGGTTACACTGAAATGGAAGTGGGGAAAAGGAAAAAAAAAAGAGGTGAAGAGGAGAACTGCTTTAAAGTAGAATGAAATTTTTTAATATGCTGTGTGTGAAAGATAAAGTTGTCCTTCAGGCAAGTCTTGTTACTGGACCCATTGAGGAATGGTTCTGCATTTAACATCCTGTAAGATTAATTCCAACCCATGAGGTTGTGCTATGTCCTGAGCCTGACACTGCAGGGGCATTGCCACCCATTCTGTGACTAACAGGCTGTTTATTCTGGAGTCAGGCATCCCAAATCCCATGCAGAATGCTGGGCTTAAGTGCCCAGAACTGGAAGGTCATTTTGGGCTAAACCAGATCCCAGCAGGTGTGGCTTTGTCCTTTGCCTTGCAGGCTCTGGGCATGTTCTTCACCTCGCCTTCCCCCAGAACCACGTACACAGGGAGCCAGTGTAGCAGCACTTCTGCTGCAGTAAAACAGCTATTCCGGGAAATCCTGGAGCAGGAATGTGACCTTCATGGTCTTGCCCATTTAGTGCCCGTCACAGGCAGTCTTTTCCTCCATAGAGTCCTGTGAAAACTGATTTGTGGGAGCTGATGGCTATTGAACTTGGACTGTGCTCATTGACAGGCTCTCGCGTGCACAGAAATGCTCTCGTGTACGTGCCTGCCTGTGCAAGTGGCGTCACTGGCTGTCACATTCCCCACATCTTGGGGATCTTTTGGATCTACTGACCTGTTCTGTGGCAGCGTTTTGGTGCCTTCCTTTTCCACTGTGTTTCAAGGCAGTGTTGCTTTGTTTTGAGTGGGACCCCATGCCCAGAGCTTCCCAACTCTGCTGCCAGTGTACCTCCCTGTGCTGGCTGCCTGGGAAGGAATGTGCTTGACCATTAGAGCCAGAGCAAGTGTTGAGTAAAGACGATGAGGGAGGCTTGAAGGACTCCTGCACACAGTAAATCTTTACTCTGCAGGAGAAAGCAAGAGGGAGAGGAGGAGGAGCGCTGTGTCAGACTGAAGCCTAAACGAGGCCAAGCTGGCACATCAGAGCAGTCTTTATTTCCTCCTTTACACTGATATTGGGTGACCTCCAGATGTGTGTTCTTCCCATCTTGGTGGGCTGTGAAACTGCCTGAGGGAGTAGGGGAGGGAAGAAGGGAGGGAGAGACCCAAGGAAGGACAGCTTTTGCTCATTCTTCCTCCCTGTAATCAGGCTCTGTTAGACTAACCCCTTCCTGCCCCTTCCCCAGCCCATGCTCTGGAGCACTGGCTTTCTCCCCCTCCCTGGAGCCCACATCAGGACAACAGCTTTCTCTCCCCAGACTAAATCCTGATGGAGAGAAGGCTGTTCCTTACCTATTTTTCACCTGTGTGGACCTTCCCCTTTCCTGGTGTTACTGGAAGCTGTTCTGGCTGCTTGAGAGGCTGCCCGTAGGTTTCCATAGCATTCACTGGACTGTGGCCCCTCTCCACATGGCAAGTAGTAGCTGTCCAGCTTATAGGGATTGAGAAGGGAGAGAGCAAGCTGAGTGAATCTTTACAAAACTGAGAGGGAAGGGAAGGACTGCAACTGTGATGGGGAGCTGTACTGTCTTTGTCTTGCCTTCTCTTCTCCTCTCCTTCCTGCACTCCTCATTGCCAAGTTTCTCATGCACACAGGCTTTGCTGCTGTTCCCCTGCCTTGATTCATCTCCACTTCTGCTGTTTCCTCCTCTCTGCACTGTTCCGTTCTGCCCTCCTCCTGCTCCACCCCATACATCGCCTTGCCCATCTTCCTTATCCATTTCACACCATGCTGTCCTGCCTGCTCTCAGCCCTGCTTGCTCTTCCCCAACACAGACAGCATTTTCACATGGATTTTCCCCCTTACACATGCTGCCATCTATCCTCTGTGCACCTCCTTCCATACACAAATATACACAAGGACAGATCTGTACAAACCTCGGCATATTGGCATTGGTCTCACTTCCAGTAAAATTACTTTTTCTTCATATTAGGCCAAGGCAAGAGTGCAGAGACATTTATGAAACTTTGTTTAATGTACTGAAAAGCCATCGGCTAGAACATTTAGGAAATTGATTTTCCTGGCATTGATGAACTCTTTTTATTTTACCCCAGTATTAATTACTTTTTTTTAAAACAAATTAATTTAAGAGTCATAAAACCTAACAAGTGAGCCAAACGTCAGTAGATCATGTTCCCCTCTCCCCTTCCTCCCCCCCTCCCTGCTGCTAGTGCCCGTATGGGAGGAGAAGAAAAATCAGTGCCTTGTGTGACTCTCTGCTCTGGTTTCACTGCAGGGGAAGCTTCATCACTGCGGGATTATGCCGCCACCACCATGAACGAGTTCCTGGGCATGTTTGGCTACGACGACCAGAACATGCGGGACGAGCTGGCCCGCAAGATCAGCTTCGACAAGCTGAACGCTGCTACCTCAGAGGCCGCCGCGGCCGCCGCCTCTCTCCCCGGCGAAGATGCCATCAGCAAACGAGCCCGCTTCTCCAAGTACGAGGAGTACATCCGCAAACTGAAGGCTGGAGAGCAGCTCTCGTGGCCCATGCACTTGGCCAAATCTGAGGAGCTGGGCTCCAAGCTGGGCAAAGAGCCGTCCTCAGTGCTGGCACAGCCCATTCGCGTGCCAGGCCCAGACGCCTCCATGCTGACGGAGACCAAAGCCACTATCCTGCCGCTGCCCTCTCCCAGCAGTTCCCAGATGCAGGGCCTGATGTCACGGGCCTCCAAATACGACTTCTTCATTCAAAAGCTGAAGACGGGTGAGAGCATCAGGCCACAAAATGGCAACACTTACAAGAAGGCCTCCAAGTATGACCTAGAAAACGTCAAGTACTTGCACCTTTTCAAGCCTGGGGAAGGAAGCCCAGATATGGGAGGAGCCATCGCCTTCAAGACAGGCAAGGTAGGCCGGCCTTCCAAGTATGATGTGAGGAACATTCAGAAGCTTACTCCAGTAAAAGCTCCAGTCCCCAGCCTGGCCCCTGCTTCCCTTGCCAGTACCCCCAGCAGCACTCCTGTGGCCGGGCCAGAGCAGTCCATCTCATTGCCATTCAACACTCCTGAGTACCTGAAATCAACTTTCTCCAAGACAGACTCCATCACAACTGGAACAGTCTCTACAGTAAAGTAAGTGTGCTCCCACTTTTCTTATCTAAGTACTAGTGGGGGATCATACCATAAGTCTGTGTGTGGTTCAGTGGGCAATTCCAAGTTCTTGCACTGTTAAATACTGCATTGTTCATGGGATGGTTCTCTTTGCTCTCTGTCAAAAGTGTCTGCTCCTCTTTTACACCTTACATCTCTATTTATCTGGTGTGCACTAAGGCTGTGATCTGCCATCAGCAATCATAGCCATGAATCTGGAGTCCAATAGCTCCTGAGTTCGTATGTTAAAATGAAAGAGGAGGGAGCATGGTACTGTCAGCACTCTTAAGGTCAAGGTTGGAACTACTTTATTTTCTTCTCCCTCTGGTTTCCCAGGCATCTGGATGTGTCTGTAGGAGAACCTGATTCTTGTTTCCATTTAACTCAAAGGCATGACTCTGCTGATTTACTGTTAGCAAGATGGGGCTTTTTGTTTGTCCCAGAACTCAGAAGACATTTTGGTGCCTAATTCCCATCAATTTCCATAGGAGTTAGGCATACACCTACTTCTGTGGGGCCAGGCCTGTGTCTTCTCAATTTGCTTACACAAATAGAGGTGATTCAATTACCCCTCAGACTGGGCAAACTCATTAGCCCAATTACCACTAATAACCTCCTGCACATACATTGCCAGCAGTTTCTGCAGTGATGCCATTGACTGAATGGAGGTATCTGAAGGCCTTGCCAAACCTTGGATTACTTTTTCATGTGACTTCCAGAGGTGGGAGCTGTAGAAGAGATACATATGTGTGTCAGGCTGCAGCAGGGAAGAAGGGGGAGACTTCTCTGCTTCCTTGTCATGGTTTGCGTTCACTTTTCTCACTGTAAATCTGGGCTGTTGTGAGCTGTGAATCCCATGGGGTCATTTGTAGTAAGTCCAGGGCCCTCTGTCCTGCCCTCCGTGCCATCACACACACCCTACTGCTTGGTCCTCTGATGAGGAAAAAGGCTGTTTTGTGTTTGGTATGTGGATGTAGGAGGCCTTGGGCTTGCTTGAATGCTCTTTGCAGTCCCAGCAAAGTCTGCATCACCCACTTTCCCTGTTTCCCCATGTGGAAGGCAGAGCCACGTAATGATACCTGTCTTCCATGTGAAATGGTTGTTTATCAACTGCCTGCAGACAGATGGGGAGCTCCATGGCAAAGGTGTATGGGAAAGGACAGAGGATTATTAACATCTGCATGTGCTTAGGATGCGCAGGGTCTGCTCAGGGTCCTTCTCAGGATGAACCTGTACATGCTACAGATGACAGGCAGGGACTCCTATTACTCAAAAACATTAAAATACATGATCTGTCTGTTAGAGTTTTCGGGGTATCTGTGAAACAAAGAGGCATTTGCAGCCCCATCCAGGGGCTGGAGCCACTGTGCCAGTGCTGGTCGTAGAGCAGCAGGGCTGCTAGCCACAGGGAAATGGGCAATAGCTCATGACATGGCTGGCAGAGAGACTCTCCTCTTGCAGCTGAGCCAGGGGCAAAGCTTCCATGCACACAAGGGCAGCACTGCCAGGTGCCTCAGAGAAGTGTTTGTTTGCATGTGGCCATCACATTTTTGTATAGGCACCTGTGAGAAACGGGTTTTTGTTTTTGATTTTGTGGTTGATCTTCTCAGTTTCTCCAACAAAGTGCTCTGAGTCCTGCAAAGAGGGAACATGCAGGAAGGGTGATAGACAGCCTGTATGTTTCCCTGGGAAAAGAAGGTACAGGATTTGAAGGGCAAAGGGGAGGGAATTTAAACTTACAGGTGCCTTTGCTGGTACCCTTCCCTGGGCCCTCTCTCCTGATCTGTCAGTGGTGTGTGAGAGAAGCAAGGAGTTTAAGCTGTGCCCTGTTCCTGCTAACCAGCTCTGCCTGTGTGTCTCTCATTAGGAATGGATTACCCACTGACAAACCAGCCGTCAGCGAAGACGTAAATATTTACCAGAAGTATATTGCCAGGTAGGCAAAACTTTTGACTTTGCTGGGGAGGGTGCTGGGAGTAAGAAGGTGGAGTCGTGGTGGGAGGGAAGAGGTCTTGTCTGGATCAAGTGTTTAAATGAGACACTGGACTTACATTTCCCGTGGCATCTGTACTTGCTCTGTCCCCCTGCTTGGGAGAGCACTAGCTGTGAGAGGTATACAGTCACACCAAGAGCATGCTTAGCTCCCTGGAGCTGTTAGACCTTGTGACAAATAGTGGAAAACTGCTTTACTGAAGAAGCCCAGGATTTAAATGGGAGTTCTGCCTCTTGGCTGTTGTTCTTTCTGTCACTGTCTTTTTCCCCTGCCATGTGTCTGCATGAGGCAAGAAGAGAACATCTCAGCTCTGAGAATCTAGGCTGGAGAGATTCACAAGTGACTTGAGTTTAGGGAGCTCTTGGCCTCAACATGGCATGTTTATCCTAGAAAATGTTTGCCTCTCATTTTTCTGTGAGAAACCCTCACTGAATCAGGTGCAGAGTGTAGGGCACCTTATCACAGCTGTGGGCATGCTTAGGTCAGGCCAGTGATGCTGAGAGGAAGCCCAAGGCTGTTGTGGTGGGACAAAGTGAGTAATGGCACAAGAGCCAGAGGGACAGAGGAGATGACTGCATAACACCTGCCTGATTTAGAGCTCATGGCATAAAGGGTCCATCAGGCTTTGCCCCCAGCCAGTTGAATCCTCCCAGTAATGTGAGAAAGCTCCCAACAAAACCCCCTTGTATCCAGACAGACATGAGGGAAGCAAGCAAACGCCTCTCTCCAGGGGAAAAAACTGGGGGGTTTGCTCCCACCAGCACTGGGGCACTTACTAATGAAAGGGGAAGGGAGTGTGTACTGCGCTTTCCCACCTTACCAGAGCCCACAGAATCTCCTTGTGGGAGACAGTCAGCTACTAGGAAAGTGAAGGGAAGGCAGGGAAAAAGAGTGGGAGTAGCACTCTCCTAGCTCGAGAGTGGAACGATAAGTGACTTAATTTCCTCCCTTTTGCCCAAATCCCAGATGTAGGAGAAGGGAGCAGAAAACCCCATGGGAAGAGGGGACAGTTGTGCCACCACAGGCAGCTCCTCAAGCAGCAATGCTTCAAGTGCATGTGGGAATTCACTGCCTCAGGGGACAGTACAGTAGTAGGGTATATAGAATATAGTAGGAAAGCAGGGTTTAAACCACTCTTTGCGTGGGGCAGGAGGAGCAGCATCCTTTTATTTCTGAGATTGCAGGAATTGCAGTGGGAGAGGAGGTGGCACCTTTCTGTCCCCCATTCCCCTCTCAAGCAGAGAACTGTAAACACTTCAGCCACATCCACTGCTCGTGGAGCTGCGCAAGCCCCTTTCTCTGGGTCAGGCAGGTAGCTGAGAGAGGATTGTGAGCTACCTCAGGGACACCACATCCTGCTTAAAAGGCTCCGCAAGCCACCCGTTGGCAGCACAGCCACTTCCCTTCAATTTACACACATTTAAAAAAACAGTTTAAAGCCTTAAAATCAAGGGGTGGGGGGAGAAGAGACACAACACTCTTATGTCTGTACTGCATAATTAGCTTAATGAGTTTGCCAAAGCCACTGCCAAAAGCTGCCCAGGGATAATCCATTCTCTCACACAACAAAACAAAACCTCTTACTTAGCTAGTTTGGGTTGGGTTGTTTTTCCCCCTCCTCCTGCCTGTATATTTATAATTAAAAAAAAAAAGACCACAGAAAAAATTATTATTATTATTATTAGTGCCTCAGCAGATGGTGCTTCTGGCAGCACTTGCTTAAATATTTATTTCTGTGTGGGTTTCCTCCCCCCTTGTAATTGGGGTGGGTTTTTTTTTCTTCTTTCACATCATCGTTACAGAGTAATGAGTCTGTAAACACTCTCTAAGCATGCTGACTTCTTTATTTATTATTTTTATTATTATTTATTTATAAACTCTTGCCAGATCAAGACTTTCTGGCCAAAAAAAAAAAGTGAACTTATTAATGTAAAGAAGAGGGACTGGATTGTTCTTGTGCAATTGAATCTATGTGTCTGTACTGACAACTTAGGAGTTTGGATTTGTATATCAGTGTGATGAGCTGGTCCGTGAGTTTTCTTGTTTCAGGTGCGTGTGTGTTTGTGTCTGTTCATGTGCATGGAAATTGTGGGTACGCTCATGTAAGTTCAGGGGGGTGTTGATGTACTGTAGAGTCTGTGCATGTAAATGTGTGCAAGTGTATGCGTGTAAGTGTGTGGTGTGTAAGCTTTCCTGTTATGAAAAACCTAAACAGATGCTGCGCTTTAAAAATTAATAGCTTTGAACTGTTTCAAGTGTCAGAAGAAACACAGGATAATATAACCCTTTAGGAGCCCAACCTTGCACACTGAAGGAGCAGAATTTCCCCTTTGTGCTGGGTTTGCCACTTCCCTCCTTCCCCCAGCACATGGCTTGGTGGATCTCCCTTCCTGTGCTGTAGACACCAAACACACCTTTCTGTGGCACATGGTAAGGAGGGTAGGAATTGGAAGTGCTGGGGTGCTTGTTTAGCTGTTGTTTTTAAAACTGAGCCCATGTGTTATTCCTGCTAGGATGCTTCAAATAACTCATCTCCTGGAGTCAGATCTTGTTGGTGTCTGGCCCTTCTTTTACTCCAGCTGGTATCTCTGGTCATTTTGCATCCTCATTTTTGATAATAATTTGAACTGCTTTGTATTTGTCAGCGAGGTCTGTATCATCCTCTTCTCTCTGCCTGGCCTGCACACCACACAGTTCTCCAGCCCTTTGCTCTTTTTTCCCCATCACATCAGTGCAATAGAGAGGAAGCTTCCCACAGGGCACCCTAAGAGCTGCTGACATAAAGCCCTGGACTAGCAGGACCAGTTGGTTACATGTGCTGTGGAGCCACATGTCCCTGGTCAGTGCCACGGTGGCTCTGGGGGCTGCCCTGGACAAGCCTAGCAGCTGCCCAGGCATTGAGCAGGAATCTCTATCTCTGCTCTCAGTTCCACACCTTTGTTTGTGCAGCCAGCCCTGCTGTTTGCCTTGTGGTTTGTTTCTTCTCTGCTGCTGAGGTTTGTTCCAGTTTCTCAATCACCTGTTCTGACGTGATCCTGATTTCCTGCAGTATTTCTTCTCCTTCCCCAGGGAAAGGCATGTCTGCTCCTGGCATCTGTCCCTGTCTCCCTTTGTGAATGCTGAGGCAAAGAAGTCATTTAATTTTTTAGCAATGTCTATCTTTTCTGTCAATTAAGTCCCCTTTCCATCTCCTAGAGGCCCTGCTGTCTCCACAGTTGACCTCCTCTTCCTTACTGTGCCTCAGAAATGGCTTATTTAGTATTGCTTTTCATCCAGACTTTACTATCCTGTAGCCTCGCTTTACCTCACCTTACAATGATCCATAATCTTCCCTGCTCCTGCCCCATTGCTCAGTTGCCCCAGGACACCCTCATTCCTCTCATTTTCCTTTTTTATCTGATGCCCTTCCTCATTTCTTTCCCATGCCCTTTATCATATGCACTCCTGCTGTGTTTAGCACTTAAGTGACGTGAGGAACCTTTGAGGAACCTTTGAGCAGATGGTACTTTATCTTTGAATGTTTCCCCTCTGAGTCCCCTTCTCTCCACTGCTTTTCCCTTTCAAGCTCTTCTAGGGTCCTCTAGAATATACATGAGGGAGTTCATTGCACTGATTACCCCATTACTGGATCATCCCCTTGTGCCAATTCCTGGTGTTTCTGTCAGTCAATAAATTCTGCATACTGACTGTTTGTATGTAGGTATTACACAGCATTTCTGTCTTTCTGGTCTTTTTTGCCACCCTGTATTTCAGGAGTTTTCAACTTTGCTGTATGCAGCTTTTCTGATGTCCTGCTAGATGGACTTATACTTAAAATTTAGACTCCATATTTGCCCAACATTTATTTGTCTCCTTCTGTCATGGGAGGTTTCTGAAACTTACTGGTGTGGTATCTCAACTCTATTCTAGAATTGTGTTTAGTTCTAGGAACCCTCCTTCCTTATGCTTCCCCAAGTAAACAACTTAGATAACGGAGATGAATTTCAAGGGGAAAGACAGATTAGGGATGTACAGGACCTGAGTGATCCGGCTCAAGAAGCACCTTTAAATAGTGACAAATAAGCAAGGGAAGGCGCAAGGGTCACCATCCTTGGAGGGGATAAAGGAGGTGGGGTTTAATGCCATAAACATGTGAGATGAAAGCAGGAACAGGACTTAGTTTATTTGTACCTTGCTTACAGGCACTGCTGCCAGGCCAGTGCTTATTGTCTCTCCCTCTCTGGTGTTTGCAGGTTCTCTGGCAGTCAGCACTGTGGACACATACACTGCGCCTACCAGTACAGAGAACATTACCACTGCCTGGACCCCGAGTGCAACTACCAGGTACAGCAGTGCTCAGAGAGCAGCTCCTCTGCTTTCCCCCCACAGGCATGCACACGCCTTCTCACTTTGCTGCTCTGAAAGGGGACAGGATATGTTCTGAACTTAACAGAACTTCATTTTGCTCCCATTTAACTCAATCTAATACCATTTAACCAAACTCGGACCGCTACAACGAGGAGCCAAATATAGATCAGCTCAAGTCAGTGGGAGCTACTCCACGTTTATATCAGTGAAACACCAAGAGCATAAATTGTGCTGTTACAAACTGTGCCTGAAACTGGGGAATGCTGATCTGTGAGTCTGTCTCTTTCCCTCCTGCTGCCCGAGTGACTTTGTAGCAGCAGTATCTGCAACAAAAGAGCCAGTAAGACCAGCAGCAGTGTGGGATTTGTGGGGAAGGCGCGGGGGCAGGAGCGGTGCAGTAATTGCTGGGAGAATTGCCAGGGTGTGCTCGTCAAGCCAGCAGGTCACGTGCTGTGTTTGTTTACCCTCATCCCAGGTCCGGAGTTTGACACTGGCGTTTCTGTGGTCAGGCTGATGCCTGAGTGGGAGTCCCAGAGTTTGCCTCTGCTGTGCACCAGACACAACTTCACCCCTGCCCTGGGAGGCCTTTGGGTCTCACGGGGATGAGCCTGACCACAGCAGAGGAAGTTGATCTGGAGCTGCTGGGCTTGGCTGTGGGTTTCTATTGATCAAAGGAGAGTTCCTCTCCGGGATGCACGTACTGGTCCTTCTAGCCCAGCATCGAGTAATCAAGATGAGTCTATCCCAACTGTGACACAGATATCCCTGCACCAGAAAGAGAGAAACACAAAGGATGGAAAAACAGAAAAACCTATTATTATGATTGGCCTCATGATTATTTCCTAAGGAGTCTGGAAGCTGCTTGCAAAGGAGCTGTCTGGTCTCACAGGGAATAAGGATTTAGGCTGCTTTTTAAAATGCAAATTATTTTATGGCTGAGATATATTTTAGAATAAGTAACGCTTTGTAATAAGTGGGCACAAATTAACAATGATTGGCAATAGCAATCCTGTACGTACACCCTGGGAAATCATAGTTCCAGCCTCCAAGGGATTTCTGTTGAAATCTATATCCATATATTCCCATGCCAATACCAACGAGATTGATCAGGATTGATATTATAGGAGGAAAGAGTGGAAGCGATAATCATTTGTTTCCTATGAGGCAGACTAGAAAAGTTGTTAAACATTAGAATACAGGCCTTTTCAATTACTGCTCAAAATAAATGGATATTGATTTCTTTTTAAAAAAAATCAGATTTACTTTCTCACCTTCAGTGGTAAATATTGATGTCTGTGGGAAATAGAAATAAAAAGCTTCATTTTAAAGGCACTTAGCCTGCTCTCACAATGGGGTACCCCTTCATTGCTTCAAGCAGGTAGAGATAGAAAAGGATATTCTGGTCATACAGATTTAGCTCTGAGCTCTATTTTTCTGTATAAAAGCTTATTTTTCTGTGACTTGAAGAAAGTCTTGTGTCCCTGTTTTCCTAATAAAACCATCCCACCTTCTAGGGGACACAAGAGACTTAGAATGGGAAGAGAGTGTAAAAGAGCAAAGGGTTTTTCCCGATTTCTAGTCTGACATGAATGTGGCAGTCAGTGTCTTGCTAACCAGTACAGTGAGTGACTTGGAAGCTTGGCTTAGTTGCTTGTAGGCTGTTCAGTTCATTGGTTTGTTTTCTAACTATAGCACTTCTTGAGATAGTAGCAGCTAAAATTATGTTAGAAGACCTGCAATCTTAAAGCTGCAGGGAGCAGATTCTGGGCATCACCCCAGTGTCATGTTTACTCTAGAACTTTTCATGTGTATTTACTTTCCCTTTACCAAGAAGATACATGCACACAACTCCTCTTTAATCTGATTCTCTTGGGGTGATTACTGCCAAGCTTTCAACTCCTGGTCCCATAAGTTTATTAACAACAACAAAAGACACCCACCCTGCCCCCAGGATTACTCACCCACTGGCATCATGTGTGTCTCCCTGTCTGTGTGTGTATCTGTGCAGAGATTCACCAGTAAACAGGACGTGATTCGGCATTACAACATGCACAAGAAGCGGGATAACTCCCTGCAGCACGGCTTCATGCGCTTCAGCCCCCTGGACGACTGCAGCGTCTACTACCACGGCTGCCACCTCAACGGGAAGAGCACCCACTACCACTGCATGCAGGTGAGGAGAGCAGGAGGAGCCACGGCTCCTCGGGGCTCTGGGGACACCCAGCGCCCCTTGTCAGAGAGCGTGGGGCTGTCCTCAGGCACAGGGGGGACACTCAGAGCCTGTCTTGCTCACTCAGGAGCCTCACTGACAAGTCTATGCCCTGTCCTCACTGGCCTTGTCCTGCTGAGTGTTGGGAATGGCAAAGGGAAGCCCCATTCTCAGTTTTTAGAAGCCTTGTCCATGCAGTGAGGGAAAGCGGGTCTCAAGGTTTTCTCAAAGTCTTGGACTTGTTCAAGCAAGCCCCATTCTCTGAGACTCAGGGACTTCTTTAATGCCACTGCACTGTCCCTACTCAAATCTGATCTGTCCCTCCCTTGAAACCAGACTTTTTTGTGGCAACATCTGCCCTTTAGCACGGGGTTAATTTCCTCCATAATCAATTTCTAAAGTAATTAAACCTTAATGTCATATAGCTACACTTAACACCCCTGGTTCTCCATGTCCTTTGCCAGTGGCACTCGTGTGTGGTGTAGGCTGAGAGCCGTGTTTCAGGGGCAGCCAAGCTTCAGCAGCAGTGTAGCCAGAGCTGGAGCTGCTGCACAGATGTCACTGTGATGCCTTCACTGTTTTAGACATGAGCACACCACATTGTTTGGGTCTTACCCTGATCGTTCCTCAGGTTCAATGGTTTGACGTGCACTCGTTTTAGAAGAATTGTGGCCTAAAATGTGCTGCAGTTACAAGCAGAGCGATCAGCCAACCTTTGGTGACAGATTTTCTGGTCTGAAAAGTCAGGCTCACTTCCTGACCTGTCCCAGCAGTTTTAAGACCCCAGTTAAAGTCACAAGGCCTTAATCACATGCTTAGATGCTTTGCTAGGATAGGCTTCAGCATATGTTTAACTTGAAGCTTTCTGAAGTCAATGGGGCTTAAGCACACACTTAAATGTTAGGCATGCACTCAAGTTCTGTCCTGAATAGGGGCTGGTTGAAGCATGTGCTTGCAGTATTTGATAAATTGGGAATTTCATGTGTCTTTCTCTTGAGGACATAATATTGATTATTTAGTTTCTTCAGTTGAGCAGGGTGGGATATGCTTGATTTTTTTTTTTTTTTTTAGAGTACAAGGAGTGCTTCACAGCCTTAAGCCACTCCGAGTTCAAATAGAGACCCTCACTTACAGAGCTATATATGGCTAATTCCATCCTGTGCCCACTGTCTTCTAGTAAAGTAATGCCCATGTAAGCAGTGTCTTACAGGAGAGGTGTCAGAATATAAACTCCCAATTAAAGAAAATACTGCTTAAATTGCAGAATTTGTGCCATCCATCACATGGGGTTTTTTTTCTTTATGTCCATAATTGGTGTGGATAAAATTCAGTTAGTTGTTTATATAAACTGACATTTTTTTAGGCTTTCGCACCAAGAGCTGCACTGCAAATTATTCTAAGGACACTTCTGTTTAATTCTTTTTTTTAATGCCATGCAGGGCCTGTCTTTTTTCAAGGTGTCAGTGTGGAGAGAGAGAGAGGCTCTTTTATATTGGAAATAGCTGGAGATCCTTTTTAGTTTTTTCTCTGGGTATTTGTCATGGGTTTTGTTATTGCCTGTTTGAATCAACCTGGGCTGAACTAAGGGGTGGTGTTTTCCTTCTCTTCATTTCTGAGATGGTGCAGGCATTGGCACATGTTGTGCTAGAAGAAAAGAAAAAAAATCCTCCCTCAGCAGGGCTGAGGACGTTTTCAGATTCCAGTGGGTTTTTACTCAATATGGCAAAGTTGCCCCGCTTTACCCAGAGGAAGGCAGGTTTTCAGCATTCCGTCCTCGTCACAGCACTCCCATTTGCTGCACAAGTTTAAAATTATTGAAGTGGGAGTCTTGAACAGTGACAGGGGAAAAAAGTCACCAGTTTGCTAAAATCAGCTGAACATGGGGTTTAAGATTTGCTAGAAGGAAACAGTTTATTACAAGCTCAAAAGACTGGTTGACCTCATGTTGCACCAGCATGCCTTACCTCCCAGAAGGACTAAAGAAGTAAATAACTTAGTCCCACTCAATTTTGTATTCCCCAAATAGATGAAATCCTACTTTGTTCTGTGTCACTCCAAGATAACAAAAAGCAACAGCATCTGTTAGTGTTCTGTTCTCTTTAAGAGCAGGAACCCTACTAACTGCTTCCCCAAACAGGCATGATTATCTGGAGCTGGTGTTTTATCCCTCCAGTCCTCCCTTTTTTTCTTACTGTTTCATGCCCAGAGAGTTGGTTTGAGTTTGGTTTTTTTCACAACTGCTCTATGCTCTATCAGTCTGTAGATTGGGAATTGAAGTGATGACTTAATACCCCTAGGAGAAGCACACAAATGGAACTATTAAATGTATGTGTGCTGCTCATGTATTTATTGCTGCTGGTAATAATGTCAGGCTGTTAAACCGCTGTGCTGATGACTCCTCTTTGGGCCTGGGGTAGGTGGGTTGTAACAAGGTCTATACCAGCACCTCTGATGTGATGACCCATGAGAACTTCCACAAGAAGAACACGCAGCTCATCAACGACGGGTTCCAGCGGTTCCGTGCCACGGAGGACTGCGGCACTGTGGAATGCCAGTTCTACGGGCAGAAAACCACTCACTTCCATTGCAGGTGAGACAGCAGGGAAGGGGAGGAGTCCTGCCTCAGAGCTGTGTGGTCTGTTTGCCTCCTTCTGCCAAGTCATAATTTCAGGAGTATGCACAGGGACTTGTTTTGCCCTGCTGTGACCTTCTCAGTACTGCTTCTGGGAGAACTCGTATACCAGAGCAGATGGGATTTCCAGGATTGTGCCACAGACCACTCTGAAGGCAGGAGTATGATCTGAGGAGAGGATACCCACTAGAAAACAGAGCCTAGTGTCTTTTGGGAAAGAGACCACAGTGCTTTTCAGAGTGCAACTGAAGTAGGCCATTAATACACTGCTAATGGCACTTCCATGGTAGGGTTCTCTCCAGCCAGCTCATCCCTTTTAGGGCCAGACTTTGCCTTCTGTACACAACTGCTCTTCTGTTGATTTCTTATGTTTTCAGGAAGAGTAGGAAAGCACAGTTTGTACCTTAGTCCCCTTTACCTGCTGTTTTGTTGGAGCTTTTAGTGGAGGGTGCCTGTATTCCCACGTTCCTGTGGCAGCTCCGCAGCGTGGAGTGAGCTTCCCAGCTCTCCCACATGGCAGCATATCTGCTTGCCTGGGTGTCCCAGGTTAACCCACAGACAGCTCCTCAGCCCCTCTGCAGCTGGGGAGGTTGTCTCATTACAGCCCCAGTCCTTGTCCTAGAGGGAGGCGGGAGACAGCAGCTCTGCCTACACAGCCAACCACCCTCTCCTCGCTGCCCTTGCAGGAGACCTGGGTGTACATTCACCTTCAAGAACAAGTGTGACATTGAGAAGCACAAGAGCTACCACATCAAAGATGATGCCTACGCCAAGGATGGTTTCAAGAAGTTCTACAAGTACGAGGAATGCAAGTATGAGGGCTGTGTCTACAGCAAGGCCACCAACCACTTCCACTGTATAAGGGCAGGCTGTGGTTTCACCTTCACCTCCACCAGCCAGATGACTTCCCACAAACGCAAACACGAGCGCCGGCACATCCGGAGCTCAGGAGTGCTGGGCCTGCCTGCCTCGCTCCTGGGCTCCAAGGATAACGAGCAAGAGGAGTCCAGTAACGATGACCTTATTGACTTCTCTGCCATGAGCTCCAAGAACTCCAGCCTGAGCGCCTCCCCGACCAGTCAGCAGTCTTCCGTTTCTCTCATCGTCCCAGCTGCGCCCTCCTCTGCGGCTGAGCTTGCTTCCTCACAGGCCACCAAGTCTGCCAACAGCATGACACCAGCCACAAAGATCTCTGGCCTGCTTTCCCAGGCTCTTCCCAGCAATATACCCTTGGCCCTGGCACTCTCCAACTCAGCCCTTCCTGGAACACCTGGATCCTTCTTCCCCATCATCCCCAGTCGGGTCTCTACACCACTTCCTGCCAGCTCGGCTAATCTGATGACTGCTGGTTCCTCTGGCACCAATCCAGCATCATCTGCTCCTACAGATTCCTCATCCCAGGCAGTTCCAGGATCTGGTGAGCCAGTGGCTACTTCCTCGCCTGCTCCAGCAGCCTCTATAATGGAAAGGATCTCTGCTAGTAAGGGATTAATCTCTCCTATGATGGCCAGGCTGGCAGCAGCTGCACTCAAGCCCTCTGTGGCACTTGAAGCAGGTGAGTTATATCTCATCAGTTGTGATAGTGGTGGGAGGCAGAGCAGTGCCTGATGACTTGGAGGAGACTGAATGAGAAGCCACCCAGTTGTCTATGGGACTGCAGCTGGGGAGGGGGTAGAAAAAGAAAAGAAATGGGCGAATGGATTTGGTTGTGTCTGATTAACCCTTGAGGAAGACAGTCTTGGCAAGGTTTCCTGTGGAGCCTGGCTATGCCCATATGGCCAGAAGACAGGCAAGAAACATCTTTGCCCATGAAGGGAGTAGGCTCTGACCAGAGCTGAAGAGTGTTGCCATGTGTAATTGGCTATAGGCTGAAAAGAGAGAGACACTGTATTGAAAATGGAAATGAAGAAAAAATACCTTAGCCAGCACTTGCAGGCTCTACTGAGACTGTATCGAGCTTTAGCGTGGCCCTGTGTTGATGGTCCTGTAGCCCATGGCCAGTTGTTTTCCTGATCTGGGGGGCTGTTCTGTGCTTCAGCTCTGTTGTCCCAGTTGTGGGTTTGGGGATAGCGTTGGTACAGTCACAAACGGGACCTCCTTTTTGGTCAGTTCCTGCAAGTTGTGCTCCCCTCTCCCTGTGCTGCCCGAGGGGTAAAAGAAGGGGAGGGGAAGGACCCCAGAGCTCGTCCTGCTGCCACCCAGAGCTGGGGCAGGTCCCAGCTCAGTCCCAGCCCTGACAGATGGGTGTGGGGCTCCCAGCAGAGCACAGGGAGCTCCCCCGTGTGCTGCACCTGGTGGGCTCAGGGTGGGCAGCCGGGGCCGTGCAGGGAGGCTGTGCCTGGCAGCCCCGGCTGGGCTGGGCTGGGCTGGCCTGGAGCTGCTGGCCCTGGCCCTGGCAGCACTGCTGATGGCCCCGTCCTCCAGGAGAAACGGGGGAGTAGAAGGAAGTGATCTGATTAAAGAGGGAGGGGAACCTTCACATACTTTTAAAATTATTGTTTGAAAAATTGTTTCCTAAAGCAGAGAAAGGTCATTGAGGGAACTATTTTCCTTTATTTTTTAATAAAATGCCACTTGCTGTCTGAGAAGCAGCTCGCCGTCAGCTGTACTGCCGGAGGGTAAATTAATATTTTAGTCACTTGGGGATTGTGGAAAAAAGCTCTGCAGACATGTTTCTGTCAGCAACTTTTTTCCCCTCCTTTTTTCTTTGCTGTTTTTCCTAATTTTTTTGCTTCAATTTGCTCTTTCGTCCCTCTCCCTCCCACCTTCCCACCTCCTCTTTTCCTCCCTTCCTTTAATTTGAATTCTTCTTTCGTGGGCTCGGCCCTGAAACAGGAGCATTCCCGGTTTTGGTGGGGACAGGGCGCGGGCGGTGGCAGGAGGTCGCGCGGTTGGAGCGGTCCCGTCGCTGTCACCTTGGATGGTCCCGGCGGGGCAGATGCTCCTGCTGGGCAGGCGCAGAGCCGGGCCGGCGCTGTCGCTACGGCAACGCTGGGGCTGGCGACGAGGAAGGGGGCTTGACTAGCAGTCGAAAGCTGCCACATTGCCTCAGCATTAACAGAGTCTTTAATAAACGCTTAAGAGGCAGCCCCGCAAATTAGTTATGACAGTTTGTGCAGAGAATCAGGTCTCCCCCACGCTCCTTCCGCCCTTCTCCTTTAAAGGGCCCATAGCCTGGACAACTTTGACATAATTTTGCAATAATTATCACTTGAAGAATTTCCACGCTGGAGTGGACGTCAGAACCCATCATGTCAACTTAGCAATAAACGCTGACCAGCAATCCCAGTACTTCCCTCCCCCCCACACTTTTTCTTTGCTTTTTCCACTTAGGCACTGATGCCAATGATTTAACTTACTTCTTTGCCGTTGTAACCTCATTTTAGACCCATGCTTTCAATTTATTTTTTTGCACTTAATTTCACTGTATTTCTTGAGCAGGGAATGGACAACCAGCACCTCCCGGACGGTTCAATCCAGTCCAGGTGAAGCAGGAACCTGCGGAGGCCATGGGACCCACATCTGCCACCAGTCAGGACCCCTTGCAGGAGCACAGCTTGGACCTGAGTGTCAAGGACCACGGGTGAGAGAAGTGGGCGGGCAGGAACACTCAACACTTCCCAGCGTCAGGCTTTGGGGAGTTTCCATACCTGTAATTCAAGAGGACACGTTGGTGAAAGGCAGCTTCACAGTGGTTGAGTTGAACGCCCCAAAACTGGAGGCAGGCAGGCTCACTCTGCTCCCCATTAAGTATATGTTCTCCAGATGGTTTCTTGGGCTCACAGGCTCCTTCAACAAGAGCTTCACTTCTTCTGCTCCCTTCTGAAAATGGAGCCACTGGCAAAGCTGTTTTCACTTAGTCCTCTTGTCATCAATTGCTGATTGAAACTGCCCCAGTGCCACACCTCAGCACTCTTTTAGCAGCAGCATTTGCACTGCTGTAGTCTGTTGAATCAGGGCTCAGAGAAGCACATTGCAGAGAATCTGGACACAAAAAACAGCTGGGTGCCAGGCTCACTCTGCTCTGAGTCTGGCATAGGCTGCTCTGCAGTTGTGGTGATGGTTGTGCAGATGTGAATGCACCTATCTCAAAGCATGTGTCCCACCTGCCCAGCATCTCTGCTGAGAACAGGAGTGTTTGGGGACTGTGCTGTGTGGAAAAAGAGCAGAGGAACTGATCCTGGGGATAAGTGAGCTCCACTTTGACCTTTTTATCTGTTCCTGTCCATACCTTGTTTAAACAAACCTCCCTTTGGGAGTCCAGCACTTGGAACCAACTGCAGAGATCCTAAGGCTGCCTTTCAGTGCAGGATTGTGCCTTGCCTTCCTTAGTGCCCAGGGGACCCCTGTCCCTGGCAGGATGAGCCTTTGTCAACATCCCCCCTGCTTTTGTGGTATTTTTGTGATATTTCTGAAAGTTCTAACAGGATGAAAGGGTAAAACCTGGGATGGGTCATGAGTTAACAAATGAAGTGTGATGGAGTGGACACCGGGGGAAGAGGTCTGGGCTATTTAGTAGTTGAAAGATCTAAATTCTGCAGACCTGGGACCTCTTTCTGTCCCTCTTGGCTATCACAAGTAGGCAAGTTTGGCCTGCCCAAGGCAGGGTTGGCATCATTCTTTTCCTCTGGATGTAGTAGGTGAGGAGTGAGGCAGCCCAAAGGGAAAAGGATTAATCTCAGCGCTCACAGTCCCTGTGCACATCTTAACTAAACCCTGTTGGTTTGTGTGTTTCAGTAATGAATCAAATGGCCACACAGTCTCAGCAAATTCATCTCTTTTATCCTCGCTTATGAATAAGGTAAGAGCCATCCATCAAACGCCTTTCATTCCCCCCACCAAGAGAAATTAAAGCTGCGATAGCGGGGAAGGGGGGGAAGAGATGCGTTTGTTTTTTAATGTTTTGCCTCTAATAAGATGAGTTTGTACCATTTAAATTTTGAGACCATTTTTCATCGGGTATAATTTCAGAGCCACTGCTTACGAATTAATTTAATGAACTGGCTGAAGAAATATATTGCCGCCTCTGACACCTTTTTTTTCCCCATCCTTTCTAGACAGAGGAGGGCTCCAAAAGGTTTTCTTTTTCTTTTTCTTTTTCTTTTTCTTTTTCTTTTTCTTTTTCTTTTTCTTTTTCTTTTTCTTTTTCTTTTTCTTTTTCTTTTTCTTTTTCTTTTGTTTTTTTGGTGTTTGGTTTGGTTGGGGTTGGGTTTGTTTGCTTGTTTGTTTTTGTTTTCAGAACCTGGCAACTTCTCTCTCACTTTCATTTTAGAGTTATTAATTTTGTTTACTTACTTAAAAACATGCTCCTTCATTTGGGGAGGGGGAGAATAATCTGTTTTTATGAAAGAGAAGAAAAAATTAGAAGTTTTGAACCAAAATCATCAATTTCTGTCTTCCTGGTGTGAGTAATGGTGTCTAACAGAGTCCCCTTTACTGTGTCCTAGAATATTTATTTTAGATAATGCACAGTTTCTTTTTCCTTACTTTTTCATTAAATTATACATCATCTCAAATGTATATTTCTCTTTCACATGATAAATTCTACTGTACCAAGATTAATTTTGCAGCTGTATACAACTGCAGTAAAGATCAGGGCACCCTTTGAGCCACGCTTTAATATTCTGCAGTGTGATAGGTTTTATAGGCATAACTATTGCCATCCCCTTGGCTCGGGGTGTTACATGCATCAAGGCCATATAACCCTCAAGAGAGGGCAAAGTGACTTTGCCTGGTAATCTCCCACCTCCTTTCTTTCTTATCACTGTTTTTCTCTGTGTTGTTTAATTTCTGCTTTTATCCTTATGTCACTTTTCTCCTCCATTGGCTCTCTGTTACACTGGGGTTTGGATTTTCCCTTTTAAACTTAATTTCTTGTTTGTTCCTTTGTGTTGTCCCTTTGTTTGAAGACCTGCATATTTGGAAACACTAGAGAGCAAATGTATTTAGTAACTCTGCTCTCTGGGGTCATGAGTCATTCTGAAGGTCCCAGATCAGGGAAATTCTCTTTCAATGGAGACTTCACTTGAAAATCTCCAGGAAAATAAGTGATTTAAGTATATGTTTAGAAAAAAGCATGTCTTTGTATGCAGTCTGACAAAATGTTCTTTAAGTTGTGCAAAGCAAATGTAGCACAGGTGCAAACTAGGAGTCAGGTTAAAGGACTGGGATTAACCAAAGAGATAAACCAGCAGGGAGTAGAACCCACTGTGTGTGTGATTGATGGAACCAATTCCAAGACTAAATATTGCAGAGTCAAGCTCAGTCTGCTCAGGAAGACATCACACTTGCTTGTTCCTCCTGCTGCACACAATTTCTGTCCATGGGGGAATCCTTCATTGTTTTTCTAGGAAGAAATAGGAAAAAACTTTACAGAAATGGAATTACCAGTGGAAACACACAACCTGAATTTCTGACTCCAGCCATAAAGAGTTGCAGTCTCCACACAGCAGCAGGGGCTTTACCTTCAGGGGGCATTAAGAGAGCCTCA
Source organism: Leptocoma aspasia (assembly GCA_013399835.1). Taxonomy (NCBI): domain Eukaryota; kingdom Metazoa; phylum Chordata; class Aves; order Passeriformes; family Nectariniidae; genus Leptocoma; species Leptocoma aspasia. The sequence goes on along the minus strand of VXAX01001003.1, from coordinate 804,484 downwards.
AATAACCAGGATTCCTGTAGCCTATTGCAGTTTATTTAGGGGGCTGTCAGGCTTAATTAACTGATATTTATAAAGGGCTTCGAGATCCTCAAGTGGGTGGAGTTTCCAGTGCAAGTGTTGGGCCCAATCCTGCATTTTATTCATGCTGTGAAATTTGCTGTTGTTACTAGAGGTAGTTGAGAGCACAACAGAGAAAGAAAGAGTCTGGGAAATTGTGCATTTGTTCTGAAAGAAAATTTTCCCTCTAGGCCAGCATGAGTAACTTCATTTTTCTATCCTGCACATCATACACTTGGACCCCTAAGCTTTCTCTGTGTAGATTTTATTTGAAGCCTTTCGTGCAATGCAGATTGGGAGTCCAAGTCCTGCTTCATTAAGGATGTGTCCATTTAGCACAGAAGAGTGACACAATTTTGTTACTGAAGTTAATAAGAATTTTCCAGGAACTTGAGACAGATTTTTTCCCCCAGTTGAATGACATTTTCATGCTTCTACCTCTCACAATACCTGATAGTCACTTTAAAGGAGACATCCTTGTGGCTGGGGTAAGATGACTGAATAAACGAGAGCTTACCAGTTCTACCACCAGCAATTTGTAGGAGCTACACCACACACCTTTTCCATAGTCAAATAGGGGATATCTCTCTTCACCTCAGTTTCCTTGTGGATAAAGTAGACATAATGCTTCATTACTTTAACAAGACCCATGAATAAATACTCAGTGGGCACCTGAGTGCTTTATGATGGTTGGGTGGAAGATGCAGAAGAGTGAGGTGTTAGTAACTTTTGCTGATGCAGTTGTAGCAGCCTGCACAGACTTTTTGTCTTCTCTTCTAATCTTTGAAGACACTGCTCTGTGTGGGACAGTGCTGAGGGTGGTCGTGGCTGTGTCTGTGTGCTGGGCTTGATGCAGTGTCTGTGTTCTTGTTCCAGATGTCAAAGAGCAGTGCCAGCCTTGGCAACCTGCTGAACATTAAAGCAGAAGGTGAAGGCAGCCAGGCTGGGGCTGGGGAGCCCAGCCAGTACTTGGGCAAGGCAGTGAAGGCACTTGTCCAGGAGAAGCTCTCTGAGCCATGGAAGATGTACCTGCGCCGGTAAGGAGAGCATGGAACTGGGGACAGAGGAAAGGGGAAAGTGCTTCCTTTGCAGAGTCTCTGACTCACTGGCTCACCCTGAACACAGAGTTCTGTTGAATGTAAAGGCCCAATTCTGTCAGACACTGATCACCTGGAGCACATTTAGCCCTTGGTCATACCTACCTGCACCAGATGTTAATGCCTGGTAAGAAAGACCTGCCCACATAGAATTATTTTGGAAAGGGATCTTGAGAACCAAATACAAGCACGGATCTTCATGTAGTTCTGTTGTCCTGGACTTCACCTTAGGCTCCTCCTTATGACCCAGCTGTGCGAACCCAGGGGACCCAGTGCAGCTGGGCTCTTAGCCCAGGACCTGTGTGAGACCATGGCCAGTTACTGCACATAGCCACTGGGGCCTTGACATGCTTCCTGGGGCATTTCAACTGAAACTAAACAAGTTTAGGGGAGGTAGAGGCATGGGAATAAGGAAAAGGATATGGGAGCTGGGATGATTTCTGCTGCTTTGTTGTATGAAAGGAGACTCAAAAAGGAAATGGAGCAGATACAAAGCTCACCCACGTGGAGACACATGCACATACATGCCCAGACAGACACATGCTTTGAGGACACACAGATACACCGAGGCAGACACATAGGTTTGTGCTCTGACACAGAGAGTCACCTACAAATGCCAGTGCACACCTTGTAAATCAAAGGCTTTAATGGAGAAGACTAGAAAAGCTTCTAGTCCCTCAGCCCCTGGCTGGTGTGAGATCCTTCCCTGCACTCCATTTGCATTTTGTCCAGTCTGGTTGTAATTGTGCCAGGCAGTGTGGTATTTTCTTGTCTCTGGGAGCATTATTCTACCACCTAGTAAGTTCAGTGTCACAGCCTTTTCCATGGTATGCTGCCTGAATTCCACTTCTTGTAGTTTTGTTGCAGCTCTGTTTATATCCCCTTGAACCACAGCAGATCATCCCTCTCTGCAGCTGGAGTTCAGCCCCTTCAGACAGTCACAAACTTTCAGCATTCCATTTAACCAGGCTCACTTACTTCCTTTAATCTGACTCTGGATTATTCCCATCTGCCTGTGGGTCCTGTTGCTTTCCTGTTGTTCCCTGGGTGGTGCAGAATTGCCCCCCTCCCAACAGAACAAGCTTCCTGCCCCCAAATAGGCAGCTCACAATTCATTTGTATCTGCACAGAGTAATGTATAGTACCACAGTTATCATCCTCTGTGACACAGAATTGCTTTTAGTGTTGTTTAGTGAGTCCCCAATGCATAAAACTCCCCCCACGCCCAGGTGTATTTGCTGTGTTTTTCCAAACATGATTCTCCTGTTCTGAACTTTCTCCCTTGTCTTGCCAAACCTCTCTGTGCTCTTTTTCTCCTCTTGCACTGGTATTGCCACCTCCTCCCAGTTTAGTATCTTTGTGAATTTCATAAACACGCTGTTTACTCCTAGATTACTAATTAAGATGTTAAATAAGCTCAGACTAACCCAAGTCCTCCTCTCAGCACTCAACACGATGCCTCCTCCTCCCAGCTCAGTGTGGTGCTGGTTGTCATCAGCCTTTGTTTATGGTCCCTCAGCCAGTTTCAAGCCATGAGGTGACATTACATCCAGGCCAATTGGAATTAATTCTAAGCATATGCAAGACTGAATCAAATGCTTTACTAAAATCCAAATATATTGCATCCCTTCATCCACTAATTTTGTAATTCTATCAAAAAAAGCAATTAAATTTGTCTGGCAAGATTTATTCTTTATAATCCTGATGCTGTTTATTGCTCATGGTTCCTTTATCCACTAGATGTTTAATGATTTTCTCCTCCCTCTTAATATTTGTTCCATTAGTTTACTGGAAGGAGAAGTTAAGGCCAGAGGTATGATAATTGCCAAAGATGACTTGTCTTTTTTTTTCCCCCCTCAAAGAACCAGTACCTTGACTGTTTAATTTCTTTTTTTTTTTTTCCACTTATGTAGTACCTCCCATTTCTCTATGGCTTAAAAACCAGCAAATGGTAATGTAATCAGTTTGGGAGTTAATTTCCATTGCACTTCAGGACATACATCATCCAGACTGACTGATGTGTGCATTTTTATATTTTTCATATGAGTCCCTTTATCTGCTCTTCTAGAAGGTCTTCACTACATCCCATCTGCTTTGTCTTTAGTTTTCTCATCCAAAGCAAATTTTATAATGCAGCCATTTTTGATTCATCACCTCCCTTTTTGTGGGAGGCCTTCTTTCTGGGTTCAACACTTTTTGTCCCTGATAAAACAGCCCCTTTAGTTTGCAATAATGTGGTTTCTTTTCTCTAGCCCCACAATTACTTTCCTTCCTCTTCTCCCTGCAAGCCATAACTGACAGCACATGTTGTGTATCCACAGACCTCCCTTCTCCAGTACAAGTTTTCTCTCTTTCCTTTACCCTCCCATTGGTGAGAGGTCCCTCCTGGGACCATACAGGCTGCTGTTTGTTTCTTGCTTTCCTGCTCATCAGAGCAACTGTAGTTTGTTGTACCTTAATTATGCAAGATTCCCTTGTTAGGTTTCAAATCCTTCCTGCCAGTGTTTCTTACTTGTTTTCTTGATTCCCTGTGATTCTGGAGTTTCCTGAAATCACATGTATTTGTGCTGCACTTATTAAGTCCAGAGAATCTCAGCAGTGGGTGAGCAGTGACCACACTGAGCTGGTTTTGCTCTCTTGGCCATTTGATCCAAGGCAACACAAGACTTACCTTGGATAACGTGGTGGGTTTTGCTCTGGGGTTTGCATGGCAGGGTTGTTGTTCTGTACATCAGGGATGGTGCTGTGCAGTGTTTCTGCAGTTCAGGCTGTAATTGCTGCTCAGATGATGCTTCAGGTCTCCCATCTGGGAGATACCCTCCTATCCAGGGCAGGGGGTGGGTGGATCCTGGATCTAAAATTACTGTTTGTTGTTTGTGGCAGTGCTAATAGAGTTGAAAAACACAGAAAAAATTGTCTGTTCCAGCTCCACTTCTCTCCTGGGGCCTTCCCTAAGGTGTCTGCTTCTCTGTTTTGGTCAGGTTTGGCACCAAGGATTTCTGTGATGCCCAGTGTGACTTTCTCCATAAGGTGCATTTCCACTGTGTGGTGGAGGAGTGTGGAGCCCTGTTCAGCACCCTGGATGGAGCCATCAAGCACGCCAAGTGAGTGGGAGAGCAGAGAGGAAGCTCTGCAGTGCACACTGCAGTTCAGGTTCCTTCCAAAGGCAGTGCAATCTCCAAGTAAAGAATGAGCAAGGCCTTCAGTGGCTGTTCACATGCCTGAGTCTGAAGGGGTTGTAGGAAAGGAGATGTTGCAAATTTTAAGACAGGTGTGCTAGCACAGTTGGCCTCTCCTGTGGGTTGGTTCCTGTGGTTCACTGCAGGAAATGACTGGCTTCTCCCAGCAGCCCTGGGAAGCTGCCCCACAGCTGATCTCAGTGACTGCAGTGATTCTGGGGCTTCTCTCATTTTAACATGGTTTGGCACCTGTCTCCACCCATCTTAATGATTTCCCTTCTCTTCATAGGTGGTTTAGGAGGGCCCTAAATCTTACCTCAAAGTCTCCAGAGCCCTTTTTAGGATTTAGCCACTCCAATTTGTGTACAGCCTCCTGCCACATTCTTGTTGGTGTTTAATCAAATTACATGAAATGGTCAAGAATTTATGTCTGAATTAGTATCATGTTTTGCAGTTTTCACTTCCGAACTGAAGGTGGAACTGTGAAAAGCAACTCTGAGTCTCCCTTCTCAACTGCTACTGAGAATAAGGCTTCACTGGCCCCTTCATCACCATCTGCTGCCTCTGCCACCATGGCCAGTGCTCCTGCCCTTGACGTGCCCACTCCAAATCCAGCTGCTATGCCCTCTGCTCCCACACTACTTGCTTGGAAGCAGCTGGCTTCAACCATACCCCAGATGCCTCAGATCCCAGCATCAGTGCCTAACCTGGCAGCTTCACCCTTGGCAACGACTTCCCTGGAGAATGCCAAGCCTCAGGTCAAACCTGGATTTCTTCAGTTCCAGGAGAAGTAAGTTTTAGCTGCAGTTTGCCTCCTTCTGTCCTCCCCAGCCAACCTCTACTGGGAGCTGCAATACTACACTTCTGTTCACCCTCTGAGAAGCCTGTCTAGAAAGTACTCTGGGCTTGACCTCACAGAAAATTTACTTCTGTAAAGTCTAGGAGATACCTGAAGGTTTTTGAGTGCATCTGAGAGCACTTTTAGGCACGAGTTTAGAAGATAAATAAACTTGGTGATCTATCACTGATCCCCGTTTTATCCCTTGCAAGAGGTGTGCAGAAATACAGGTTTCTTTGCAGTGTGTTTGACAGTGAAGGATTATCAGGCCAGAAATTGATGCACTGAGTGGGGGGTGGAAGGTACCAAAAGCCTTTAGCTGATGAGAGGGGCAGTGCTGGTTTTGTCAGATCAGGGGAAGCCCTGGCATCACCCAAGAGTTGTGTTTCCTTTGAAATTTAAATTGGAAAGGTGGCCCTCAAAGACTACAGAACCTACCATGCATTGCTGTGTTTTAATAATCCTCATCAAGAAAGTGCAGTAGCTGGGTGGAATTGCAGTAATGTTGCAGTTTCAATTTCCCTGAAGAGGAAGGTGGCTATGGGAAATCTGTGGGCCATGTTTGGAACAGAGGCTTCACTAGGCTCCCCTTGAATTAAATCTTGGCAAAGAAACAAATGTGTGAAATGAGTGAAGGTGATGATTGGGCTTTGGATGTGTTCCAGTGATCCCTGCTTGGCAACAGACTGCAAGTACGCCAACAAATTCCACTTCCACTGTCTCTTTGGGAACTGCAAGTATGTGTGCAAAACCTCTGGCAAAGCAGAATCCCACTGCCTGGACCACATCAACCCCAACAATAATCTGGTGAATGTGCGAGACCAGTTTGCTTACTACTCCCTGCAGTGTCTCTGTCCAAACCAGGTAAGAGCTGTTCCAGAACAGTGGAATGTTCTGGCAGGACTGGGCAGAAGGAGATGTGGGATCAGGTAGACTGACTCCCCAGCAGAAAGTGAGGCTGTGTGTGGCTTTCTTGGTGTTACTACAGAACCATGGAAGTCATAATTATGTGGTCTGGAAAAACATTTGGTTTCTATCAAATGGGAAATCATGATGCTTTTGTGTTTCTTTGACTCAAGTGAAGTGGACCAGGGAATAATCTCAGAGACACAAGGTGAAATAAAATAAGAATCTGTGGTGAATCCAGGGAAAGCCATGAGTAAGGTTTGGGATATTCCAGTGTGGAATAGTGTATTACAGAGTACACAACAGCAATGTAAAAAGACTCGAGAGGGAACAAGGTGCATGGCAGGTTGTGGAAGATAAAATGGGATCTGGATTATCAGTGCAGGCCCCTCTGACACCTGAGAAGGGACACCATTAGTGGCAGGCAGCTGAGACAGCACTTGTTGTAGACCTGCCTAAAGCAGCGTGCCTGTGTGCTCCCTCCATCCAGCACTGTGAATTCCGGATGCGAGGGCATTACCACTGTCTGCGTCCTGGCTGCTACTTCGTGACTAACATCACCACCAAGCTGCCCTGGCACGTGAAAAAGCACGAGAAGGCAGAGAGAAGGGCAGCCAACGGCTTCAAGTATTTCACCAAGCGGGAGGAGTGTGGCAGACTAGGTGAGTTTTCATGTGGTGTGTCCCGTCTCCAGGCCAACAGTGCCATGAGTTAGAACCTGCAAGTTAGGCTTAAGAGGTATTTGGTCATTAAATCACTAAACAAGAAAGGGAGCAAAACATAAAGCAGTTCCTGGTCTGTCTGGTTGAAGCATGTTTTCACAAATACACCCAAGGTAAATGAATAGAAACTGTACTAGAGAAAATTGTATATATGAATTTGCCTGGATATACAGCTTCCTCTTTTTTCTTCTTTTTATCTGATTGTCAAAGCGGGGTTTTTTTTGGTGTTTGTTTGTTTTTATACTTTGTAATTTTTTGGACCTACTGCTTGTATTGGGTGAAATTTAAAGGTGCTCTTAGGAGGATTTTTTTTTTCTGGGGAAACACCTGAATGTGGCACAGGCTCAGACTGGAGCTGGCCCACTTGCCAGAACTATCAGCAACACTGCAGCAGTTTATAAACCAGTGTAAAGCTGGTAAAACAAATGCACAACAACAGAAAATAGAATGGATTCCTGCAGAGATACCTGGAGCTGAAGTCCAGGACTCTGAATGGGAATTCCTAAAGACAACTGTATCCTGAACTGCCTGGGGTTCACTTAAACCTTCTCATTGTGGTTTGGCAGCATCACAGACCCAATCTTCCCTGTCACTCCTGGTTGGAACAGAGGCTGGCACCAAACAAGGTTCAGAATAACACCTCTGGGTGCTGTTCCTTCCCACTGCAGGAAAACAGCTGCAGTAGCCAGAGCAAAACTCTTCAGCTTTGAATACATCAAGAATTTGTACCCAAATGGAAGTTTGTTTGTGGTAACCAGGGTGTAAACACACCACAGCCAGTACCTGCCTAGGTCCTGTTTGCACGTGGCAGTAGATTGAGCAGTTGCTGGTATTTACTCACCTTTTGGTGTTTGAAGTGATAGCAGGGGCTAGACAAAGCAGGACAGTGCTACGTGACACCAGCCCACAGGGATGCCCTGGCAACAGGCGAGCCCTCACCTGCCCTTGGTGGTGGTGTTCAGTCCTGCAGCACTGCTTGTTCCAGTCCCAGAGCACAGGGATGGGGAGGCTGGGTGGGGCAAGTGGGACCTAAACAAACACACTCCTGGCCTGCACATGAAACACTGGCTGTCAGCTCCACACCAGCTGGGTGAGTCAGGAGCTGTTTGGCAGCAAGGCAGCTGCAGCCTTTGCATGTGTCAGCAGTGTCTGGTTTGGGAGGGATGGGGACATGGGGCACATGCATCCAGCAGTATGTACCTTTGTGGGCTGGCCCTGCTGTGCAGTAGACACACATTTAGCCAGCACCCTGCATTTGCCTGCATGGATAGAGGCAGTGTGTGGGGGTGGTGTAGGTGTGCATGGTTTTACCAACATGTGGATTCATTTCTACATCTGTGTACATTCCCGGGGTTTGTGTTGTGTATGGATAGCAGGTGCAGAAAGCACTGGCCTGTTTTAAGGGCTGGGAATGTTTCTGAACAAACTCATGATAGATTTTTTCAATGTATGTTTCTGTGTGTATAGTTATGTAAGTGTGTATGACTGGGGAGAGAGAGGTGAAACACACATATATAAGTAAAGGTGGATGGATGTAGGTAGATAAGTAAAAGTGAGCCTGTCTGTAGGTCTCTATCTCTGTGCATCTGAGAGTATGGCCAAGGGAGGATGGGAAACAGCAGATCCTGATCACTGATGTAGCTGTGTTTGAGCTGTGACAAGCCATTGTTTATCAGCCATACCGTGTGGCTGGCCCTGCTCCCTCTCATGTGCAACATAAATGTGGTTTTTGTGTCTGCAGGTTGCAAATACAACCAGGTGAACAGCCACTTCCACTGCATCCGAGAGGGCTGCCAGTTCTCCTTCCTGCTCAAGCACCAAATGACATCCCATGCCAGGAAGCACATGAGAAGGATGCTGGGGAAGAACTTTGATCGTGTTCCTACTCAGGTAACTCCTTGTTGTTGAAGCTGTAGATCCACAGGCAGTGTTGGCCCCTTTGGTTGCAGAGCTGGTGCAGTGCCAAGACACTTGTACCCAGACTCTGAGGGATCTGTGTCTTCACTGGGGGATGCTTCTGGGCAGTGGGAGTACACCCAAGGTAGCTTTACCTGGCTGAAATTACTCAAGATGAGTAAAGGTGATGAAGCACAGATTGCAAAGCATTGCTTAGTGCAAACAGCTTTTCCTTGTAAATTTTGTAGAAGAAAATTGAGAAGGATAACACTAAAATACTTGTTTTCACAACTTGCACTCTGTCCCAGCTCTTTCAATATACAATTGGCTTATTAAAGTTAACATACTTAGGATGTGGAAAATTGAACGTGCTGATTAAAGCAGATATTTCCTGTTGCATATAAAGAATTCACCTAGGATGGGAGAAATACCAGTCTTGAAATTTCTCTTCCCTTACTGATGTAGATTTAGTTGGGGCATCCCCTGTCCTCTCTCAGGAAGTGGTTCCAGCATCTGGTTCCAGCAGGACCCACAGTGAGGGGGCAATGCCAGCATTAACACCTCCTCTTTGGGAACACATCAGGATCCACACACCAGGATGCTGTGCCAAGATCAACACTCCAGCTCCTGAGTGCAGCACAATTCACATACCAGGATGCACGTGCCAGGTTTAATGCTCTGAGCTCCTAGTGCAGGAGGATTCATGCTCCTGGCCTCAGTGCCATGAGTTCCACTCACAAGCACGTACCAGCTGTCCCTCATGGGCTGTGGCAGAGGGAGATAAACGTGCAGACAGATGGTTTTGGTCCTGGCGTCTTGCTTTTGGTGTAAAAGTCCCCATCTTGTTTTCCTGCTGCAGGTTATTGGCCACACTCCAAGAAATGAAAATCTCCCCCAGGTTGGCAGCATGGCACCCAGCCCAGCCTCATCAGGAACCCCAGCTTCCTTTCAGGGACCCCCAAGCATGATGGACACTGAAACAGAAGAGTACATGGATTACACTGGCTGTAGCCCTGGGGGTATCTCCTCTGAATCCTCCAATATGGACCGCAGCTGCTCCAGCACTCCAGTGGGCAATGAAAGTACATCAGCAGGTAAGGGAGAAGGGGGTGTGTGGAATGGATCATCAGTTGCCTGCTCTCCTGGGAGATAAACTCATAAAAAGAGGCCAAGGGACAGGTGCACCTTAAAATACACACAGTGCCAACTTCAGTAGTGCCTCACACTAACCCAGCTCTCTCCAGCATCTGAGAGAAGAGGTCCATCAAAATAAACACCTCAAGCATCCAGGAACTTAGCAGCATACCTTTTTCCTCCCATGAAGAGAGGTTTTTATCCTGGGTCTTGGAGTTGGGTATATTTTAATAGTTGACTAAAAAAAAAAAAAGTAGAAAAAAAGAGCTGTGGGCCCCTTCTATACTTGTAATTTTCTCTGGTACCTCTTTGTATTTCCTCAAGCAGCATCTGAAGTCAGGCACTTCATTGTACTGGTGAAGTACAACAGCAAATGTGACATACACAGGGGATAAAACCTATCACATCTTCAGAAAGCAACATCTAAAAGCAGCTCACTGAGCTCCCTTCCTCACCCAAAAATAAAAAATCTTGTTCCCCTTTGTGCAGTTGCACGGAGCAGACTCCCTTCATCCCCTCTTTTGGAAATCAAGTTCCTGCCCTGTTTGCCAGGATCATGCAGAGCCATCTCCCCCTGCCCTGCATTACAGGGTCAGCTTGTCAGGGGTCAGATACCTGGTAGGAATTCTGCCATCCTACAGTGATGACCAGGGATCTCTCACCTGTACCTTCCCGGGGTTTAGTGGGATATTCTGCATAGGCTGCCTCAGTTTGCTTTAATTCCATACACATTTTCCTGGTTTTCTTTCCCTCCCCAGTTAAAGGCCATCACAGCAGTCACGTTGTAGGAGCACTGCTTGCGTCATGGCCCCATTATGGCACCTCCAGAGGGTTCTGGTGGGGCAGTGGTCCCTGGCACACTCTTCTGTGCCAGTAGTGGCCCAGTGCTAGGAAATGCCTCCACTGCTCTCCAGGCAGGGAGCAGCAACACCTGCCCCAAGTGCCAGAGCACCCTTACAGCTGTTAACTGAAGCAAGCTGCAACACTATAGATGAGCAAGGACCAGAATGACCAAATGAATCCAGAATTCCAGCCTAAAAGCCTGTGTCTCTTCCCCCAGACCATAAAGCCACCTTACCTCCTGCAGAGACAACTCTGCCCTTCCTGGTGCTGTCAATTCCTCACCTTCTGTTTCTTCTCTGTTGCAGTTCTGTTTCATACATTTGTGAATGTATTTTCCATTTTCATCATATTGCTTCTGCTCTTGGGTTCTCATTTCAGTTCTTTTGTTTCTTGTTTTGTTGTTTTTTGTTTGGTTTGGTTTTATTGTTTTTTCTTTTCTTTTTTTTTTCTTTTTTTCTGCTTTTTTTTCTCTCCACATTCTCCAGGCTGCCTGGTTCCTTCTACTGCTACTGCTGCTGCCGATGATGCAACCCACACTGCACCACAACCTCCACCACCATCTCTGCCTCCATCTTTCTCACAAGCCCTGCTTAGGTCTCCCCTTCCCACCCTGCCCTGTCTCTTCTCTCCATCCTGTCTCTCGTACTCGTGGCTCAGTGCCACTCTGGGAGCCAGCAGGGGCATTGTCATGCCTGCCGCCAGCACCGCTGGGTTCTCGTCACTGCCCGTCACTGCCACTCCACCTCCAGTAAAAAGTGATGTTCCCTTAGTGCAGGATGCAGCAGGTAACACTTCTTTGCTTTCTCTCCATGTCCCCACTCACCCTGCCCACGGTTTTGCTCTGCACCTTTGGGTCTGTGGAGCAGCAAAGGTCACTCTGTGCCTTAGCAAATGTTCTCCCAGGGCCCGTCCATGCCTGCTCCTTTTCCTTGCTGACACAGTAACCACAGCCCAGGGGAAACAAACCACAGCAAATCATTCACAGGCATTTGGATGGATAACTGAGAGCAATTGCCACCAGTTCCTAACTATGAGAAAAACCTAACAAAATCCACAGTTAACATGCATTTTCAGTGTCTTGGTAACCTCAAAGTGGCCACAGAGCAAACTTTTGCTCATGTGGCATTAAAGGGACTTGGACTTCTTGGTTAGAACTTCCAGGCCACCCATAGTGTGCTGCACACATCTCAGCAGGTGAATGTCTGATGAGGTACCCAGGTCCTGTGTTTCAGTTGATCTTGCAAACTTCATATGAAGCCACAAAGTTCAGGGGTGCCTTCCCAGGATGAGGAATGAAGTACAGGCAGTGTCAAATGATGACATCATCAGACAGGTCAAGCTGTTTCTCACACTCGTCATTTATATCTGCTCTAATCAGCTGCAGAGACTACAGATAGATTTCAGTTTCAAGCTGCCATGATTCCCATGTATGACTAAGATCAGAGATGTCTCAGGCTGGGTATTCTCATTCCATCTGGGAATGGCTTCTAGGGTGTGTCTCATTTTTGGCTTCTTTTCCCAACTCCTAGCTCTTTTCTAGTTAATTAAGGACATCTTTGTGCTTAAAGTTCACACTTAGGAGGCTTCTGGCAGCCTACAAATGTCCCAGTCATTCTTCCTGCCAGTTTTAGCAATATGTAAATCCGAGGTCAAAGGTTGGGAGTATGGCTGGAGGACCAACTTCACAGGTTTCCAACTCCAGCTCATAGGTTTTTCTCAAGGGACTTGGCCGGAGAGGGATCCTTGCCTTGTCCAGAGGAGTGTGTGCCAGTTAACAAAATTCACAAGAAACTCTATCTTTGCTTCTTTTCTAACTGAATTGCATGCAGCGTGAAACATTTTTAACCTTGTGCTGTGCTTCCTCTAATCAAATATTTTTAAGTGTCTTTTGTTTTTACCTTGGTATAGTTTGGTGAATGCTGACTTTATTATGGTTAAAGAAATGAGCTTATGGTAAACACTTACTATTGAGGTTGGGTGGGGTTCACATCCATTGAGGCTTCTAATCTTCCACAGGGTGCAGGGACTGGAGGCTGGCAAAAGAGGAGAGTGCACCAAAGTGTCACCTCTCTTTATTGTGCCCTTACTCCAAAACTTTGCCTGTATGAGAAAACAGAATTGGTTTTCAACTAAAGTTTTAAGCACATCTGTTTGAACTGTTCTAAAAGCTGTGTAGATACAGAGTTTTAAACAGGTAAAATTCTATTTATTTCCCATCCAGAGTCTTTTCTCTAAGATGGGTTATCCCATATTCCCGTCCAAAGACAGACAATGTGAGCATTAACTAGTTAATGCTAAGGAACTTGATGGTTTGGCTGTAATTTTATTAAAAGGAATTAATCTGGATAGCAGCAACTTGTCCAGGCACCACTGCACTTACATGAGTTGGCTGGGAGTGGAGAACTGGATTTTACAATACCAGATGTTTAGGGGGGAGCAGAGAGTAAATTGGTCACAGATTCTGTATTGAAGAGCCTGCCAATTTCAAATCTCCAGTGACAGAAAGTTATTCTTTCCCTGGTAGCTGGTTAAATCAGCCTTAGCCTGCAGCTTCCACCATGTCACTCAGATGGTCTCACCATGGTGACCTGAGCTGCTGTCCTGAGCCTGAGCACAGGAGCCAGTAACAAATGGTGTAGGAAACCCTTCTGTTCTTTGCTTATCCCACAAACTGCACAGCCCAGCCATGTGGGAGAGGATGTTCCTGTCACCACTGCCTTTGGCTTGTCTGGGAGCTTTCCTTCAGTGGTCACCACCTTCTCAGGAGGGGTGTCACCTGTAATACCTGTGCACCTGCCAAAAGGAAGTAATTCTACACCAATTGGCTGTCCCTTCAGTGTCCCAGACAAGGATGCAAACTGCTCTGGGTTCTCAGGCCCCACACACCATGTGTCACAAATTGGGCCTCTCTTAAGGAGATGGCAGTTTCAGCAGGAAGAGAGTAAAAAACAAAAAAAAAAGTATGTGTTAGTTGCAAGCTATAATTTCTAATTACACTCACAGTTCTGCACCTGATGAGAAATTCTTGCCTCCAACCTTGTCTGTGCTGCATGTTGATACTGGAGATTGTGGGTTGATTCTGGAAGCAGCAAGCAGAGAAGGAAAAAAGTTAATAGATAGATTGAGGTCGAGTCCTTGATGTCAGTGTGATCCTAGGGGACATGAGCACTTGCCAGTTATGCTGGCCCTGTGAATCAAAGTGGAAGATAGATGAGGGATCTTTATTTATACTAGGGGCATCATGGAATTTTTGAGGCCCAAGGGAATGCTCCAGAGCTGGTATTTTCTCTCAGAGTCCACTGGCTAGTGATGATGAGAATTAGCCCCATTGAACATCTGTCCATCTGTCTTTCTAAGTGCACTCATTGTAATATGTAGGCTCATTACAGTGAGGGATGTTGCAGTCTCCTGGCCAAAGTCCATCCTGGTTCTATAAATTCCAGCCCCCCCCCGTTGCAGTTTTAATCACGCATGGGATCTTCCTTCACTTCCTGCCTGTCCTTGGCAACTGTAGTGTATTGCAAGAGCCTGGATAGGGGGAAACAGTGCACATGTACAAGCTTCTAGCACACTGCAGCTCTTTTTACCACCCCAGTGAACCACAGGAACACACCTCAGTCCTTGGACTGGAACAAGCCAGCTCCTCCCTATTAAAGTCTGGGACTAGAGATTAGTTGAGCAGCGAGAGAAACTGTGAAAGTAGCAAACCAGAGAAGCAACAGTTAACATTTGTACAAGATCAGGTTTGGCAGAGGAGCAATCAGAGACAAGGCAGGATGTGCTGAAAATAGAGGAAGTGATGTCCAGCAGGCATCAGCTAGCCCAGGATCCCGGAGCTGAGGCTCCTGAGAGCTGGAGGGACAAGCTGCTGGGTGGGGACAGTTGCAGCATTGTGTCTTGGCACACACAGAGCTTGCCAGGACGGCTGGGAGGTGGAGAGACCTGGCTGTCAGCGACACCGCTCTGCGCTTTCTCTCCTCAGGGAACACCATCACCATGCCAACTGCCTCGGGGGCCAAGAAGCGTTTCTGGATCATTGAGGACATGTCCCCTTTTGGCAAGCGCCGCAAGACCGCGTCCTCACGCAAGATGCTGGATGAGGGGATGATGCTGGAGGGGTTTCGGCGCTACGACCTCTACGAGGACTGCAAGGACTCCAGCTGCCAGTTCTCTCTCAAGGTTACCCACTACCACTGCACACGGGAGAACTGCGGCTACAAGTTCTGCGGCCGTACCCACATGTATAAGCACGCCCAGCACCACGACCGTGTTGACAACCTGGTATTGGATGATTTCAAACGCTTCAAGTCTTCTCTGAGCTGTAACTTCCCAGACTGTCAGTTCTCTGGCAACAGCACACACTTCCACTGTCTGCGCTGCGGCTTCCGCTGCACCGACAGCACCAAGGTGACGGCGCACCGCAAGCACCACGGCAAGCAGGACGTCATCAGCGCCGCCGGCTTCTGCCAGTTCAGCTCCAGCGTGGACTGCGAGGTGCCTGACTGCAAGTACAAACTCAAGTGCTCCCACTTCCACTGCACCTACCCTGGCTGCAAGCACACCGTGGTGGGGATGTCTCAGATGGACTCCCACAAGCGCAAGCACGAGAAGCAGGAGCGAGGGGAGCTGCCTGCCATCTCTCCCGGCCCCGAGGGCCTTGCCCACTCCGCTCTTGAGTATGATATCCAGAACTCTTCCATCAACCTGGACAGCTCCCTCAACCTCAGCACTGACAACAGCAGCTCCCTCTTCTTCCTGCAGAACGCAGCTGGCGTGGGCCTCAATGACTCCCTGGACCTCAGCAAGAAGCAGGCAGAAGCCGCCGAGGGCCCGTCCCCCAGCAGGGCCGGGGCCGCGCCGCCGGAGAGGAGCACGGGGGCACCGGGCTCTGGTGACGTGGAGGATGAGGACGACTCCTCCCAAGAGGATGAAGAGGACGATGAGGAGGAGATGAATGAAGAAGAGGAGGATGATGAAGAGGAGGATGACGATGATGATGAGGAGGAGGATGAGGAGGAGGAAGACCTGAATACGGATTCTGAAGAATCGCTGCCAGACCCTGAAGGCCTGGCCACTAAAGAAGATGGAGAACCAGAGGAGGCTGCTTCTTCCACAGACCATGGCGATGCTTCCAGGCCACAGGGCGAGCCAGCCCTCACTCCAGCCCCAGCTCCTGCCCCTGCTCCAGCTCCGGCTGCTGCCTCAGCCTCCAGCGTTGCTCCAGCAGCTTCTCCTTAACCTAGAGACAGCAACGGCAGTGGTTTGGATTTTCTCTTACACAGAATTACTGAGAGGACCCCGTATGAGGCGAGAACAAAGATGGGGATGGCAAATGAAAAATGAACTCTGTGCCACAAATGAGAGAGAGGAAGGAAGGAAACCCCTGCTCCTCCCCAGGCCCCAGAAGAGATTGGTTTGCAGCAGGACTGGTGCTGCATCACTCCATCCTACAGAACAAGGGGGCAGGAGGCAGTAAAAAATACCCTTTCCATGGGCACGAACCCTGAGGGTACCCACTGCTTTTCCTTGCTCCCTGCACGGTGCGTGGGGCCTGTGCCCATCTGGGGACCCTTTTTTATGGGTGGGACTCTATCCCCCCAATTTTCTTTCTGGGTTTTATTTTTCCATGTTTTCAGTTGTACGATAATAATAATAATCTCCACTTCTTGGAGGGGGGTGGGTGGGAACAAGAGGTAATGAATTTTAGAAATATATATTTGTGTGTGTGTCTCTCTCTATATAATGTACACACACACACACATATATAAAATTAAAGGAATTGGTGTCACAAAGACAAGTAGCTCAGCTTTTGCCAGTGGGAAGCAGGGGGTGAGGAGTGTGCTCTCTCTCTCCACCCTTCCCCCTTCTTTCTCCAGCATTAAATGGCATCAGACAGCCAGGGTGGGAGTGGGTATTTATTGTCACATAAATGAGGATGCATTAATGAATGAGCAGGGGTGGGAATGGGACACTCCTCTGTTCTTCCAGATCCTTTTTACTGTTAATGATAATAATTTTAAATGCTATTTATATTGTAAAACTTTCTCAGTCTACACTTTCTCTGTAGGACACCTCTCCTCATCCCTGCTGTTCTGACTGTAGGGATTTAGATGAAGTAACCTGGCAAGAACACAGCAGGCAGTTTAAAGGGTCTGTCACACTGGAGGACTGGGGTTACTCTGCCATCCAGTTCCATCTCATCCCAACCCCTAGGTGCTTCCTCTCTGCGGAGGGCGAGGCGTTTTTGTGGTGCTTCAGTATCCCCATCTCAGGAGGCTGTGAGCTGCCCCTGCCCCTGGTGCAGCACAGGGAGCACCAAGCTGGCACAGGCCTTGGGAAAGAGCCCTGCTCTGCCCCAGGCAGTGGCACCAGGACAGGTCCCAGTGCCAGCCCTGGTCCCCAGCCCTGTGCTGGCCTGTGAGGGACACAGATCTCAGGTGACCCTGGCAGGGCAGGCTCTGAGCCCACGGGGGTGTCCTGCTCAGCTCCCCCTGGCACAGCCCTGTTGTGCAGCAGGAGCCGCTGCCTGGTGCTGGGCTTGCAGTCCCAGCCCCAGCCCCAGAGCCCCCAGGGCAGGGGAGGTGCCACCTCAGAACGGCTGCAGGGCTGGGCCAGCCTGTGCTGAGGGCTTGGGCACTGCAGAAGTGATTGCAACCGACCTGGCAGCTCCAGCAGCTCGGGCTTTCCCTGGTCCCAAGCTCTTCCTGCTCTCTTTCCTGGCCTGGCCTGGGAACACACACTACAGGACACTGTCCCGGGCTCCAGGTGCCACAGCAGCTGCTGGACCCCAGATCCTTGCCTGAGCCCAAAAGGGCTTGTCTACACACACCAGGGCACCAGAAGGACTAGAATGAATTAATTCTGATGGTTATTTTGGTGCCAGTTTTAAAGTATACCAGGTTAGTCTGAGCTTTGTCCTTTTTAAAAAAATAAGAAATTCTTTTTTTTATACCATGCAGGCACCCTCTCCCCTTCTCAACTCCATGAGCACTTGAGCTCTAAGGGATCCCCAGGATTTGTTTTCACCCTTAACAGATAAAGGCCTCAAAAAGTTTAGGTTGCTTTTTTTTTTTTTTTTTTGGTTATTTCCCTAAGGAACTGGTGCAGATCAGGTCTGATTTATAAACAAGCAGCTCAGCTGTGTAAATGTGGGGACAGAATGTTCAGCTAATGTTTCAAAAGGAAAGGAAAAAAAAAAGTTGTACAGTATTTTTCCTGTAAAGGTTATTACTATATATAGAACAAAAGAGAAACCACCAATGCCAAGGGGTGGAGGGGGAGGTGTCACCTGCCTTCTGGATAGCCCTTACATATGGTTAATTGTGTGCAATTTTTTTTCTCCTTTTTTTTTTCTCTCTCTTTTTTTCCCCCTTTTTTTTTTTTCTCTCTTTCAATGTAGTGTATGTTTGTAGGGGTGGCAGGGGAGGGGGGGGCCTTAATGCTGTGGTTTGAGGCTGACTTCACACTCCCAGCACTGACCAGACCTGCACGATTCCGAACTCTAACTTGAATTTTGTAGAGATGAAACAAATGAAAACAAATGAAATATTATCACTAGTTTGTAGTTTATTTAATTCTTTGGAGTTCTTTTCCTCTATCAGCTATTTGTGTGGCTTTTATTTTTATAGGGGGTTTTTTTGTTGTTTGTTTGTTTTTGTTTTGTTTGGTATATCCCCTGCCCTCAGCTGTGTGTTTCCTAGCACAACCCCATTCTAGAATAGAATGAAGCTCATGTTCGTGGGGCAGAGTGATGGAATGATGCCCTGGAATTTCTCAAAATGGGATGGGGCAAAAGGATTTTACTTTACTAGCATTTGCTGCAGGTTCTGTACTTGTACATTTTCCCTGTGTTCAGCTACTTAGATAGTATGGTGATGGGCTCCAGGAGGAATCCTTAGGTTAACACAAGCCACATCTTGCAAAGCAGATGTGATTATTTTGTACCGCCAAAGCCAACAGGATCTCTGTCAGTGACTGTGGGAGCAGGACCCAGCCCTGCTGGGAGCACACGGGGCTGGTGCCAGGGCCACCAGAGGCCTTCCTTGGGCCACTCGTGTCCCTGCACTGTGACACGGTGTCTCACCTGTCCCCAGTGTCACATCTCACCAGACTCCAGGGACTGAGTCACTGCACAGCAGTGGGGAGAGCAGAAGTGTGTGGAGGAAGGGGTCAGAGCTGTCCCGTGGCCCTGGCAGGGTGGGGTGCCCCATCCCAGCAGGGTCCCTGGTCCCGTGGGGCTGAGCGTGCCAGAAGGGCCCACGTTTATCTATGCACACCGTTTCCTCCCCCAGGTACCCTAATTCTCCCTGACATCTCAGCCCTTCTCCCAGACTCGTGTCACCTCTTCTCTAGGAGCTGGCACAGGGAATGAGAGCTCTTTCCCAAGAGGCCACTGCTGAAGGTGACCCTGAGCAGGGCCTGGCCCCCACAGAGGGCCAGGGGCCCTGGCAGGACAGTGGCCACCGGCCAGCCCGACCCCGTCCTCCTCCCAGTCCCGTTCCTGTAACTCCTGCACTGTCTCTGTCTGCAACAACAACAAAAGAAAGTTGAACCTGACTTTATTCTGCCATGTCCAGGCTTTAATTCAGGAAAAACCCTTAAGCAGAAGACTCTGAGTGGGCCCAGGTTTAAGCCCGAGCTTAAGAGCTTTTCTGAACAAGGGCCTCAACAGCCCAAGGACCCCATCAGAGCAGGTGCTTTGTCATTCCAGGCTCTCGTAGCAATGGGACTGTCTAAAGAATGACCAGAGAAAGAGAGGGAGATTCAACTGGCTCTGTAAGGAGGGGAAAGAGGAGAGAGGAAATGGAACTGTTTTGTCCAAAACAAGATAAAAACCAAACAATAATAAACCTTGAGATGGACCCTCCTGATTCTGCTACCATTCACTGCTGAAGAGCAAAAAAAAATTAAATAAAAACTATTGACTAGATTGTTCATTCTAGCCACAAACTCAACTGGATTAAAGTCTGCGTGGAAGGAATTTTGTAAAGAAAAAAAAATTTAAAAAAAATTTTTCCAATGTAGCAAAAAAAAAAAAACAACTTTAAAAAACAAAAAATTAAAAAAAAAAGACAATGAGGGAGGATTCTAGCCTTTTGTAATATCCATATTGCACACTAGGACTATAAGCCATTGCTAGCTCATTTTGAATTTTAAATGTGTAATTTTATTTTGTTTTGTTGTTGTTTTTTTTCTTTCCATGGGGGAGGGGGGGAAATAAATGCTTGAACCACCAATGCTCTTTTTAATGTTTTATAAATATGTATGTGTATATATATAAATATAAAAATAATATGTATGCACATATATATGTGTGTGTGTATATATCTATATGTATATACATATATATAGATATATAGATATATATATAGGTTTTGAGACAAAAATGCAGAAAGTGAAAAAAAACACCCTAAACAGGATGGTGTGCTCTGATTTACTTGAATCTGGTCTCTTCAGCACCTGCGTTATTAAGAACTGAATATTTTTCCACTTGAATTTAGTGCTATTAGAAATTTAATATATGTGTTTTATTTATTTGATTTTTTTTTTTTGCATGACTGATGCAAGGTTTGACATTTTCACTCAATAAAAACTGGAAAAAAAACCCCAAAGTTTTAAGTGATCAAGTTGTCTTCTTGCTTGAGGAGGTGGTTTATGTTTGCAAGGGTTTGGAGCAGGGGGTGTTTGGAAACCCCCTCGAGCAGTCGCTGCTGCAGTTCTCGGGTGGGAGGAGGAGCAAACGGAATTCTCTGTGGGGACCCTGGGTTAAGGTTTCCTGCAGCCCTGGGGTTTGTCTGAGCTGCCATCAGGGCCCTTCACAGACAGCCCCAGAGCACGAGCTGATGCTCACGGTTCCACAGCTTGCCCAGTGGCACAGGGGAGTTGTTCTGTCACCACGAGGCCCCAGCGCTGCCCACGGACAGCACAGACCCAGCTGGGGCTGCAGTGCCCTCAAGTGCAGCTGGTTCTGCAGCAGGAGCAGGGATGTGATGTCTGTGCACCATTCCTGCTCAGCACTGCTGGCACGGGGCTCTGCGTGGTGCCTGTCCTGCTAAGTGCATGTCAAAATGTTCCTGGTTTACCCCTCTCGTGTGGCTCTTCCCCAGCTGGGTCTTTGTGCCTCTGCCATCATCAGAGAACCCAGGAGCAGCAAAGCAGCTCCTGCCAAGCCTGGTGCATTGGCAGCAGCTGCCTCCTTATTAGCAGAGAGGATTAGACTCCTCTCTCTTTCAAAGCCCCCTCGTTGCTCTGCTGCAGCTCCCAGCCATTCTGTTTTCAGATGTCATTATCTGAACATGCTCCTAATCCAACCTTGGAGCCCAGAGGTTTGTTCTCACTGGAGCTCTGCCCACAGCACATGGAATATTTAAATGGCTGTGTTTCCGGGTGGGGACAGGGGACATGAACAACACAATTCGTTGCTGGAAAGCTTTTGCTGGAACCTTTTCTCAGTGGGACTCTGACTGGACTTCATAGAAGAATGACTAAGCTGTGGGAGAAGCTGCAAGTTGAACAAATCCAAGTCTCACTATTTGTTCCAAGCCCTTGCAGGTGGTGACAGTGCAGTCTTGCACCCACAGCCCTGCAACCACTGCCCCTGCACTGGTGAGCCCTGGGAAGCAGCAGACACCAGGCAAGGTCGCTTGTTCCAACGTCAAGACAAAAACAGGGCAGTTGCTGCTGCTACTGCACTTTGATACCTCAAGTATATCNTTTGTTTTGTTGTTGTTTTTTTTCTTTCCATGGGGGAGGGGGGGAAATAAATGCTTGAACCACCAATGCTCTTTTTAATGTTTTATAAATATGTATGTGTATATATATAAATATAAAAATAATATGTATGCACATATATATGTGTGTGTGTATATATCTATATGTATATACATATATATAGATATATAGATATATATATAGGTTTTGAGACAAAAATGCAGAAAGTGAAAAAAAACACCCTAAACAGGATGGTGTGCTCTGATTTACTTGAATCTGGTCTCTTCAGCACCTGCGTTATTAAGAACTGAATATTTTTCCACTTGAATTTAGTGCTATTAGAAATTTAATATATGTGTTTTATTTATTTGATTTTTTTTTTTTGCATGACTGATGCAAGGTTTGACATTTTCACTCAATAAAAACTGGAAAAAAAACCCCAAAGTTTTAAGTGATCAAGTTGTCTTCTTGCTTGAGGAGGTGGTTTATGTTTGCAAGGGTTTGGAGCAGGGGGTGTTTGGAAACCCCCTCGAGCAGTCGCTGCTGCAGTTCTCGGGTGGGAGGAGGAGCAAACGGAATTCTCTGTGGGGACCCTGGGTTAAGGTTTCCTGCAGCCCTGGGGTTTGTCTGAGCTGCCATCAGGGCCCTTCACAGACAGCCCCAGAGCACGAGCTGATGCTCACGGTTCCACAGCTTGCCCAGTGGCACAGGGGAGTTGTTCTGTCACCACGAGGCCCCAGCGCTGCCCACGGACAGCACAGACCCAGCTGGGGCTGCAGTGCCCTCAAGTGCAGCTGGTTCTGCAGCAGGAGCAGGGATGTGATGTCTGTGCACCATTCCTGCTCAGCACTGCTGGCACGGGGCTCTGCGTGGTGCCTGTCCTGCTAAGTGCATGTCAAAATGTTCCTGGTTTACCCCTCTCGTGTGGCTCTTCCCCAGCTGGGTCTTTGTGCCTCTGCCATCATCAGAGAACCCAGGAGCAGCAAAGCAGCTCCTGCCAAGCCTGGTGCATTGGCAGCAGCTGCCTCCTTATTAGCAGAGAGGATTAGACTCCTCTCTCTTTCAAAGCCCCCTCGTTGCTCTGCTGCAGCTCCCAGCCATTCTGTTTTCAGATGTCATTATCTGAACATGCTCCTAATCCAACCTTGGAGCCCAGAGGTTTGTTCTCACTGGAGCTCTGCCCACAGCACATGGAATATTTAAATGGCTGTGTTTCCGGGTGGGGACAGGGGACATGAACAACACAATTCGTTGCTGGAAAGCTTTTGCTGGAACCTTTTCTCAGTGGGACTCTGACTGGACTTCATAGAAGAATGACTAAGCTGTGGGAGAAGCTGCAAGTTGAACAAATCCAAGTCTCACTATTTGTTCCAAGCCCTTGCAGGTGGTGACAGTGCAGTCTTGCACCCACAGCCCTGCAACCACTGCCCCTGCACTGGTGAGCCCTGGGAAGCAGCAGACACCAGGCAAGGTCGCTTGTTCCAACGTCAAGACAAAAACAGGGCAGTTGCTGCTGCTACTGCACTTTGATACCTCAAGTATATCCTGCCCAGTCCTGCTCTTGCCAGTGAAGCGCCCCAGGCCCATCCTAGATGAGGAAGGGTGACCAACACAGGCAGCTTCCCTTCTTCCTTTTGCTCTTTTTTGGCAGGAAAACTCTTAAACAAACAAATGAAGAAACACTGAGGATTTAAGTAAACAGCTGAAGATTTATCTGACAGGCAGACAGAGCTGTTCCCTGCCCCCTTCCCTCTCTCCCCACAGGGCAGTGGCAGCCAGCAGCCCCTGCCCTGAGCCCCTGCCCTGAGCCCCACTGCTGCCAGCGGCCCCACGGACCCTCCCTGGGATCCCAGGACACGGCCAGGCTCTGCCTAAATGCCAGAGCTCTGCAACTGACAGCTGAGCTGGGCACAACTGAGACACTTGGGCTGTGGCCAGGGCCAGCCCTCGGAGGGAAGCGAGTGCCTTCATTCAGTGGCCAGGAGCTATCCCTGCCAGGCACGGCTCGGGCAGAGCCCTGGTGCCCACAGGAGAGCAGGGCTGCAGCTCTGGGTGTGGCTGCAGGCACTGACTCTCCCTGTCACAGCTCTGTATCTATCAGCCAGTATTTTTTACCACCGTGTGTGAAATCCAAGGCACACTTACAAGTAAAATACTTTGCAAAGTCATCCTCTTCCTTCTGATCCCTGACACAGCCTCTGTGCCCAGGGCTAGCACGGCTGCAGCCCCTCCACATCCCCTCCACACAACGGGGGACACCCACTGCCAGGGGCATCCCCCACACTGCCCCATTTTCCCACTGTTTTACACAGATTCGCAGGTTCTGCCTGCAGTTTTTAGAGTTGGGGGGAAAAGGAGGCAAGAAAGGGATATTCCAAGTAGTGGGATATTCCAATTCCAGGCTGCACCAGGCTTGTTCTGGCAAACAGAAAAGCCTGGGAAGCAAGAGGGAGTCCCAAGCTCCATCCCACACCCAAAACCTGCTGCTGCTGCCATGGAAGGGTTGATGCTACTGCAAAAAAGCAGGCAGGTAAGCAGAGATGGGACCTGCTGTTGACAGTGCAGGGGGCAGAAAGCAAGGAATAATTCATCCATACAGAAAAGTGCAGCATTTAGCACCCAGTCCTTAGTGCATGCACAAAGTTGAAACTGCTTAAGTAAAGCAAATCTGCTCAAAGAGATGGAAGGATGTCCACCCCAGAATTTGCTCTGGTTTAATTAAATCAGTTAAAGAAATTAATTTCAGACAGGTGTTGCTCTAGCTGCGCACACACACAAAACCTCAGCAGCAGCTCTAGAAGCAGAGGAGTTGGAAGCAGTCTGTGAAGTGTTGGAAAGGAAAGAGCATGAGGAGAGAGACATGAGGGAAGGTGAGAGGTAGCCAGGAGCAGGATGCTGCACAGAACAGCCTGGCCAAGCAAAGGGACTGAGACACAGGCAGGCAGCCTGGCAAGGGACAGCCAGAGAAACAAAAATAGGCAACAAACAAGGCAGTTGTACTTCTCATTCCTCTGAATCAGCCCCAGCCAGCCAATCACCTTCTCACACAGGACACACAGTCACAAAGAAAATGAGTATTTTACCTAAACCAATAAAAAACACCGTGTCACTCTCCTATTCCTCTTCAGGCTGTTCTTGCAGCCAGCATCATAAAACATCTCTCATTATTTGCACAAACATAGAAGAAACAAAATAAAACCCTGAAGGATTAATTCCTTCAGCAGATGCAGAAAAGGAGGGCCTGGTAAAAAAACAGGGTGTTGTTCTAGGAGGCTCCATACTGTAAGTAATCCCTGAGCAGTCCTTGCAAAGCATTTGGAGAGATTTTTAGCCTGAAAGACACTTTACAGAAATAAATTGTAATTGAGTTTTAATAATCTTCCCCTTTTCAGAAAGGGCCTAACAGATGCTGCCTAGTGCTCACTTCTGCCCCATTTCAAATATTTTTACCTTATTTGGATGAAATATATTATTTTTCTAAAGAAAGGAGGCTGGGTTTTGGTTTTTTTTTCTCCAAAGAGATGGTTTTCCCTTCGTCCAGCTGGTGCCTTTATTAGGTTAGTGCTTGCTCCCTTTTGGGGATGGGATTGTTTTTTTCCCTGATCTGGGACAGACCATGCCAGCCCCTCAATCTAAAAGCTTGCAGCTTGTACTGCACAGCAAGTGGAGAA
The DNA here is from genome assembly GCA_013399835.1 of Leptocoma aspasia. Lineage (NCBI taxonomy): Eukaryota > Metazoa > Chordata > Aves > Passeriformes > Nectariniidae > Leptocoma > Leptocoma aspasia. The sequence goes on along the minus strand of VXAX01001003.1, from coordinate 779,431 downwards.
GTTGGGCCCTGATCTCCATCTTCCCTCTTCCCTGATACCCCAAAACTCACCCCAAGTATATTTCCATTTTTTATATTCTTTCCAAGAGCATAAGAAGTGGTGAGAGCCACCCTTTCACCAGCATAATGCGTGGACACAGCTCCAAAGGTGCCTATCCAGGCTGACTCCTGAGGAAGCAGCTAGTCTGGGGCTAAGACAGTAAAAGGGAAAATGAAGAAAGCTGGAAGCTTTCTCCTGTACCCTTGGGTATCTAATTTCCCTTGTTTCACCTTCCAGCACCCCTTTATTTATGTTTCTAACCCCTGGGGATCAAGCCTTTCTTCTGCTTTGCACTTGCATAGCACCCAGAGGTATGAGAGGGCTGGAAAACTCACAGCTCAAGCTCATCATCAGTTCTTGGTGTGCAGGGTCACCAACCACAAACAATTTGTGCTTAACACAAAGCACCACCACACAGAAAGGACCTTCCAAAGCTTCCTGTGTCAAAGCCCTTGGCAAACACTTAGATCTCCACAGCCTGCTGCTGGAGGGTTTAATCAAGCATGTAGACCTTGACTTTAACAAAACAGGTTTGCAACGAAGTGCTGCTCTGGACCTGCTGCCTTTGTTTTCCCCCAGCACAGAAAAATCAGGGAGCCTCTGTTCCTGCAGCAAGGACTGCAAATGCCAGCAGTGGAGCAGACACCACCTGGGCTTTTCCACACTCCAACAGACACCACACGTTTTTCCACCAGCACACACCAGGATGGACCTTCTGGCAAGCCTTCCTCCCCTCTACTGAAGACAAGATCAAGACAGAAAAGTTACAAAAATGAGTGCTGGCTTGGCAGGAGAACCTGAGCTGCAGCAGGGATCCAGGTGTGTGTCTCAGGGCAGCTCCTCACTCACACCTGCACAGCCCAGCCCCAGGGCCAGTGGCCACAGCTGGGTGGTGGCCAGAACAAGGCTGGGCTCTCAGAGCTCATGGGCTGGGGGTTGTACAAGCTGCAGGACCTTGCACAACACCTGGTTCCCAAAGGTGGCTTTCTCAGCAGCCTGCCTGTGTCACAGCTCTGTATCTATCAGCCAGTATTTTTTACCACCGTGTGTGAAATCCAAGGCACACTTACAAGTAAAATACTTTGCAAAGTCATCCTCTTCCTTCTGATCCCAAACACTTTGATTTGTTTGGTTATGTCACCAACACACAAAAGACAATAAAAATAAGATTCTTCCTGCTTTTGATGCACATAGGACCAATTCGGCATGTCTGAGGGTAAGGAAGGTTGGAGGGAGATGATCAGGAAACATCTCTCTTAACCCTTTCCCCCCTCTGAGTAGCCCACATTTCTCTTGCAGCTATTGAAAAGGGAGCTTTTATATTCTCAAATTACTGGGAAGTACCAGTCTGACATTGTTTCCTCTAGGAGAAAGCACAGGGTGACAGGCATTTACTGAAATGTATCCAGGTGACACTGCCTAGAGGAAGCTCCCTTCACCTGTTTTTTTATATGTTATTAAGGATCTATAGAAACCATGTTAGGAACCCACTGAACTCAACTCTCTGGTGTGCTATTGTTCTTCCTGTGTAAAAAAAGAGTACACAGTAAAACAGCACTTGAATAAGCCAGGTGGTAGGGAACTGCTGCTGTAGTCTCATTCTGCAGATAAAAGGTTCTCTACCTGGTCATCTTTCAGTTAACAGGATGCCACTGTCAGTGCCAACAGGCCAGTGGGGTAAGCTTTTCACAGGGCAGCTGAGCTAAGAAGTTCGTTTCTAGCAAAAAAAAAGAAGAAAAAATTACAAGTTAGTAGTCAGGCTACAAGGACCAAAATCCTGTTCCTGCAACTGCTGCTGTGCTGGAAAGAGGAGGACACAACACAGAGGAATAGAACTTGTGATTCATGACTGTACCTGCAGCTTAGAAGGTCTGGCTTCTTCCAAATTTTCTGCTGGTGGGTTGGTTCTCTTCAACCAAATACACAAACACCCCATCAATGGCTAGAGGCACAGAGTTACATGTTTTGAGCAACAATGGCCTTGGTTGGGTTTTCTGGGATTCATCAGGTTGGAGAAAGGAAAAACTTCAGAACTGGCACAATATACAGAAAACTTACAGAATTGGTAAGGTAGTAAGAAAGAGAAACTAATGGACAGAAAAAAGTAGTTAAAGAAAACTGCCTTTTACTCTGCACCAGAAATCCTGAGGTAAATGAATTGAACACTGGCAACATGGAGGAAAAGGGGGGGAAATGAACCCACAGGGATGCTTGTACTATAAACCCTGTAAGTCACTCTGCAAGGCACATACCTCAGCAACATATTTTCCACATTTCACCAACTGCTGTTGTCCAGGCACTTTCTATTTTCAAAACCTTCTATGTATATAAAATGTATACAGGCAGGACAATACTTTTTCATCACATCCCTCTGTTGTTTTTTTCTTTTCACGAGGATTCCTGGCTTGGAAAAATGAAAAGTGTCATCTCTTAAGAAAAGCCTTTCTTTTTAAACACTTTCAAATTTGCCCTGTTTTAGCTAAACGTGACGTTCTTTGTGAATGTTAAACAGAGGAGAGAGAGACTGAGAGGGAGAGAGACACACACACACACACTCACTCACTCACTCCTGGGGAAGATATTCGTCCATTTAAGGCATGAGAAATCATCACATTCAGCAGCAGGTCTAAATACAGTAATATCAAAGTCCCTTTCACTCCCCCGAGCAGGAAAATGTCACTGTGTACCAGACACCCAAATGCTTGGGAATCAAGTAAATCCCTCATTTTTCAGAAGGGAGCCAAATCCTTCTGTTGAACAGTGGTGGGACTGTAGTAGCTACAATTTAGTTGCTGCACACCATCTCCTCCAGTGGCTGCAGGACTGGGATGGCAGAGTTAGACCAGTCATGGGACCCTGCACAGCATTCCCTCCTGGAGATAAGACTGAGGGGCCATGAGATATCTCACAGGCTCCCTTCAGCACCTCCTGCTGCTGGTGGAAGGAGCAGGACCAGCATTATTCCACACCCTGCAGAGCCTCCTGCTGGGAGCAGAGGCACGGAATAACTGCACTGCTCTCCTGGGGTACATCCACCCCAGCCTCTGCACCATCAGAGACACCACTGGTGTTTGGTATGGAACAGTACCATGCTCCTGCAGCTATTTGTAGTGTACCTTACACTACACTTACACCACTGCCTCCTGCTGATACTACCTGGGAGCAGTCAGAAAACCAACCACAAATGTCCTTTGGAAAATATTTTAGAAGGACCAGATTTCTGTAACCGTCCCTTTCCCCTCCCTTGGCCACCCTACATGCATATTTCTCCCAAAAATAAGAGCCACAGTAATCCAGTAATAGCCTGGTGTTAAATAGTGGTAACTCATATTTATTACAATTATATACAATCATATTTTATATTTGAAATCTATACATGATCACACAGACGAGCACACTTGCTTGGTGAGGACAGTGAGACTCAGTTGTTACAAGAATTGCTCTGCTAAGATGCTCTGATGCAGCGAATAGTATCATTGGACACCACCATTTCACCAGCTGCAAACACAATGCTGCAAAGTGTGAAAGGTTTAAAATTCACTGGTTTGTGTATGGCCCAACGGGGCAGGAAAAAAGGCTGGACTGGGCAAGAAGGGCCAGTGGTTAAACCTCAGAACTGGAGCTGTTCTCTCTGCTAGAGACACTGCTTTGCTGAAGCAGGTGCCTGTCACTGGAGAGGTACCATTTGTGGCCATTTTTCTTCTCATTTAGGGAGAAAAAAAGGCTAAAAACCATTGCAAATATTCAGAATTAATGAACTATTTCAGTATCTGATTTCATCCCATTCGTTCGTTTGTTCATTCATTCAGGGCAGCTATAAATAAAATATAAGATGTCAAAAACTGATGTGAGCTCCTTGTCTTTGGAGGAGGAAGGGTAATAATTGGGATGAGTGGAATCAACTTCTTCTAAAGCCTTTTACTGGGGAGCAATCATCAACAAAGCCACCTCTTCTCATGGAGTTTACCGTGGCCATGACACCCAGACTTGGTCCCTACCAACAGGCCACTCTGAACCTAATGTAAGCATGTGGGGTGGAAACAGCATTCTTTGGACCCCACAGAAATTTAGTGTTTTTACATGCTAGGTAGTTTCAGCAATTTGAGGCTTGGCATAAGGTTTGGAAGAGCCAAGACTGAGATCTGGTGAGGAATTTGAGGCTAGGATGTTCTGGTGGGTTCTTCTGGTTGGTTCTTTTGGGGTTTGTTTTGTTTTGATTTGGTTTTTGGGTTATTTTTGCAATAGAGTATCAAGTAGTTTGAGAAATAAAACAGGGTTATTTTGGGAAACAGAGAACTGGTTTGGGCCTTATGTGGGATTAAAGGCTTGTGAAATCAAGGAGCTCAGGATAGACTGGTTTCTGAAATTGGATAGAAGGGCTCTAGGATGCAGCAAGAGGCCAACTGCTTCTGTAAGAGGGCATATTCTGTAGCTGTGGTGCATGGTAAGGCCATTGGTCTGCCAGCCTAGCAGTGACCCCAGCTCATGGCAAGAAGGGCTGGGAGGGGAGAAGAAGCCACTGCAAGACTGCAAAGCCCTGTGGTTAAACAGGGAAATCATGTTGTTCACCAAGCAATCACGACCCTGCTCAAGGTCAATCAAGGGGAAATCACTGCAGGGAATGGTAGCTTTTCTCTCCACAAAATGGGAGAGGCACTGGACAGTGCAGCAGGCTGGGGAAGATGTGCAGCAGCAGCAGCAGTCAGGGTGCCTTAGTCAATCTCATTCTCGTTGCTGGCCCCCTCAGGTCTCCGTAGCTTTTCCACTTGCTCATTAATCTGACCATCTCCTCCTCGCCGGTCCTCAGTCTGGACACCCAGACATTCCTCCTCATCCACGTGGCTGACATCATCATCCTCATCGTCCTCTTCCTCCTCATCATTCCTTTTGGTGTCCCTCTTCTCCTCCTCGCCCTGCACCTCCATGCGCACCTGGCTGGTGACGTCGATGCCAGCCTTGGTGGCCTCCTCGGTGCTGAGCAGGTGGCAGCTGGCCTTGGAGCCCTCGGGGCTGTGGCTCTCCTTCACGGGGGAGGACGTGCTGGACTCGTTGCTGACTGGTGAGATGTCACTGCTGCTGTTGTGGTTGGCAACCACGGGGTTGGAGGGTGAGCTTGGCTTCACTGGGATCTGCCATGAGGGGATCTTGGGAGCTGAAGGGGAGGGAGGGAACTGCCTCCTTGGGGAGGGCAAGAGGGAAAGGAAAGGAAAGAAAGGGGATTTGGTTATAAATACTGAGGAGTTTCAGCAAGACTGAAACTGCAAGTCTCTTTGCCATAAATGAGCAAAACCAAGGCCACTTTTCCAGAGAGATTCTCAAAGTGCTTTGCAAGCACTCAGCAATCGAGCCTGTACACAAGGAAAACATCCCAGCTGGGCAGTCTGAAGCACTAAAATGATCTGATTTGGCCAATTCCACAAAGTAAGCTAGCACTCAGGAATGCTGCCTGTGAAAAGACATGGGTGTCCCTTTGTAAGACAATAATTAATTGGTACAGAAAATTCCCACTGGAGCAAGAAGTCAGACACACCAGGTGCCTGTGCCAGGGAATTTCACCACCTGGCTCTCACCTCACTGTGATACACCACTATTGCATTCTGGCTCATTGCAATCCAGAGCCTTTCTCCCAGTCCCAGCATGCACTTTACATGTTTGGGCCAGGCCCTGGCTGCCACAAACTGGTTCAGCTCCTCTGACTTGAACGGAGTCATACCAGCTTGTACCAGCTGGAAAGCTGGCCCCAAGTCCTTTCCAGGTGGATTTTAAGGATATGATACTAGCAGGCTAATGCCCAGTACTAACAGGAGATTCCAAGTGCCAAACAGGACAAATATAAGTGCAAGGGGAGCACTGGTGCCCTCGGAGAGTCATCCACCATGAAGGGCAAAGCACAAAAGCTTGCCTGACGTAGTACTCCCATGCATCCTTGCCTGTGTATGTGCAAAGTGGGAGTATGGAGAGGTGTCAGATCAAGCTCTGCAAGGGCTGTGTGCCAGGGCATCCTCCTGCCCCTCAGGGGAGCTGGCAATGCCAGAACAAGAGCAGAGCAGAGGAAAGCTGGCTGCTCTCCTGCACTGAGGCTGAAGTGGGAACAGGAGCTGCTCTCACCTCCCCTGCTGCTGCTGCCACCAGCAGCCACTGCAGAACTGGGCTGAGCTCACCCCATCCTCTGTCAGTGCTCTGCTGTGGCACGATTCTTTTCATCCTGGCCATGCCCTGACCATGAGCAAGGCAGCTGAACTGCACCTAGAAGTGACTTTCTAAAACAGAATACAGGTGCAGATGCAGTCAGTTCCTCAAACTAGGTGAGAGGCATCCTGACTGTGGGGGAAGTGCAAACAAAAAGGAAAAATCTCACCAATTCCCTAAAGCACTCTGTGATTTAAGGCCAGTTTGAAAAGCATTTTGAGACCTGCAAACAGAAAGTGCTAGTGGAGTGCAAAACCATATTATTAAAATAGCAGTAACAGGATATAGAGGTAGTTCCTGTTGGAAATGCCTTTCCTCTCCATGACTGAGGGAATCCCAGAAAGCAGCAGCACTCCCCCACAACAGTCTGCTCACATATTGCATCCATACCGGTTCAGGAGAAGACCTTTTAAAGAGTAGATCTCAGATTTCAATTCATTAATATTCTGTGACTCCAGAATCCAATTGGTGGAAGTTGTGGCCTAGAACGTGAAAAACAAGACATAAAGATCAATATCTGAACTGGAAGATAGCTCACCAATGTCACTTTTTCCTGTGTTGTTGTTCTGCTCCCATCTGGGAATTTCGAGTCCTGTGGATAGCATACATAACCTCTATCACTTCAAATCCCTCAGATCTGAGCAAAACAACTTCCACACTAAGAAGTACTTGAACAGATCCCCACAATGACCACAAATAATAATTGTCTCAAGGTGCCAAGACTATTCAATATTTGCTTTGTGTTTGGGAGACTAATTAATCTTGTCTCCAGTCTTGCCTCCCATGCACAACCACTGCTAAAGCATCTCAAGGGGACATTTCTATTTCCAGGAGGCCAGCACTTGTGAGAATTCAGGCACAGCTGGGCCCACCCTGGATGTTTTCCACCAAAAGATCAGACACAGAACAATACACAGAGAGATAAACCAAATCATTTGGCACTGACCTAGTGAATGATTTCTAGAGAAGAACTAGAACTAGGATCCTGAACAGCAGTGGGAGTTGCACTGAATCAGAGCCTTTACTCCTTCATGTGACTCAACTTAGCTGAGGCAACAGATTCAAATATTGTACATTAACAACTGTTTTAAAACCATTTGCTCATTTCTCCTAAATCATGAAAGAAAGAATCAATTATCTGCACTCTGTGGCATTTAGAGGTGGGCTGATAAATACATACTTGAAAGTTTTCCCTGCTTGATCTGAAGAATTAGATCTATGCTTGAGTTCCAGGTCGTATCCCCAGAAGCAGCTGGACTAGGCACCATCTCCTGGATATTTCAAAGCAATGAATGGAGTTTTGTGGGGAAAGATAAGTAACTCATGGAAGCCTGGTACAGCTGCTGTCAGAATTGCATCAGAATTGCCATGGGATGTCAGGCAGAAATTAGAGTAAGTAACTGAGGATAACATGCTGCAGACAATACTTTTGGCACTTTTTCTTTTAACCCTTTTGGGAACTTGAGAAATGGGAGTTTTCTAAACACGGATCATGGTCTATGGTTATCCCATCCTTTTGCTCCAGTAACTCCTGTAGCCATGAGACCAAAGAATACCCATGCCTGGCATTCCCCACAGTAATTTCTGCTAAAAGCCATTAGGAACAAACACATTGCTGAGTATCACTGCAGAGATAGTTCTAATAAATTCCCCACCAAAGGAAGCCAGAATTGGAATAACAAAAAACTTCTCCTCAGCAGTTCCCACTAGATGTAGCCAGAACTGCTTGCTCCTACTTACTCTTAAACAGACTTGAGCTACTGCAGAGTAGCCCTGCAGCCAGCACTGCTCACAGTGACTTCTGGGCTTCAAACCCAAGGGGCTGGGAGAGGCTCAGGCTGTAGTAGCTGTGTTACACACAGATGCATTCCCTCAGGACTCACACTCCCAGCCCTCAGACAGCAAGAATCCAGGAGCCACTGTTCTGGCTTTCTAAGACCTTGAAAGCTACAGCAGCACATTAACAAGGGAGTGATTTCCACTCACTGGCCTGCAAAGGATTCAAATTTCCAAAACACATATGGTGCCAGATGCCTAGGATTTCGAAATAAAATCTGACATCTGGGGCTTTTTAGCCAGTCTCTTTAAAAACAGTTGTAGAAAATTCAAGCCTTGAATTTTTATATACGTTTTTTAATTACTTAAAGTCCCTCTTTTTAATTTTTTACAGCATGCCAGTAGGAGTTTGAAAAGCAGATGTAAAAACTTACATTACAGCTGAGAAAACACAGCTTTTATTCTTTGGTTTGTGGGGTTGCCCAAGTTTTTCTTTGTACACATGAGGTTTAGATATCATAACAGTGTGTGCTACCATTTCAGTGCAGGGGGTAGAGAGGGGGGAAGGAAAACTTCTTCAAGACTCTCTAAACCACCAGGACTTATGGCCTTTTTCCTTCTTAAAGCTCAACATGTGCTCTTAATCTTAACACTTAAGACCTGAAAACAGTTTTCCAATTTCCGGACTGGCTCCAGGCCACTGTCAGGCCACAGTTCCCAAGGAAAATTGAAGCAGAGTGTTGTGACCATAAACTGGCTTTCATGGTTGCATTTACAGCTATGCCACTGAGGGCTTCCTCCTGTACAGAGTGCACAGCACAGAGTCAGCTGTGGCCCACCAGTTACACACCATCAAAGGATCTGCATCAGATTAAAGGGTGCTAAGGGGAGAAGACAACTCTTCCTGCTACAGGTAAGGGCTGTGACATTGCCTAAAGGACTTGCCAGGAAAATCTCCCTGTACAGAGAACAAGATAACTGTGAACAATCTTGGCCTTGAACAATCCAAGTCTGTGAGTCAAAGGAAGACTTCATGTGACTGCTTCACATTCATCCTGCCTCACATGTCAACAGTTACTGGCTGAGAGAATGCTTGGGCCAAGGAGTAAAACACTAATTCTCATTGCCAGAAAGAAAATCAATTTTGGTTAAAAGTGGTTATTTTATTTACACACGTAACAACACAAACTAGTCAGAATTGATGGTTTTATTGCCAAGGTCAAGTTAAGAGTCAAGGGGAATGGGTCACTGTGTATCATTAACAGGGTTGTAATGGGGCCACCTGTTACACTCAGCTGACCAAAATCATTGAAACAAGAACCCAAATAGTAAGAATGTTTGGCCATTACCTGGTTCTGAACAAGTGACTTAAATACAGTCTTTCAAGTGTATGCTTGCTGAACAGGATGTACAAAGTACAGGAGAAATACAAACGTGTAAAATCACATACACAAAAAAATTCTTTGCACAACTTTGTTTGCCTCTTTTGGTCAGTGGACTAACTCCACAATAATTTAATCTCCAATGCAGCACAGAAGATACAGAGCTGAGAACAGGTCTGAGGCCTCAGACACACGAGCTTCATCCAAAAGAGTAAAGCCCTCTCCGAAATCAGATGCATTTCAGCGAGTACCCAGCTGATATCCAGTGCTCTAACCACACCACCCATGAAGAAGTCAGATGCAGAGAAACTGTTTGGGGATATGGCAGAGCTGATGGCTGGGTTGTGAACCCCATAGGAGCTTTTCATGTGCCCACAAAAGAAGCCATGCATGGTGACAATGCTCTAAAGGTGAAGAGTTGGAAGTTGGTACCTTGGAAGCAGCCAGCTCTTGGGTGAGCTCTTGGATTTTCTGTTGCTGCTGGATTAGCAGCTCCTGGACAGCTGCTAAGGTTGTCTGTAACTGAGTCACTGTAAGGGAAAAGGCAGGAGAGTTAGACTGAGATACATCCACATACACACACTCACCCACAGCTTTCCTGCTGTCTAGCTACAAAGATGCCTCTATTCCTACTATATTTAATTTATCTATGCCCGCCTGCTCACTTTAATCCATATGATTTATTTGCACTACGGGTAATCTACCTGCACTGCATCTAACCTCCAGTATTTCTAGTTTATCTTTCCATTGTATAGATGTCTATAGCCCACAGTATATCCGTCTAAAACCTCTCCCTTTTAATTATATTGGTTTATGATTTGTACATCTCCCTGAACTTACACAATGTTTGTATCATTTATCTGTCTCGGGGCTCTTGCAGGCAAACACTGGGGCTAGCTCCAGCCTGGGAAGAGGCTGCTCTCAGGGTTGACCTTAGGGAATCATGAGAAATGAAAGATGCTTTTCCTCTCACCCTTCAATGAAAAGTGTAATTAGCATCCTCCCATTCTCAATCTACCAGTTCCTTCAACCCCAATATCTTTATAAACTTACTGCTGAAAATCATAGTTTTTTTCATCCCAACTGAATATTCTTCACACTTTTCCCCTTTTATTTCAAGAGAGTACCCTGTATTCCCTTGCTACACCCCAGCAAACACTGAAGAACTTCTGCTGGACTCTAGCTGTAGAACTTTTTCTACTTTGGCACTTTATCCAAAGCTTCCAGGGAGTAAACAAGCTGATAAAATAAATAAAATTAAAAACTCTATTGGTGTGACAGGTAACAGCTAATCCAGACCATCATTAGGGCTTTGGGTAATGAACAGACACCCTATAGAGTCAATAACATAGAAGGTGGCTAAGGTCAGAGAGCCACAGTAATTACAGACTGTCCTGACCCTTCCTCGGATTTTCAGATGGAAGGTGGGGAGAAACCACCAAAAAAAAAAGCCCCTGAAAACATCAGAGAAGCAGAAATTAAAAATGAACTTTACAGCCCTCCGAAAGGCTGTCATTTTATTCCCCTTATTAATATTCTGAGGTTGGGAGCCTTTCCGTAAAAACATAATTAATTGAGGCCGTGCCGACAGTAAACAAGCAATTTCAAATTAAACCGAAATGACGGCGGCTTCATTTGCAAATGTGAACAGATTCTCAGAGCAGATAAATGAAGTCACCACATAAAGTGGAGATGGAGGGAAAGAAAAGGGTGGGGGTCTTGGCAGAATGGAGGATACAGGGAGAAAACCTTTGAGGGGTGAATTGATGGAGTCATTAATCTTTACCTGTCTGTGTCACACTGCCACTCATCTCAGAAATGTTTGACTCAATCCTCTGAAGTTGTTTCCTGTCTTCTTTGCCTCCCATGATGAGAGGGACCAGGTATTTCTGCATGGAGTACAGAAACTTTTTCAGGAAACAGGGATGTGCAAAGCACTATTTCTAATCTACCTGAAACATCCTCAAATCCCACCCCCCAAGTCTCAGCCTTTATCACAGAGCCGGTGATCATTTATCCACACATCTGTCTGAGAAAAGAAGTTCCCTCTACAGCAAGTGTTAAAAGAAGTTGCAGAAGAGTTTTGTGGTTACATTTGTCAGGGTGCTGAAAACCAGCTCCTAAGTCTGGACACAGCTGTGAAATCTGCCTCATTCTGCTCTTGCAGAGGTCGCAACTCTCCTCTAGCTACCATGGAACCTTCTGCAGCCTCATCCCAGGAACAGAATATGCTTGAACCAGAGCATACACAATGGAAATTACCTTAGTTCTAGTAGTTTGAGGTCCACAGCTAAAAACTAGTTTTGTTTGCCTGCCACTTTTTGACTCTGCATTTTCATGGTAAGTGTCTACGTTTCTCAAATATACCAATGGCAGTGCCAGTGAGAACAGAGATGCTTCACCAGCCTGGAACCAACATGATCATTTGGACACAAGCAGCATAACATGTTTCTCTCAGAGTACACTGTAGGAGTAGCAAGGGGCCTGTTACCTTGTAGAGCTGGTGGAATCCAAAGGCAATTCCTGCCATTATGATAGCCAAAGCCCCATAATCTCTCCATCTAGAGCCAGGGGGACCTAAAGGTCAGAATCAAGAAATAATCATAGTCAGAACTGCAGGTGACAACATTTTTGTAAATCCATTTTATCAGAGAAAAGAGATTAACACACAGTATGCAGGCCTTTGGCTGAGGACATTTAAACATCTGGCCAGACCTCTGGCATTGACTCTGGCCTTGTTGTGTCACAGGGAGAGAAATCACAGCAGCAATTAAAGAGGGTCCATCAAGCTGTTTTGCCCTAGTCTTTCCTTGTAGAAGGCACTCTGAACCCAGGTAACTGTCTCTGGGGCTAGTACTAGCTAAGGTTAACTCCTTACCTGAATACCTATTGTTCTCCACTATCACAATTTTTGAAAATGGGGACAGAACCAGAGACCCAAAAGAGTGCAGGAGAAAGGAAAGAAGGGAGTGTTTTAAGAAAGAAGAGAAATCTATCAGGGCAATAAATGGGTTTATGAAAACTGTGTCAGCAATTATGGACCATTTCAATGAGGAAGGATCCAGTGTCTTTCGAGCTTAAATTACGAAGAGGGACCAAAGCACACATAAAGAACAGAGAGAAAATATGCAATTAAGTACCTACAGAGAGAGGTAAAGAAATAGATAAAAGCTTGAGATATTTAACACAAAATTGTGCACAGAAGCTTAGAGGCTCCACAGAGGAAAGCAAAGCTATGGTATGCCCTGCTCCTCCAGCAGAATCAGAAGATACCTGTAGTTTTCCACCAGCCTTATCCTGTCACCTCCCTCACAGTTCCCTGAATGAACCTTGTACTGCCCCCGGTTTTCTTTAATAATAAAGAGGATGCAGAATGATCTGCCTAAAGTGCAGTGGCAGGATGTGGGCAGAACTGTGAGATGGGAGACCGGTGTGGTCTCCAAATCTACATATGTCTCATAAATGCATTATGTTCTCCAAAGTCTCAATTTAGGAGGCTTAACTGGCTATAATGGGTGGCCTCTGATCTCCCTTCTGCTTTGCTCACCTATTGCCATTTTGCTTGTTGCTGAATTCTTTTACAGGCATTTCATTCTAAAAGTTACCCCTAATCCCAGCTCTTAGGGTCTGAAGTATTTGGGTCTGACTCTCAAATACTGGCACTCAGAGCTTCTTGTTACATTTTAGGACAGAGGTCCCGAAATTATCCTCTGGCTAGAAATCTGAACAAATTAAGGCATCTCTGTCAGAACTGGTGAATAGTGTCACCAGGAGTATTTTGGGTTGCTGCAGTTGCAGTTTTGGAGCTTAGGCACATGATCAAATTATCATAACTTTTTAACTTAATGAGTTAACACACGTCAGCTAAGCTGCAGTAACTGGCTGTGTACATGTCAGGATTTAAAATGATCTCTTGCTAATCTTGCTGTGAACCCCAGCCATCTATCCCACCTTCCCCTCTGTGCTGTGACCCCACTGTCACTTGTGCTAGCTGAAGTCTCCTGGTTGTCCAGTTCTCTCCCCTGAACTTCTGACTAAAAATATCCTTCTATGACAACACAATTTGTTCCAGGCTGAGCTGCAGTCGTACAGGGTTAATTATCCCAGGGGTCTGTGAATCCTGCCCATGGCTGTCCTTGGTGGGCTGTCCCAAACTCCCTCCCAGCTCCACTGACCTCCGAGCAGGAAGGAGACACACCTGTAGGAATCCATCTGCTTTGCCCTTTCACCTCACTCATCTCTCCCTCCATTCCTATAATGCTTGAGCTAAGAACATTTTATTGCCCCCTGGTTTTCATTATTAATGAAAAGGGACCAGAATGATCTTTCCTAAAGTTCAGAGAGTCTATAAAGACAAGAAGCTGAAATGCCATTTTACTCATTTTAGAGATGTGTGAAATCTGTCTTGTGACAAAAAAAAAAAAAAAGTGTGGGGGGTGGAGAGAAGTGAGCAAGTGAGGAACGCAGTAAAGGCTCTGCACTGACCACAGCAGCTTCACAATGTTACAAAGAATGTCACAGCTCTGCTAAAATCCACACTCAACCTTTCTTCTTCTCTGCAGTTCTCTAATCTAAAGCATGAAGAGAGGCTTAGGAGTTTCTCTGTTTTAAGCTCCATCCTCACACTGACTGTTTGCATATCCTCAATTTCTCCACTTGTAAAACAAATAAAATGCAGATAAAGTGAAAAAGCACTGACAGCCCAGTTACTTTAGGTGCTGCAGAAGTAACAAACCATTCTACTAAGAGACCTTCAAAAGTCAAATGGAAGAGACACAGATGTTTTCTCCAGGTATAAATCTGTGGTTTTGCTAAGTATATTTAATTTCCCCAGCAGTCACTGTAAATTGCATTTCCAGAATAAACACTTACTATTTTTAAGATACCCATTCACCTAAGAATTAACTTTCCTAACAGCAACTAGTTAGGCTTTGTGCATCCAACTTAAGGTCAGCTTCACTAGTATCTGGATTTAAAACTGTAGAAACTGATGCTGGAAGAGGTGGTTTTCCAAAAGAAAACAGTGAATCCATGGAAAGGTGTTGGGAAAAAAAATAGTTTGGATTCTAGTTACCATTTTTAATTGTAAGATGAAACAGTCTGTATTCTACAGACTTCCACATAATGAAGGCACAAGGATGGGAAAAGAAGATCCAAATGGCAAGGAAAAAGTCAGTGGAGCTGATTTTTAAGCAGGTGTAAAATGTGCACAAACCCCCACAAATGGAGCCCCTAAGTACCATGGGGAACAACACAGACAATACCTGGATGATAAGCATGCAGCTTTGCACACCTTGCTCAGAAACTCCCCTGAGTTTGCTTGTAATTATATCAGTTAGAAAGGTAAAAAAAAAAGAACCAACAAATTAATCATTTAAATATTTAAAGTCAGATTTTTGTCCTCACTGCTGGATTAGTGTATTTCATAACACCAATAGCAGACAGCCCTGTTTTTTTACTGGGGGTTCATTTCAGAGCATGTTTAAACTAGTCAGATTGAGTGATGCTTCCAGCAACTAATCGCATGTCAAATAAAAGATATTTTATGTAATAAATTACTGCTACAAGTAATTCAAATGTCATTTATCAGTTTTATTATCAGTCAGGCAAAGTCTTGTTTCTCTATATTAATCAAATTCAAGCTTTCTTTAAGCTTTTTTTTTAAGCAGTTTTGACACCTCTTGGCAAAAGTACAAACTGGAGAGAAGGAATTACTCCTCCAGAACAAGAGGAGACGTAGTAGAGATGGTATTGACCTAAAATACTAGAAATTTAATTATTGTCTCTTCCCCAACATTTTTCATACTTTCTCTTCAACCAAACCCAGAAGGGGTTCAGCATACAAGACCTATGCTACTCTGATGGCTTACAAGTCTGCTTTTTTCTTGTTAACTCTTCAAGAATTAGGAAGCATGTATACAAATTACAGGTACTTCCAATAAAACACTAGAACATTAAGTTCAATTGTACAAAAGGAAGTATTTAAGTGCTATGAATTTAAGAAATAGAAAGGGAAAAGCTTTGGGTTCAAATTATTTAAAAAGCACCAACCAGATCACAAAGCTACAGCACAAGTTTGCAATTAGAACCCATGTGAAGGCTTTTATTTGTTGGTATTTTTAGTCACCTTTGATTTCCAAGCATTACAGAATCATACTTTCAAAACTCTCTTTCAAGCTGTTACTGGGAACATTCTGATGTTGAAATTTTAGTTAAGATTCTCACCTAGCAAGAAGAAAATGGGAGCTGCTGCTTTGAGGAAAACCAAAATAGCAAAAGGAAAACAACCAAAGAGTGATAAAGCTGCCAGGGTTAACAGTGAGGACGGTGTTTCCCAGGCTGAACTGCATGCTTCTTCCCTGCTCTACTCGTACTAGTGGAACACTGAAATAAGGGAAGATTAACTCTTCCAGGGCTGGGCTGTGGTAGGAGTTATCTGAATGAGCAACGGACAGCACCAAGAGGGATCTGGCCTTGCTTCTACAGCCAGACAGCAGATTTTGCTTTCCTGGCATTTTCTGTGGACTACAGCAGACAGGAATTAGCCCAGGAGGCAGAATTCACCCCAGAGTTCACCTGCACATACAATACAACAGCCAGAAATATTCCAGTTCTGAGCCTACTACTTCACAAAAGTTTTTCTTCTCAAACTGTGCCAAATCAGAGCAGCTAAAATCTCAAAAAGCAAGTCTAGTATTGTCTCCAGCAATAGCAAACCTGTGCCATAAACTAATAAACACAGCTCTAAGTGGAGTGTTACATCAGTCAATATCTGCCATAGAGCTGTTTAAGAGCAGCAACAAAATCCTATTCTTTATACTTGGCAGGTAAGTGAAGTGATTTTCAAAGTACCAGGCACACATGTGAGCTGAACAGCTTCTTTTGATGGATTTTTAATGGTGTGTACTTTGGTTTTTATTGTTTGGAGCTTAGATACTTTTTTGCAAGGTTTGTTTTAAAATGCAAATATATATGTAAATTTTGAGTCTACACAGATTATGTTGGGACTCTCAAATTTCTTTGAGAGTGTATTTTGTACACAAAAATCATACAATCATATCCACATAGTCTACACAGAATTTCTGCTGTCACACCTCAGACTATTTAAGATCAGAGAGGAAAGTTTTGCAAGTTTTAGAAGGGAAGACTGAGTCCCGTGTTGACAAAGTGCTTTTCTGACGTCCTTACAGTGTGTCAGAATCTAATTTGCATTGACTTTCCACCTTCAGGTCAAGAGGTGTCACAGGCTGGTATGGATGACATTTGTTTGTAGACAGTGATCATTTGTATCTCATTTTCCTTTGTAACATGATTTTGTCACAGGCATCACCAACCACCAAGTGCATTCAGAGTAACATTTGGTGTCTGATTCTGACAAAAAGGATGTCACCAGCTGCACTGAAACCCAGGATGCAGCACACTGTGTGAACTGCTGCAGGGATCACAGCAGAAAGCAGTGGGGAGCAGGGACTGTCCCAAGTGGCACTCACTGTACACCACGGGGTGAGGAGGCTGGGCTGGCACTGGCTGTGTGGAAGGACCTGGGGACTGTGGCTCATCCGTGCCCGACTGCTGGAAAGCCAGGTCGATCTCTTCATCTGTCAGGCCTGGGGGAGCAGAGGAAATGAAATCAGTTTAGCACCTTTACCCACTTTATGCACACATAATTAAATTCTCAAGCCAGGCAGAACTCTTTCAAGCTGCAAAGAATTTTGGCACTGACTTGAGCAGTAATGCCTCCCCAATTTTGGATTCACTGGAATGTCTCCCTCTCTCTTTCTCTGTTGCAATTTAACCTTAAGCGACAGAATATTAGCCTCAACGCTGCTTCCAAATGTGGCTCATTCAATTTCCTTAATTTATCCTTGAGTTTATTGCTGCTTTTGAAGTAGCTTTCTATTGCAATTCTCCATTCTTCCCCCGAAAAAAAGATACCATCAACTGCAAATGTGGCTCATTTTAATCTGTAATGGTGTAAAAAAAAAAAGAGGGGAAAAAACTAACAATAATGCATGAAAACAGACAGGGAAACAAAAAACTAATTATTGGGTTAGACGACTAATTAGTCTAGATCGTTTCCGAAGACGGGAATAATTTGCTTTATTTTATGACAAATGCAGAAATAAAAAGAAAAAAAATCAGGACTGACTGTGATTAGTATGAATGGGACACAGAATGTAAGGAGGAAATAAAACTATAACAAAACAGATCAAAACAAGGCCAAGCCCAACTTTCAGCTGAGCATTGCCCCGGCCCATTGGTGCATGATTAGATTGCCCCAGGGCAGCCTGGTTTTCATTTCACACAGAGCTGGAGTAACTCTGCACACATGGTACATGTTGCTGCAGTGACTCCTGCCATCAGGAAATGCCAGGATGACCATCTGTAATTGGCCACAACATACGGAAACAATTTGGCCAACAAGGGGCAAAAGAAAAGCAGCCAAAGGATTCACGGTGACCAGCATCCCTGAAGAAGGAAGCACAGCTGGATCATTTTTTCCAACAGGAGAAAACATCCTCTAGAAAAAGAATTTAGTACTCAGATGGCAACCATGAAGTGGGAGCTGGACAGCTGTGTATCATTTGTTGTGTTACTCTCCTGCACAGAAGCACATAAAAACCCAGTGTTCCTGCTACGAGGAGCACGTGAAGGGATTCGGGACCTGTCACCATCCAGCCAGGGCAGGCAAAAACACTCAGAAAGAGGGAAGTGAGGATATGGATTTAAGGAAAGAGATTTAGAAGATAAGAGGCAGACCACTTGATTCTCACATGATTCTTGTAGGGACTGGGCACAGTGGGGAAAATGGTACAAACAGGACAGCACTGGGAAAAAAATGGGGGAATACTTTCTCTTGATCACCCCCCCTCAAGATCCATAAAGCATTGCTGGTAGATGAAGTTCCTGAACTTAATACTTTAAAAAACCTAGCTTTATAATATTACAGAGAGATGCAATATAGAAAATGGTCAGGCCACTGGGCATATTAGCTAAGTTGCAAGAAATTTTTCAGAATCTTTAACTTCACTGCCAACTGGGGGGTCTAGACAGAATAATCTGTAGCACAAACAATATTGCCAGAAATAAATACACAAGCGTGTCTCAGAACTGTTATTTAATATCATAAGCACTAACACAGTGCTTGTGGTATTCAGAAGGCTTTATAACTATTAACAGATCTTCTCTCTATTCCTGTGAGCGTGTGAGAAACTCTGAGTTCCTGTGAGACACTCTTCATCTACTCCACCAAGCATTTCAGAGAAGTTCAGTGACTTCTCTAGCAACAAAATACTGTCAGTGTAAGAAACAGCATCAGAAATGGAAAGTTCCTGATCTTTGGTCCTGCAATCTGACAGAATCACCCTGTGACTTGTATTTGATGCATGGCTCAAATAGCAAGGAACCAAAACCACAAAAAACAACATGGAACAAGACTTGCAGTGAGAGGAATAAAAGGCAGATAAACACAAGTCGGCGTAAATTCACCACCTATGTATGCACACAGTATGAATTTTCCATGCCAAAATTATTCAACTTGGATATACTAATTACATACAAAAGTGTGAATTTCTAAGCCAAATCTAAGTGTCATCTGTTCCAATATCTCATCTTGCTTTATTTTATCATAGTCCTATCACTGCACTACATGAAAAAGTATCCATGTTCATTCATTGTTCTAATCTAGCAGGAAATTGGCAACCCAAAAATAATACCACTGCCCTTGGATGCAAAAGCAGTGTCACAAAAACTGGGGCTTTGTGTCTATTATAGCTCTCAAACAGGTATCTCAAGAAAATCACCTCAGTTGAACACTGGAATTGCTCTAAATCCATTTTCCAACACTTTGGAAAACAAACATTTCCGTTGTTCTGTGGCTGCAGTAAGATCAAGTCCATGCAGAATGCAAAAGGTTAAAAGGAACAATAAAGGAAACTGCCAATTGTAAGTGAATTATATTTGGCTTTGAAAGCTGAGCCACGGCTATATTATAAAAGGCATCTCTTTGCGTTGTTTACCATCAGCCTGACTAATGCAGACCTTTTTTTTGTTTTAAATAATCTCATGCAAATTAGACACACACTTCCTTCCAGTTGATTGCTATCTGCAAGGAATAATCTAACCGCAGAGGGTACCGAGCAAGGACTGAGCTGAGGAGAAGGATGCACGGAAACTGCCTTCAGAGCCCCACAGAATGCAAACCTGCTCCCTTCCCCCAAGCATCCCTCTCATTCCTCTACAGCACCACAGCCATGGCAAAGAATTAGCCATAATTTTCACAAAGCGTTAAAAATTCCTTTTCAGGCTTCAGGGTGTTCATTTGAATAATCCAGCACCCGTGATTGTTTGGCACTCAAAGGCTCTTGCTGACCCTCTTTTTTGATTGTCACTGCTGCCACTCAATTTGCAGGCATCACTCAGCCTCTGTAAATTGTAGTCAAACACAGGAACAGAGCAAGTCAGAGAATGAAATGAGTTGTCACAAGCATCTCTTGGTGCCTGCACCTCAGGTGTTGTATAAAGAACTCTTTTGTACAAGAACTTTTTAAGACTTGACTGTCTGTTTATGTCCTTTTATAATATCTCTTACTATTTAAGGACCTCATGTACATCAAAATACTGTTCCTCTTATGACCACTCTGGAGTAGAGGAGTACTTACAGTAGTGTGACCCATATTTCACAGATGTGGAAGAGGTGAGACATACAGACAGGAAAAGTGCTCCAAGGTC
The DNA here is from genome assembly GCA_013399835.1 of Leptocoma aspasia. NCBI lineage: Eukaryota > Metazoa > Chordata > Aves > Passeriformes > Nectariniidae > Leptocoma > Leptocoma aspasia. The sequence continues at coordinate 759,314 of VXAX01001003.1, read as the reverse complement.
TGAACTGAACCTCTGGCAGACAGAAAGTAAAACTTAGGAGATGTGAGTTTTACCTATTTTCTGTCAAAACACAGTAGCAATAATTGCAATGTAAAACCCTTCCACGAACTTAACTAGATGAGCCACTGCTTTTTCTTCTTCTGATGCAGGCTCTGACATATTAGTGACAACCCTTTTCCCGTCCTATGCACTGAAAATACATTTTTCTTCATTACATTCCTCCTTACATTGCTCAGTCCAGTAATGCACACAAGATTTTCACAACCTGAAGGCTACATCAGTTTTGGGGAGACATTTCTGTTTAGTTGAAATTAAGAATTCTGCCATAATAAGGAAAGGTGGTGGAAAAAAATCAGTTTCTTTATGGGTTTCCGAAGCCAGCTTTATTACCAGTCCAGGAGACCACCCTGAAGCAACCCCCCACCCACCCTTCGGCAGGGACAAAAGGCAGGAGAGGGCGTGGGGCAGGGGGTGGCAGCTGTTGGTTTGTTCCCACATAGTTTCTATTAAGGAAAAAACAAAGTAGGACAGGACAACAAACTGTGTGAGCACCTGAAGTTAGTGCCTGGTATCACATGACTAAAAGGAAGATCTGCTGGTCGGCACCCTGAAATGACATTACACTTCTGTTCCTGGAAGCCACTGAGTCAACTCTGCTCAGAAAGAACATGGCCACATTTTAAAAGAATCATCATAAAATCCTTCTGGGATCTGATCCAGACTAATGATTCCACCTGTTCAGTCAGTTACATGCAGTGCTGGGTGACTGTTATCAAATCTGTCTCCTACATCCTACTCTGTGCCCAGCTGAATGTATTTCAAAAAGGCCAAAAAGGCAAATTCTCCTGATCCATTTTCTTTCACACACGGTCATTCATGAGGTTGAGCCCAACCCAACATTTGAATAAAACCTAAGGTTTCAGAAGCATCACTCTGATTTTTTTCCCTTGATTTACACTGAGACACTGCATTTGAATGTAAACATCCTGCTACTGCACTTCCAGCTTAAACTTCAGTAAAGGAACCCACACATGAAAGGGGCATGGACTGGTCTCAACTGTCAGGCTGAGAAATGCAGAAATAAAAGTAATTTGAAAAGTTGCTGAAAGGGCTTTGAATTCTTACAGCTCTATTCATCTACGAGACTGTTAATTATGCAAGTGTAATCTTTCAGAAACATGATACACTTTAACCCATCAGGGTGACTAAGCAGCAATCAGAACTGATAAGGGTGCTCTAACCTCAGCTGCACAGCACTAACACAAGGAAGGAAAATCAGACTAACAGAACAATGCTAGGAATTACACAGTGAGTCAGTGAGGAATGAAAAGGTTAAAATAAAAAGTATTTTGGCATAACAAGTATAAATAAATAAATAAATGCAGCAGTTTCTCTTCCTAGCTAAGCTTTTTGGAGTCTATAATAAAATGAAGTGTAATGGAGGAGAGGAGGGCAATGTCAGAGGGTGAGGGTTTGGGAGAGAGGTTGTTAAGTATCTCCCTCTCCTCAGCTGTGTTTACTCCATTTACAGAATCCCGGGTGATTGATAGACAGACAAAAGAAAAGCAAGCAGATAGTAACCCCCCTCTGGGAGCACCAGCAAAGGGGATAACTCCTGACATCATCTAGAGCCCCAAACTCTCCTTAGCCACATGTAATTAAAAAGACAGAGCAAGATATGCAAACCAGAGAAAAAGTAAAAGAGGATTTTTTTATTATTTATTATTAACATTTTGTTGGAACAGTAGAGTGCAATAAGGACTCTCAGAGCCGTTAAAAGTCGTCGGGTGACCTGCAGACCCCTATTTCCCAGAGCCTTGTATAAAATTGAATTTTTTAAACATAAATTACACGTAATGACGACACTGTAAAAACTAACAGTAATGGAAAGCTGTGCTGTATTTCATTAGCCTGTATTATTCCGTGCCACCTGATCCAGCCGGGCCTTGTTTATGAGTTAGTGTGTTAGCAGATGCCGATGGAAGCATTTGCTTCGACCTTGCTCTTCTCATTGGGGCATGAAATTACGACGGCAGCACCTTGATATTACAGCCATAAATACAGTAAACTGCAAATTTAAGCCAACGGCTCCTATTGTCTCTGAACATAAAGCTGATCGGTATTTATTTAAAAGGAGAACGAAAAAAAATATTATATATCACCTTGTTTATGGGTCCAGTGTCCCCCCTTCCCCTAATCTGCCTTATTCACTTGGTTAAATACTAAACAAACAAACTAAATCCTCTCTATTTTCTACTGATTAAATATTCTTATGAAATGAGTATTGTCTTCAGAAAACTGGATCAAAGTATTTTCACTCTGAATAAGGAAGGGCAAGGGACTTGCTTAGCATGTCTTGGAATGAAAGATACAGAACAAGTACTACAACTTTTCTTCTCAGTTTTATATATATGAGAAGTTCAAAATGGAAAATGAAAAAGGTGCTTCTGGTCACTCATTCACATTTGTGTGTAACCTGTCTATACATATGAATAAGAAACATGTTTTGTTCCCATTTTCTATTTAAAAATATCTCCCATGTTAATACTGTTTCAAAACAAGGAGGAAAAAGACAGAAAATAAATTGCAGTGAGGTTAATAGGAGGGGGAAAAAACCATGGGATTCCTTCTCTGAGGCAGCAAACAGCAGGGAGAATGCCTCACTCTCCTATGGGCATTTTGAGTAAATACCCAGTAGAATTTATCAGAGGGGAAAAAATCAAACACAAAGGCAAAAGGACATGGTAATATCACAAAGCATACCACAGCATAAATCACAACATTATAAGTTAGTCCAAAATGCATTTCACTGGTAGTTTCAAGGCAGGGAAAATACAGTTTCACTTGCAGCAAGAGAGGCCAGGTCTTCCTCTCCTAATGTAAAGTAAGCTCCTTGCTCATATGAAGAATGTCCATTGCCTGCTGCGTGGCAGAGCTGGAGACACAACGTGTGTGACTAACCTGGAAGCCAGTGTTGCCACACAGGAACACAGGACAAACGTTCAGCCAGTTCATGATGTGAGAACACTACATAAGAACAAAAACATCTGCACATTTGAAATTATTTCAAATTAGTATCTACTTGGGGTTTGAAGGCTTTGAAGACTATGCCAGGATACCAGTTCCAAGGTAGCTTACCAAGAATAGTACATAACCAGGGCTCTGACATTTGTTTAAAAGAAGTCCTTAGAGAGCAAAAAACCCAGCTAATGGAAGAGACACTACTCCAGTAACCATAGTGCTGTCATGACTCGTTACCACAACTGACAACTCCCTAGAAATAAGACCAGGCATTCAGAGAAAACAAGTATTAGGTACACTAAACGGGTACGTTTCCAAGCACATCCAACCTGTGACCTGTAAATTCCTGCTGCTATTCCTGCAGAGGAACAAGTCTCACAGTGATGGGTCCTGATCCTCATTATTTGTACCACAACACTCCTCAGAGATCCCAAAAGGCATTCACTGGGCAGGTATGGTGCCAGGTGCTGTGCAGACCATAGGAGGCAGTCAGACCCAAAGTGTCCAACAAGCAGTGTGAAGGAAAGACAGGCTGCAAAGAAAAACCCTGCACACAGAAATGAACTTGCTCAGAGTACACATCAGGCCTGTGCAATTTCCTATTAAATTGGGAACTACAACATGAAACATTCTGTAAGGGTGAAAGAATATTAATTTTTTCTACAGGTTCATTTCCAAAAGCATCCCAGTTTGATACATGGCCCTTAAGAAACCCATGCACTACCATAGCTTATGAAGCTTACCACATATTTTAATAGCAGCAGTGACAGAAAACATTTGTGCTTCAGATCCATTTATTTTGTGTGAACAAAATATATTTTGTTAAGCAGCTTGTTGAGCGATAGTAACAAAATGATTAGCCTTTGGCTACTCTTTGATCTGTGATATTATCTTTAGGAGCTTCTAAATAGAAAGCCGGAGGTGGCCTTAAATTCGAGTAAGGTAAAACACTGGCAATACAGGAGGTTTGGTTTCGATCTACCTTTGGAACACCAATTTTAAATTGTATTTCCAACAACTTGAACCAGCATGTCACAGGAATTCCAGTTGTGATGCAGAAGGAGCTGGCCAGGGGGGATCTGCAGTCGAGCAGACATTTGTAACTCCAAGCTCTCTGTCAGAGCAGTGAAGAGTGCCCCGGCCCGCCCGTGGCACGGGGGTGAACACAGACTGTATCAGCTCTGACCTTGAACCCAGCCCTTACCTGGAACTCTGCATCTCTCACTGCTGATCTGGGATTACCGGACTGGGCTGGCTTGCAATTCTAGAACCTGCCACTCTTTCTAACCAACTCGGCATTCAAAAGAAAGGAATCATGTAAAAGAACAACAATTTCAAGCCAATTTAACCAGATTTTTCAGGATATCTGAAGGATGACTTAGTTTTATATGTAAGAATGGGGAAATCTGTCCTGATGCTCCATTTCCATTTCCTTGCATTACTCTGGAATTACTGATTGCCCCAAAGACACTAACAAGAGCACCTGGCTATTTCCTGCCTCAGACAAAACCAGTCACAGAGCAGCCTCTGCAGAGAAAGGTGAACTGCAGTGTGAAGAGCAACTTGCCTCAATGCTATTTATTTCCTCTTTTACTTTAAACTTTAGAAAGGAACAAAACAAACCCATTAGCACAGACTTATCACAGGAAAAATCATATAAAGTGTCTATAAATGAAGTTTTAGTGTTTGAAGAACACATGATGGAGCACTGGACATAGAGTGTGACAGGGCACACTGGGCACTCCCTCTGTCAGGAAGTTGCTATGGGGAGCACGGAGAACTCATGCAGCTACAGCTGCACCTTTTAACAAAATGTAAAAATACATGCAAGTGTGTATGGAAATGTAAAGAAACCAACACTGGGTGAGGAGCCATGAGCACACGCCTTTTTCTGACAAGTATTTTCTCACAACCTTATAGAGCATCTTGGCTCCTCTAACTCAATTTCTATAAAGTGGAATTAGTGTTAGACACCTGTGAGTCAGGTAACATCACACTAAGAAGATAAGTTAAATTAAGAAAATTACATCTAAATGCTACATATTTGATTATTACGGTACAAACGTTTCAGGTAAATCTGGTTTGCACTTCCCCCAGAAAGACAGAGATGCTACTACACTATTATAAAAAGACATGTCAGCAAGAATTCACTACAGATTATAAATCACCCTCGTTCCTCATTATTCTGTTTTTGAGAAATTTTTTACATGCCATTAAAATACCTGCTGAATGTTACTAGAAAGGTAGCCACCTGTAAAATTAAAGGCTGATGCTGCCAGTAACAGTGTTGAAACACCTTCTGTTTAAAAGACAAACCTACTTTGTAATTTTTAACACAAGTATATAAATATTTCTCCACCCACCCTACACAATTTTGTTGGTTACATCATATCCATTTAGACAACAACCATCAATGTCATCACACAGGATGTTAATCTTGGGTGGGGAAGAAAGAAACAATAGTAAATTAACTTTTAAGAAACCAAGATTAGACATTTAAGCAGGGTCCTTTATGATGAAAGAACAACAAAGACAAAAAACATTATGGGACAAGTCAACAAAATAGAAGAAGTTTCAAAAGATCATTTGTCATCTTTTGGTTTGTTTATTGCTTTTTTTTCTCCCCTTGTGGCTTCCACAGAGACTCTTCAGGGCTCCGGAGAAAATTAAAGAGCCTGGATTAAACGCCCAAAGGACGACTAATGCTAACAATACTAAAAATAACGAGGTTAAGTGGTGTAAAAACTGTGGTGACCACACACAGAGAACTGGAGTGGTAAGGTAGAAAAGGAGTTTCATCATTGCTCCCCCGGGACATGCACAGAACATACTAACTGCTTCTAGTTCTCTGGGGTTCCGATTACCATGCCAAACACACCTCCAGAGTTTCCTTATTAGTATAATAAAAAGCCTCTACACATTTGTGTTCTATTCCCAGCCTTGCTATTGACCTTGTGTAGGCCATTTAACCTCCATCTGCCTCAGTTTCTACGTCTGTGAAAGAGAAATAATATTACACAGTATCTTTTCTAAAACATTTCAGACTGGCACAAACATCATGCGCCAAGACTGACAGGTTTGAGATCTATACATGCCTTATATGCACTTGAGTTAGGTAAGGCATTTGCAACAAATAATTTATTCAAATGACGTTATTTACACCTTTTTTTTTTTTTTGGTAGATCATCAATGGAAATAGTTTCAGATTTCTAACTCTCATCAAGGACTCCAATTCATGCACTGCTTTGATTGGGTGCTAAAATACAGGGCATTTCTCTGGTCTCCTTTTAGCCAAGTGCTGCCCTCCAAATCCAGTCACTGGGGTTCAATATTCAATAAGGAAATACAGAAATATCTATATTTTTAACACTGTCTGCTGTCTTCTAAATCCTCACAAAAATTCCAGCCCAGAAGTTAAGATGGGAGTGGCTATACAGAATTCACATAGAAGCTGGAGTGAACATTAAAAAACACTTATGGCCATGTTCCTGCAATATAACACAAGTCAGATCAGTAGGGGAGGCAGCTGAAGCAGTTCAAAGTATGAGGATGCCACAGCCCCCAGACTCCTGAGTGCCAAGTGCAACAACCACATACAACAACTTACCCCTTACAGTCACCACGGGGAAAAAAGCTCACAAAACTGACTGAGATTCTTTTCTTCCTCTACTTCCCCCCGGTTTTCTTTTACTGCTACTGCTGTCTGTCTCAGGGGGCCTGGTGTGAAAAAAGATCTCCTTTTATGATGAAGTATGTGGGAGCAGGTGAGGCCCTGACTGCAGAGGAGCCAACAAATGGGCAGAGCAGCCTGTGTTCCTACTGCCAGGGCAGACTGCTCAGTGCCAGCCCCAGCTCTCCCAGCTTTATGACACACACACAAGCACACTTGCTTTACCCGACACTAAACTCACACCTCGCAAACAAATTATTTAACTACTCTATCCCCCAAGGAAGACAGAGATCATTTCAAATGCAGCTCCCTGCTCGTCTCTCACACACACGCAACGGCCTGATAGGTTAAATGCTGCCATTTAATTACAGTAATGGAACCTGCTATTTTTTGGTTCCCTTGAATCCTCTCTCACTCTCTTTTTTAAACACATACAGAGTCATCTTTTAAACATGTATTTTATATCCTGAGTTTAACAGCTGCATTCTCCTGGTTACTTGAAGAGCAGGAGTAATGATATTCTGATATTCTTCCCTGTACCTCTGAGCAACAGTCTTTTAAACACTACATAAAAAACACAAGCTGGGGGATGCTGTAAGAAGAGATCCAGGCTAACACTGCAGAGGCCAATCTGCCCCTTCATTTACTTAGATGGTTTGTGTTGATTTTATGGAATAAAACCAGCTTAACCCTCTTCCACCAACCCTCAAAGCAGCTGGGGTTGGACTGGTGGATAAACATGAAAATGCTTTAAGTAATTTTACTGAAAATTCTGTACATCAGTACATCACACTGACAGTATGGCATAGTATGGTTGTATTTATAGATCTATGGCTGGCAGTCAGAATTATCTCAGATCTAATCTGCCTCAGCGTCCGCACCTAAAATTCCTGTTTCCCACTAAAATGTAGAGTTTGCAAACTGTTTCAAGAATGTAAAGGTCTAATGAAGAAGAAGAAAAAATGTAATCTGAAGTGCTTTTAATTAATCCTATAATCTTGCCATTTCGTAAAGGGTGTCACAAGCTTAGTCAGCTAATATTCGTAGAGTACTCTGAAGATGCAAAGTGGCATAGAAATATGGGATATAGGTGTGTTAAATTCTTGAGCATGCTGCAAAACACCTTTTTCTCAAGTGAATTCAGGAAGGAGGCTGTAGGTGGCCAAAGCCCAGAGAGTTTCACAGTCAGTTATTATTGAAGAAGGGCACGTAACACAGTACTATGAGTAACACAACTGTTAGTGGATTTTACATTTCATATTGCATAGCAATTAGAAAAAAACCCAGAAGCAAAGTGTAGGTACTTCCAAGTAAAATAAAATAAATTCTTACCTATGCTAAGCCCACAACACTCCTAGAAAAATACCCATATTAGCCCTGTCCTCAGCTTTTTTTGTCCTCTAAATGTGAAATGCTTATTTATTTGTTTCGTGGTAGTTGGCTCACAATCAGCCAGCCAGCCATGCAGGGATATTGCCCATCTTCATTCTCTGCTATGGATATCCACTGGTGTCTCTAAAGGATGGAATCTTAAAAGGTGAGGCAAGGCAGAGACAAAGACAAATTTAATTTTATCACGGTAAAAAGGGACATTTCCACATGGGCAGCAAGGACATGAATATCATGTGTATGCAGGGGTGGGGGGATTATAAACGCATTTTTGGCGAAATTCAATAAAGCTGATTCCACTGCATAAGGTCAGCAATTTACTTTTAAAAAATGATATGATTGCAACTTTTAATATAACCCATGTATTTGCTGCAAGATGCTCTAGAAGATTGTGTAATGTAACCACCTGACCTCTCCACAGGAGCAGAGATCACCCCATTTACCCTTTATTGTCTTGCTAAAAGCAATGCACATTTGCACAGTATGACAAAGTCAACAGTTTTTACTTCAGAGCGCCTCAGGTTTCATGAGAATGAATTCCCTGCTCTGCTCATGGGGAAGTGGAGCCACCTGGACCAGGCTCCAGGAGAAAGAATAGCAAAGAACGAACCGAAAACTAAATTAATCTCTTAGTTAAGAAAAGAATGATTGCACTCCAGACTAAAATTAAGAGTGTGCAGCAGAAAAGCAAACTAGGATTTCATGTTCAAGGGGACACAAGACATAACTTTAAACAGAACAGGAATGTTGTCTAAGAGATCCCGGAGAATTATCTCACACAGGAACCTATTTTACCTTTCCTAGCAGGAAAGTATCATTAGGTCTGAAATGGATTTCAGCAGAAGAACACCACAGATTATCCTAACTACACTCCTTGTTTTAGCCTCAAGAGGGAAGGCTGTCTCTTTAGACTTAGAATACCAGGCTCATCTCAGAGCAGGTCAGAAACTGAATTCATTTACTTGCTCTGGGAAGACTGTGGGGAAACCCTGGGCTGGATGACCATGAAAAACAAATTCCTTCTGTCACAGAAATATTTTTATACAAATGTACATAGATTTCTTCAACCATCTCAAAGTGAATCTTTCTTCAAAGGTCAAAGCTGCAGGGCTGGATTAGGATTGCACGCAATCTGCCTGAGCCTTGACATTCTGACATTCTAAAGTTTGCAGCCTTCCCCTCCCATACACAGCTGATGGAAGTAAACTCCTAATCTCTCTGAAAGTGTGGCTTTTACTGCAGTACCTTCAAAAATCACACACAGCAGCACCAAGAACTCTGAAACAAGCATATCAGAGCAGTTTATGAACATAGCTAACATAAATCTTACTGAGTCAGTAAGGCAAAAGTGGTAATTAACCCCATTTTACAGATGGGCAAGCTGCAAGCAGGAAATTTACCCGAAGCCAAGGAAGCAGTCATGGCTCAGATCTCCCATGCCTGCTCTTAGATTGTAACTACAGAAGTGACTGTCGCTTGGACGTGGCATTTACTTTCACTCAAAAACATTATAAATAAATAATTAAATTTATAAGTCAGACCTAGGAGCTGGGTCTTTTTTGCCCATCACTAAGGCTAACGATTTCAGGCCTTGGAATATAATTGACTATTTTAGCATTATCTTCTAGGATAGACTTCAATTCACTCTGCTGTAATCATATTGCTTTTTCAGTACTACCAGGAATGGAAACATTGTCAGTAAACAAGGCAGATATGACTCAAAATACACTCAATGAGCAATAGGAGTTAATTTTGCAAGGCCATTTTTAACGGCTCTTTTACATTAAATAGTTACTGTCAGATAGCCAAGTGGAGAGACATCATTAAACCCATGACATTCCAATTATTTCTTAAAATTAAGCTTACAAACAGCATTTTGTAGCATGCACAACTTCCTAAGCATCAAACCGGTCTGTTCCAATTTATCAATAATTTTCAAGCCAAGAAAGGATTGGCTTCCTCTGCACACTGCATCACATGGGCAGTTATGTCTAACCTGATGTCAGGTGGTTTTATGCCCTCTCATAAATGACTAGTGACTGGTACAAGAGTCAGAGATGAGCAATGAACTGGTTTCTCCATGTGTATACGGACTAAAGAGACTAGTTTTTCCAAACTTCCTTTCAAATCTGGAGGAATGATAGTGAAGGGTTTCCTCAACTATATTCTTCCCAAAACCCTTACAAGTCCAAAGAAGCACCATATCTGATTCAGAGGATGTCCTAAGGCTGAGCAGTTTACCACATTTTGTTAGCACTACTGTACATTCCTTGTCACCAAAGAAGCCAAGAAAATCTGTAAAGTTCATGACAAGTTCAGGCATCACAAACACTGATAAAATTGATGGGGGAAAAGAGTCAGCATGATGAATAGGCTGGTACTGCACAGCAGGTGACAGATCTGCATACCAAAGAGTGGCAGGACAGGAAGACATCTCCTTCTCAGCAGATGGATAGAGATTCTCAATCATTTTCAGGAAGAAAAAAGAAGGCAACTAATACAAAACACAGAAAGGTAGAACTAATTTCTGGATCATGAGCACATCTATTCTTCTGCACTGTGATACTCCAAAAGTGGAAATCTGTATGTTGAACACTATCAGCACTGGGCAAACACAGCAGAGTGCCACAAATGGATGTGATTACCCCTAATGCTGATTTAGATAGGGACTGGTGTGAGTTTGTTACCAATGACAACTTTCATTCTCTCACTCTTCATTCTTAAGTTCCATAATAAGCTCTTTCAGAGACAATCACATTTCCCCATTTATGCAAGGTTGTGTAGAGCCAAAGCTTGGATGGGAGGCACCTAAAGAACAAACTGGTTGCAGGACAGGTGTAGGACATATTTTTCTTTAACCTAGCAAAATATTATAAGGCACATTAGCTGTCTTGCACAGTCACAAACAGAGGCCCAACCATCTTTAGTAATTAAATATCCCATAGTGCTTTTCAAGAAATCTTAGTAAATTTTTAACTCAGTAATTACATTCTCTATCCCTAAAGCTCGCTCTGCAAGATCACTTAGATAAAGTATTCTTCATTTCCTCTCCTAAAAATCACAAAGTGATGTTGAACAGCTGCTGTCATCCACCTCAGAGGTGGATGCTTTTTAGTGGGAAGCACAGTGAGATCCAGATCAAACCATGATTCTGATAAAGACAGATAACCCTATAAACACCATCGAACATGCTCCATGCAACTAGCTCCAAAGTTTCCACAATTAATGGGTACAATGTGCTCCAAAATCCTGAAATGAAAAGAATCATGAAAATGCAGAATATGCTGACTTCCATTCAATCTCTACAGTAATTTCTGTAAGTCTACACAAGATGTTAGGCTTACTTTATGCTACTTGAACACCTCCTGCAAACTTCTTAAATAATCAGAAAGCACCTCCCTGCTTCTACCTATGCTAGTGAACTTTCTCTCACTGTGTGCTGGTTTGTACTAGAAGCTTAAAACACAAACATGTTCTTGCAATAAATTTTTGCTATCAGTATCTGAATTTCAGGCCTTGCTTGTAGCTTTGCAAGTGCAAGTGGTGAGGTCTGTGCAGATATTGGTGTGAGCAGCTAGAGAACAAGTTACCTGAGCTGCAAGTACAAAAGAGGACAAGCCTCACTCACACAATCAGCTGAGCAGTTGTGCTGCATCTGGCTGGGATAGTGCACCCTTTTTTATAGTAGCTAGCATGGGGCTATGCTTTGGATTTGTGCTGAAAACAGTGAACAGATTATACCTGTCTCCTTGGTCAGCTGGGGTCAGCTTCTTGTGCACTTCCAGCCTCCTCAGTGTTGGGGTGAGAAGTGGAAAAGGCCTTGGCTCTATGTGTAACAACAGTGAAATAAAGCCCTTACTCCTTTTCTTGACCATCTCTCAAATCCATACCCTGACAGGAAGTTCGAAGAGAAGGACAAGTCACCTAGCATTCCTTGAACAGTCAACACTTATGGTCTAATCCCACATTTGTGTATCAAACATGGTACTTTCTAGAAAAGCATAAGGTTTGGAGAGCGAGAGCAGTTTGGCCTAAATAGGTATTTTGACACCATAGGTTACTAACTCTATTTTTCCAGCTGAGTTGGCACTGAACTCTATGGGCTTGCATTGTATTTTCTTCTCAAGAAAAGCCTTTGCAAAAACTGTTTGAGCTTCACTGAGACATGTTAAAGAATTAATTACAAACTAAAGCTGAAGGAGAAAATTAATTTTGGAAACACAAGAGGTTACTTTTCTTTTCCTCCCTTTTCTGGAAGTGGGGGAGGAAAGGCAGTTATTTTCATCTTCATGCTGGGGGCAGGAGCTGGGAGCTGTCCAGTCGATAACCTGGCCATCAGAACAAGGTTTGTAATTAAAAGGTCAGTGACCTGGAAAGCTGGGGCCTCACTCTCAGAGCTTCTCAGTAATGACGGCACTATTAAATTAAGACTGTTATGAAATCAATGCTAAAAAAGCTTTCATGGTAACGAGATTCCATTCAAGGACATGCAAACTGCCTCATGAAATGGACTTAAATTATAAAAAAAAAGGAGTAATAAAAGAGGGTTAAATTGAAATCTGCTGAAGAATTTGCTTTTTTTAAGCCCTCCAGCAGTGGGCTGTGCCCCCGTCCCTCAGGTCCTGAAGGTGATTCACATGGGTTTCTTTGACAAAAGGGAAAAGGCAGGTTCAACTTCCAAGAATGCAGACTACACAAAGAGGAAGAAAATTAAGTCAGTTTGGAGATTCTGGGACTGACAGCATTTGTTTCCAGGGGATCAAGTGCCTTTGAGCTCTGACTGGGAAGGGCATGTAGAATTAAATAATTTTTTCATCTCTTCAGAAATCACCATAGTCTGGCATCTTGACACTGGAAAAATTTTCTGGAACACTGATGCACGCAGAAAACCTTCTGAGTGGACATTTTCCCAACATAACTCAACAATTGTACATTAACTTGCTCTAATGCACCTCTGTTCTTCCATCACTATTATTTCTGAGCTCCTCATATGCTTTCATCAGTTCCCACAATCCCACTCTGGAAAGGCATTACTGTAGTCATTTTACAGATGAAGAGAACAAGCAACTAAGAAAATAGTTCTTCATTCAAGATGACACAAGTCTGTAACCTAGCAGTTTTCCCCTTCTCTGCCCCAAAAACCCAGCACCCTGAAAACAGAGCTTCCCATGTATAGTGCATTTCCACCCCCTTTCTCTGTCTTGCCAGAACTTAAGAGATTCAGAGCACACAAAATTAACAAGCCACATGAGTTACCGGATGGGTAACTGAGCAGTGCAGGACATCTGAGGCACAACAGTTAAATGACAGACACATTTCCACAAGGGTTTAAGCCCCACATGCTGTCTAATTACTCCCAAGGCGCCGCTGATTCTGTGGCATGTCATCAGCAGAATCAGCGAGTTGGACAAAAAACAAACAGCATCTTTTTTTCCTTTCTTTTCTTTCAGATACTCTGAGGGGAAACAGCTGTTTTTCCCTTCATCTGAAGAAGTTCATGATAAAAAGGAGGAAATGTCATAAATTACACAAAATGCCAGTGTAAGCTTCAAAGAAAATGATAAATGATCCTAATAACTTCATGTTTCTCATTAATGCCTCTGTATATGGGAGTTTAAAAGTGCTTAAGACAACAGAGAAATCTCATCTGACTTTTGAAAGCCCTTTTACAAATCCAGGATACCCTCACTCTCCCAACTGTCATCAACACTCTTATCACCCCATGTGCCAGAGAGAGCAGTTCAGCACCACCTGAACTGCACAGAACCAGGAACACCCACTTTCAGCCTCTACAACTACTGTTTCACCAAACCCAGTCCAGCCGGTAATCCTGCAGAAACTTTCATTTCTCATCTCACTGAAATGTACTAAACCAAATCCAGCTCCTATACTAAAACGAAAATAAAATTTAATTGGCCTTTTTGAGGAAGGAGATGCTTATAGAAAAAGAAGAAAATATTGTCATTCTAGGCAGAACCACCTCTAGTGAGTCTCAGAAGCGAAATTTCTTAAGCCAAGTCAGGCTTGCAGGACCTCTGTCAGCTGGCATTGAGAACTCTCTACCAGACAGCCTCAATGGGGATAAACATTATCAGTGGGATGACAGGGACTGTACATCAGAGAACAGGGGGAACAGCCTACCAAACCCTGTAGTCCCCCATCCACTCGGGACTAAGCCAGCCATGACATCTCTGTTTCAAGCATTGACTCCATCTGCTAGACCACACAGGTACCATGCCAGCACTGAACACAGGCCACATTCCAGATGGACATATTTCCAGTGACTGCTGGGTACAGGTGCTACTGGATCCTACTCCTTCCTATCTCCTATGGTTAAGTTTAGCAAAAAAACAATTAGCACAGAGGGAAGGAGGGCTAATTAAACAACAGGAACAAACAAACAGTTCTACCAAACCATTTCTGCTCTTTAGTAATTATTAGCCAAGTAATTCATAAGAAGTATTAGTCCGGCCACAGTTTCTCTGTGCCTCCATCTCCCCACCCTTCCTCTTCTCCCAGTCAGGGATTTATTAAAATTAAACAGATTAGATGGAGCTCCTGATACGAAAAACTGTTCAGCGAAGCCTGCGGTGGGGAAGTGCAGAGCAAACACCAGAGACATTTGTCTCTAAATTGCTCTAAATACCTTCTGCAAATGAAATTCTAACCCAGCTGTGTTGAGAGAGAAAATGAGGACTAACTGGTCATTGTCAGCACAGAAGAAGATCAGGCAGTTATAATACTGCACGATATACTGGGGGCTAAGGATCTCTCGGCAACAATAGATTTTGTATCAGGTTACCCCGGGTAATCAGCACAGCTTTTAGGCTCAGCTTTCCCTTGCTTCATTGCTTCGATGATAGAGTTGAAATCCCCAAGCTTTTATGATTAATTACTCCCCGTAGGTCCACATATTTCAAGGAAAAACTCATGGCGCACAGCGACCAACAGGCTCCAAATTTTAATGTCATCCTGATGGCAGGGCAGGGCAAGCAACATCCCTACGTGATTGGAATGTCCTCTGAATTGGCACTGGGACAAGCAGCCAGAGGATCACACTCAAAATGATGTGCCCATGAACTCCTTGTCATGACATCACTGCCAAAACACAAGGCTGCCATTCCCTTCTAGGTTCTCTGCTATTCAAGATGAGCAAAGTGGTGCATATACTTGAACTCTCCATCTCATGACCTCAGGTCTCAGGCATCTCAATAAGCAGTTCATAACTCCAAACAAAAAAATACACGTCATAGGCTTCCCTACTTTTCAAAGCTCAAGATCTTTAGCTCTAGAATTTGATGTACCTTGAAGTACTTATGATTTCAGTGTATATGTGGGTCACTCCCTCTGAAGGTTGGAATTTGTATTTTCAGTATCATTTCAACACCTTACAGTACTGCACAATGCACATAATTAACTTCAAGTTAAAACTGTCGTTATTTACGTCTTATGGTAAGCAATATGGTCCCAGGATTGAAATATAGAAAATATGGAGTGAACATCACCTGGAATGCACTGCAAGTTGTGGAATAAAAGCTTTAGAAATAAAATAGGAACAAAAGATAGTTCCATTGTGAGTCAGAAAGCAAAATAAATTCTCTGTAGGCAATGACCAAAGTATGCTGCACCTCACTAAGATGATATAGGATTTGTCAGGATCTGTTCTATCCCTGCCATAGAAAAGGGCTAAACTCAGTCAGTAGTTTACCATTTCAGCCTGAAAGTCAGGTTGACCCCAAGCTTGACCTTAACCTGACCTTGTTGACTTTTACCAGGTTCTTTGCCTCTCTCTGGCTCTCTTTGGAAACATTTGACCTTTTCACCCAGAGACTGGCCATTCTAAAGCCAGTGTCAGTCAGGTTTGAAATGACCAGCTAGTCCACAACTCTGAACTGTCCTCATTGCAGAAAAGATCTGATAACAGTTAACCCAGAAATTTCCCATGTGTCTTTTGTATTCTACAATTCCACATCTGGTGCAAATATTGCACGAGTCAGTCGGGAAGAGACTGATATTTCTTATAAACCTCAGATCTCCTTTTGAGACAGACTAATTGCTTTGTCCGTAACATCTAATATTCCACAGCAATACATTTTGACTTTACACTAATTCAAGGTCCCTCATTATCACTGAGAGCACAACCTAAAGAGTTCATACCTTTCTTCTTCAGGAATGCTCTTCTGGTTGCAAGAGGACTTTGGCGGACCCGTGGATTCTGTAAAAATTTCACTGCTGTCACAATCTGAGGAGGGCAGGAGGATTGGAGAAAAAGAAGAGAGAAAAGATCCAAGTTAGGTATGGTCAAATCCCTATTTTACATTAGGCATTGTGTACTGCAAGGTAAGACAACACACCCATCGCACGGAAATGGTCTGGAGACAGCACCAACTTCCAGAAATGGTTCAACAAGTATCAGAGCTTGTGGTTTAACTCTAAATGGAAAGCACAGTTATGGTGTTTCAACCTAGGAGCTTCTTGTTTAATTACTTTGGGAGCAGCTCTACTGGTACAAAAAACTCCTTTAAGATTATTAGGTATTTCTGTTATTTATATTGCAATCTTCTTACCTAAGTTGGCTCCTACAGTTAAAGCCAACCTTGAGTCCATACATGTGATCTGTAACAGTTGGCTTATTGTAAGAATGCTGCCTTTCTATCTGACTTAAAGCTCCCTGCAGATTCTAAGAGATTAAGGCCTTTTCTGCCATCATTCTAATTTATTGAAAGCAATAAATAAACCTCAGCTTCTCATGACTAGAGAAGAAGCGACTTCACATGTTTTGGATCACATAACAACAATCAAAAAAGTCACTTTGAATGACACAAATGGGTAGGCAAGTAGTTAAATTTATATTCCATACCAGCAAAAGACACAGATGACTTTTGTCTACAAACTGACTTCTATATCCTTCTTTAAGGTGACAGAGCACCCAAAACAGAGCACTTATACAAGCAAAGGGTAAAGTCTGGGATAACGCTCAGCGGCATCAACAACAACAGCACTAGATGTTTACATTTCCATTTAGTGCCAGTGAAAGGTATTTGATTTTCTTCTTCATATGGTAGTTCCATTTTCCACATACTTCCCTATATTGTTATACACGTTATTACATGTTACTGCACCAGTGATTCCCTCCACTTTTATACAGAAACATCTGTTCTGATTGTGGCATCATGAGGAATAATGTGCTAACAGCACATCCATGTGAACTAGTGGAAGAGATTACTTCCCTTCTCTAGAGCTAAAATTAACCATCCTAATATGCTAGAGCCATGTTATTCAGGTCTTTAAGAGTTTATCTTAAAATACAGTTTCTGGAATTCAGTTCCAAAAAGGTTTCCAAATCTTTGACAGCAGAAAAAGAAGGGAAAATACAGCATTACTCCTGAAACCACTAAGTTTCACTTTGTGTTTGAATCAAACACTTCAAATATGCATTTCTGGTCAGAGAGCAAAGTTCTGATGGGTTTAATGGCACTTTCAATGTACTCCTCAGTGCATTCCATCAATGTTTTTTTCTTTTAAATTGCATCTCTTATTTCTTTAAATACATTAATCAGGCTAGTGTAGGCAAAACGGATCCATTGGACAATGCAATAAACATGAATTATCATCTATCCAACATGCATAATGGCTTAAAAATACATAATAGCAGGTGTAGTTTAAATGATTAGTTATTACACCTGTGGTGGGTCTGATTCAATTGGGGAAAATCATCTTTAATAGGTTAAAAGGTTTAGATCACCAGGCTTCCCTTAAAGTGGCTGTAGAGAGGGTATGATGGAGTACGCTGTCATTACTAATTCATTTAAGAAAAACATGGGGGATACAGCAAAGAACAGCATAAACGAGCGAATCCAATTTAAACATCAGGTAAAGCAGAAAACACCTTTTAAAAAAGCATGATAAATGAATTTGGAAGAGAGATGAAATTGACATATTTATTTTAACGGGAATTTGACAAAGTCCCAGCACACTTCAAAGCTGGGAGGATAAAATGAATGGGGTATTTTTAATTCTTTTCATTTTCTTGTTTTCCTGCATTTTTTCCTTAAGTTCCATTCAGTAATTTTGAACCACAAAACAGGAGAGAAAAAACACCCCACATAAAGTACACTTTGGCTTCATTTATGTGCACTTGATCTGTCTCCAGCTGAAATGCAGGTGACAGGCAAATCGCAGATTTAAACTGTGCTGATATTGCTGTGCCAGATGCAGAAATATAAAGCGCTCAAACTAATAACCTTAAGATAATATGCTGAATAAGAAAGATGCCCAAATGAGCAGACCGACAGACATGTGAACGTAGCAAAGCCACTCTCCTTCTAACAATAATTACTTGTTTGTGTCTTCAGATACTCCTTAACACTCCCTCCCACACTTAGTGAGCTAGACACAAACGGCCTGCAGACTTGCAGTTCTGCAAGCTCTTATATTTAATTATCAATTTTTAAGTATTACAAAACCTGTGAGAATAAGCAGCATTTTTCATTGTGCTATTTCAATCACAACCATGTGAACATTTCACTGATTCTAACCCTTTATTAAAGCTTATTTTTGCCTTATAAAAATGTAAACATTTCAGTAGTAAATTTCAGTCCAAAATAAACTTCTATTTTATCTCTCCCCTGCATTACTTCCTCCATTATTCACAGCCTTTTTAATCTTAAAACAAAATGAAATTACAAGCAACAACAAACTCCATAAAAAGAGTCCTCGACATGCATTCCTCCCTCAGGTAATCCCATGTTTCTCATACTGTGTTTGCATTTACCTCTGAACATTCATTCCTATAGGCTGAGCCAAAATGTCTTCATTTTTATAATTAATCTTGTATACATGAGTAACTTACGAAGCAATTTTGGCCATGTCAAAATGCCAATATTTTCAACAAACATACGCAGGAATTTCCCTACCTTCTATGGATCATTTTCTTTGCACAAACAAGAGCAACTGCACTCCATAATTTAAACAACAGAAAAAGGAGGAGGAAGATGAGAAGACTTGCAGTCCTGTGTACAGCCAAAAAAATCATGTGGCAAATAGCACTCTGACTCAGCTGCTAACATTGTTCCATACTATTTCTGTAGCATTTGTAACACTTCTCCAAATTTTTATGGTATTAGGACACTGCCAAATAATGATCACTGTATCACTGCGTTGATTCTCAGATTGCCAGCATGCACTGTCGAGCAGACTGGCTTTATCTAATGGATCAGGTACTTGCATGAAAGAAAGAGAGTGTATTTGGCTTTTAAAAGCCAGTCAATCCCAGAAACTTGCTTTCCCACCGCCACCTCTCCTGCAGTGACTGGATCCACAAAGGCATCTTTCTGACTGGGAGGAGATGGGTGGAATCCTGCAGCAGGTCTTGTCCTACAGTTTGATTTTCCAATTAAAAGATCAATGTCACTATTCATAGATTATATTTGCAACTGGACAAATGACATAAATTCAGGCCAAATATTCTGCTTCAATGTCGAAGATATAAAGACAGGAACTTTACTGCAGATGCTATGGGAGAGCAGAGGGCTGGCAAAATTCTGGCCCAAAGCACAGCACTTGGATGTTAACTTAGCAGCCAAGGTCCTTCATTCCTAATTTCCCTCTCTTTTGTGCTAATGGGGAAGATAAAGACAGCCTTATTTCTTATTGTGCTCAAAGCTGCAGGGTTTCCAATAAAGCAATCTAAGCTACTTTATCAGTTGCTTGCATTAAAAAAATAAACCATGGAATTTAATATACCGTGGCAAATGCCACATTTTCTCTACCAACTCAAAAAAAAATTAACAGAAATGTAAAAGATCTTTACCAATAAAAGTTACAAAGGATTTGGTAAGAGAGTTCCATGTGGAAAACAGACTCAAAAGCCACCGGGAGCGCAGCCTGTAAGAGCTCTAATAGATTTCCTAATACTGGGAACCCTCTGTAGGTTATTACTGAACAGCATTTGTTGATAGACTGAGACTTTGAGATGACCTGTGATGTAAAGGTTGGGTCTGAATTATACGTTGCAAGGGATGGTATTTTGTCTTTCTGAGTGGATCTGTATCTGTTTAAAAGCAACACTTCTTTTCATTAAGCAGAGGCGGCCCAGGCCATGAACTATGCACAGACAGTTTACATTACATGTGCGGAAGCAATCAACACTGGCAATATACATGACGTATGTAAAAGAAGTTGGAATTAATTTTTTTCCTGTGTATTAAAAAATAATAATATGGCAGTATCAACAAACACTCAACCTATTTCAGCCAGAGCAGAAGGCCACAGCTATAGGGCAAATGGAACTGATCAATATATTAGCCTACAGCAACACCCCCTCAGTGTACGGCTGTATGTTTGCAAGGCTCGGAAGATTAAATTGTCTGTGAAAGGTTTCTGCACTCCTACTCTAAAGGAGATACCCAGAATCCTGTTAACAAGCATCAGGCTGAAGCCAACTTGCGTTTTAACAAGGGCTGACTTAAAAGCCTGGCACAACAGTGAACAAGAAAACCCCTTGCAACAGAAATGCTATGTTTTAGTAAGAAATCAGTGCCCTGCCAGGACTAACTTGACAAATATGGTTATCGGTGGCACACGGAAATAGTTGCAAAGCAGCTGTTAATCAGGGAAACACATCATAGAACGCTGATGCCAGCACTCGGGAGAAATGCAAGGGGCTAATTATGAAGCCATATATCTCAGTAAGGAGGCAGCGCTGCCGCGCTCCCGCCCGGCCGGCCCGGGACACCGGCGCTGCTCCCGGCCGGCACAGCCGGGCCCGCTCCCCGCTCCGCACCCGGCACTCCCGGACATTCCCCTTCACACCGACACCTGCCGCCGGTGAGGGAACGAGCTGCGCCTCAGCCGGGGCAGGAGCAACGCGCTAAAGCTCCGGTGACTTCACCGAGATTTAAATGAAAACATACAGAACCCCAGGAATTATTTCGGTTGGGAGATAACCTAGAAACCTACAAAGTTCGGCAGATCTCAAAGTCGGACGGCGAAAAGTTTAAAAATGCTGTTACAAAAATGGCAAAGCCCTCATGTAAAACAGTGAGTGCAAAAAAAAAAAAAATACAGTTGAAAGCAAGATTCATGGGAGGCAGAAAAGCAAGATTCTTGGGAACAAAGGCGAGGAAGAAACATACTTTGAGCCATATCTGAGATGAAGAACCTGGAACTAAGAGATACAGAGTAGCAGCCAAAAACAAACAAACAAAAAAAACCCAAACAAAACACCAAACACACGCACAAAAAAAAAACCACACAAAAAAAGTCAGAAAAAACCCCACCAAAAAACCAACCAACCAAAAAATAAAGTAAAAAAGAGGGGGGGAAAAGCGCCAAACCAAGGAAAAAAAAAATATAATACAAGACCAAAAAGGGAAAATCGTGGGTGCTTGGAACTTGGACTATGAGTGACATCTAACTCAGCAGAACCCACATGAGGGGTGAGGAAAATGGTCCCTGCCAGGGGTCCTGCTCAGCCTGGAGAAAACGAGGTTCAGGGGGAACCTTTTTGTTTTCTACAACTCCCAGTCAGGAGGTTGTAGCCAGCCGGGATTTGGGCTCTTCTCCCAGAAAACTAGCGACAGGAGAAGAAGACATAGTCTTAAGCTGCGTCTGGGGAGGTTCAGGTTGGACAGCAGGAAGAATTTGTTCACAGGGTGATTCGACATTGGAAGGGGCTGCCCAGGGAGGCGGTCAGGGGAAGCCCGGACGCGGCACTCTCTGCTCTGGTGTAGCTGACAGGGCAGCGCTGGGTCACAGGCTGCACTCCATGGTCCCGGAGGTCTTTCCAAGCCGACCCTGCGAGGGCGAGGCCCCGCGGCCCCGGGGCTCCCTCACGGCTCCCGCGGCCCCGGGGCTCCCTCACGGCTCCCCTCACGGACCCCGCGCGCCCCCTGGCGGCCCAGCCGCCGCCGCGCTCCCGCCGTCAGAGCCCCAAATTAAGTGTTTTCACTCAGTGGAAATGAAATGTTTTGCAAGATGAAACAGAAAGAAAATTGAGGTTTTAGGTAATTACTAGTTGGCATTTACATATCACAGGCTGGTTCAACACCTATTCATTTTCCTCTTTTATTTTCAATTTTTTAAAATTGCTCATTAAAACGAACACATGACAGGGACGGGGGGAAAAATTGCTCTTCCTCTTTTTCCTGAGGACTACAAAATCCAGATCTACTTTAAATACATTTATCTATAATTATCACATACAAAAAAGCCTTACTTAATTTACATGAATAGGGTGACCAAAAAAAAAAAAAATTTAAAAATTATAAAAGCCAGGAAAAAAACCATGTGAGCTGTCAGTGTGTTGTGCCTGCGGAGTGCCGGGGCCAGGCTGGAGCGAGCAGCGATGGAGCAGCTGAGATCCCCGGTGCTGTGCCACCCCGCTGCCATCCATCCCGCCCTGCGGCTCAGCTGGCGCTCCCGGCTGCCTCCCTCGCCTTCAGCACTTTCCCTCGTCTCTTCTGCTACTCCCACTACAAAGAAGTGACTCCACACAGTCCCTGCTTTCAACTTCTTTGTTCCAGGAGCTACTCCACACTTCCTCCAGCTGCTGCTGAAGGCGTGACCTTTCCACCTCCTTCATTCACACCGAGTAAGCCTTTCCTCACATAACCTCACCGCTCCCCGGGATCCTGCTCTGCAGCTCCACTCACACTCACAGCCTCTCAGCTCGGGCTGTTCTCCACTCAGGTTCCCTTTGTTCAATTAAATACATCTAGCCCCTGCAAAGCCCTTAATTTTCCTGCACCCTTCAGCTTTTTTTAAATTTTAACCTTGTGAAAGTCTCGTTTAACCCCACAATGCATTTTAGGATACAATTTGGATGAAAAATGCTATATAAAATAAAGTTTTATTGTATCATATGTTAAGGACATAAAACACCCCAGATAGAAGTGTACAGGAGCTGACATGATAGACTAATATATTTTAAGGTCTATTGTGTAAATATGTATTTAGGGAATTCTAAAGCATGGTATTATTGACCCAAGTCTCTCTTAAAACACATTGATATATGGAGTAAAAACCCTTATGAAAAGTAGCAACTTCATCTGTGTAGTAGTCACCTTTCAAAGTGAAATATCTGTCATCTTCAGTTTTTTACAATTCGATTGAGAACGCAGTGGACATCTTGACAAAATTCCCGTCTTTTTAAGAGGAATAATATTCAAGCTAAACCTACATGCATAAATCTAAAAAGAACCAGAAACTTTTACACGTACATTAAAAGAAACATACAATAACTATTTTTATTTGCAGAGAAAATGTGCTAGATATGTATTTTTTTATTTCAGAAATACACCTCCAAATGAGACTTCATAACATCAGGCTTAACACAATAAAAACTGTTACAGGGAAGTGATAAATGCTGGAAAAACATCTTGTAAGAAATATGAGCAGAAGAGCAAACTAAATGTATTAAACTGATAATGCAGCCATAATAAATTTAACCAGTGAGCATCATGAGCCTTTTTTCTAGAGTTCAAACATTTTAACTTTTTATTGAGGAGAAATCATCTCACTTTCGGAGGGAAAATAAACTTTAAAAATCCCCCTTTTGTACTTCTGCCTGAGCCGGAGTTGCAAGCTCCCTGTAATGCCCAGTACCACCAAAGAAGGAATTGCAGCGAGAGGAGCAGGGTGGGGGTGCGGGGGTTTCGCTGCAATCCAACTGCAGCCAATTATCTGAGCTTGTGTTTACACCAGGAGGGCAGCAACGCCAGCGCCAGGGTCCCCGAGGGGACACAGGGCTGGCTGCAGGGCTGTGTCACACCCAGGGCTGTGTCACACGCAGAGCCATGTCACACCTAGGGCTGTGTCACACCCACAGCCGTGTCACACCCAGAGCCGTGTCACACGCGGAGCCTTGTCACACACACAGCTGTGTCACATGCAGAGCCATCACACCCAGAGCCGTGTCACACCCAGAGCCGTGTCACACCCAGAGCCGTGTCACACCCACAGCCGTGTCACACCCAGAGCCGTGTCACACGCAGAGCCGTGTCACACACACAGCCGTGTCACACTCAGAGCCGTGTCACACGCGGAGCCGTGTCACACACGGAGCTGTGTCACACCCACAGCCATGTCACACCCGGAGCCGTGTTACACACGGAGTCGTGTCACACCCA
>VXAX01001003.1:711616-734512 GCA_013399835.1 Leptocoma aspasia | reverse complement strand
GGAGCCGTGTCACACGCAGAGCCGTGTCACACGCAGAGCCGTGTCACACCCGGAGCCATGTCACACAAGGAGCCGTGTCACACACGGAGCCGTGTCACACCCGGAGCCGTGTCACACACGGAGCCGTGTCACACATGGAGCCGTGTCACACGCAGAGCCGTGTCACACGCAGAGCCGTGTCACACGCTGTTCGAGCTCAGTCACTCCAAAGGAACGTAGTAACCTAGTGTCCAAGTTGCTCACTACAGCAGAACTAGGACCAGTCCCTGGCTCCACAACTGAAAAAAAACGTGTGATCCAGGGGAGCAGGTGACAGCACCTCCAACTCTCACCTTCCTCACTCCTCTCTCTGTCCCTGTTGCCATTACTGCAGAGCTCAAATACAGCAGCTTCCCAAAGAAATACCTTTCACCCCCTTCCCTTCACATGTGTAGAATTTAAAAACCAATGAAGCTGTAATTTATTAGGTTTTCATTCTTTTAACTGCAGGGCAGACAAGGACTGCAGGATGTTCATTCACATGTTAGGGAGCTGGAGAATGATGTGAGGATAGAAGTCTGTGTCACACCTAACAATTGTGTCCCAGCACTTAAAATCACTATTGAATGGGAGACTCCAGAAGGCTGAATCAAGCAGAGATGCACCAGAAGAGGAGCACTGTGCACACTTACTCAGAGCCTTCTAATTCCACAGTCAAGGCACTGGACAAAACCGGGAATACAACGGTTTTGATTTAATCCCAGAGGATTGAAAGTAGAACCCATCTGCAGAAGAAGCTATAAAGATGTTTTAGACTGAAAAGACTCAAATAACAAGAAAAAACAGCAAGTTACTATTCCTCAAACCTCCTGTTTCAAGAGCCCCATTTCACAGAATTTTTAAATCATAGGAAATGTAGATTAGAGAATGAATGTTTTCCTTTCAGCAATAAAGCCCCAAACAATTAGGGCTGAAGTCAGGGGGCTGTGATGACATTAGGACAAGGAAGATCTGAATGACAGAATAAATATAGGAGATACTGGAGGAAGCTATCTGGATCACCAGAATCTAACAAACAAAAGATTTTATGTTGAAAACATTAAAGAAGCTGGAAACTGTGACAGGTGCACAATAAATCATGTAAACCACAGCAGTTGGGAAGAAACAGCAAAAGGAGAAGGACTCAAAACACTGAAAGACCTTTTTGTAAATTTGGTTTTCTACTTAGGGCTCTTTGGGACAAGAATGATCTTTTTCCTCTGCATTTTCACAGTGCCTAGTGCTGGTCTGCAACTGGCCTCCTCGACATTTATTACAACACAAATAATAATAAAGACTGAGCAGACCATGCACTTTGTTCCTGCTGTTAATTGCCCCATTAAGGGAAAAACGAAGTAAGGGGCAAGAAGCCTGATTGGCCAGAGCTGCCCCGTCTGTGGGGACTGCAAGTAGAATAATTTTATAGATTCAA
The DNA here is from genome assembly GCA_013399835.1 of Leptocoma aspasia. Lineage (NCBI taxonomy): Eukaryota > Metazoa > Chordata > Aves > Passeriformes > Nectariniidae > Leptocoma > Leptocoma aspasia. Next base: position 733,062 of record VXAX01001003.1, on the reverse strand, counting down.
AAGCAGCTGCGTCCCTTGTCTTTGTCCAGTTCTCAGCAGAACGGAGCTCACATCACACAGTTCCTCCTGCAAATCCAGCAACTTGCATGACCAGCCTCAAAAGCAGCTGAGCTTCCTTGTCAATTCTCAGGTTGCTTCCTCTGTAACAGGGGTGAAACACAGTAAAATGGCAAACATGAGGAACATTTCCATGGTAGCTGTCCAGACCATAAATATTCTGCAAACAATGGGCCCACTTCATTTTCCCCTGGGGTCAGTCTAGCATTGTTCATGGATGTTACATTCACTGCTTAAAGAAACAAAGCATATAAGTGTCAGGACAAATCCAGGATGCTGCTCAACCTATACAGCACTGTGTGTACCAAAAAATGGTGTGTACCAAAAAATCCAGCATACTGACCACCTGCTCTTCTTTCTCAAAACACCTGAGTAAGATCTCACCATCCTAAGCTGAGTTAAAACATCCAAGAGATTAGTTCTATGGAGAATTAAACTGACGCCCCTGTGCTTGTCCCAAATTCCTACACAGAAATTTGGGTCCAAAGCAGGAAGGCCTGAAAAATCAGAGATGGTTCAAAACAGCACTTCTACTGGGTTTTATTCTTCTTAAACCTTGGCACAGCCAGCACATGTCAGGGACTATTATAATTATGCTCTTTATGTGCTGAAAAATTAATAAACAATTACTCACTTCAGGAAAAAAAAAGAAAGCAGCCATTTCCTTGACAAATGCTGCAGAAAGCATCAACAATCTCTCTGAAATCTGGGTCCACAGCAGGGAATTAACACCAAGGGAAGAACGGCCACTGCTGCTACAGACTGGAACGACTGGAAATCCGAGGCTGTAATGCAGTTTTCACAGGAGTCTGCACCTGATCCAAAGGAGCTACAAAGCATTTTTATATCTTTGTAACAGAAAAAAAGTACCTTCAGTCTTTAATGCTGCTTTGGCTCAAGTACAGGCTAAGTCAATCGATTTCTATCAAGCCACAAAGTCCAAAATCTGGTGTTTGAAATGCAGTAGTTTCAATCCCTCTAGGGCCAAGAAGGGCTTCTACACTGCCTTCATGGCTGGAAAACCTCTGCTGTGGTAGGAAGCCAAGCTCACCTTCCCAGGAAACCATGAGAAAGATAAAAAATACACACTTTCCTGAACAAATGAATGAGACAGCAAACATCTGGGACCTTGATAAATTCTCATAGAAATTTATTTACAGCCTAAGTTTTTACTAAAATCTGCCATTCAGTAAGTTCTTCCCTAAAATACTGGCAAGTACTATATTAACTTCCTTGAGACTCCACAGGGAACTCTGGCACACTTGCACTGAAAGGCTTCCAATATTCTTTAAAAAATTAAATAAGCTAAATAAATCCCGCATATCCCTTTTTAAGCAGACCCACACTGCACGGTCTTCTCCCCACCTTAAATCAATGGTAACCCAATTCAAATGCCTTAGAGCTCTGTCTGAGAACTAGTGGAGAGATCAACGCTTTTTATCTTAAGGATTATGGATCACTCCCTGGGTGACTAACACACCCAGCAGCCCATTAGAACCACCACAAAGGGCAGCTGCTCCTCCTCCCACCCCTCTGACTTGAGAAAGCAGCATATAAAACTTCACCCCTCCACGCTGCAGTTCTTCGCCCGCCTGCCTTGTTCCATACTCTAAACACACCAAGATTTATTAACCTTTACAGTAAAAACAAATAAAATGATGATGAAGTAAAAACACACTGATGTAAGGGCTGCAGCTAGCACCGTTTATCTGTGGAAATCCAATTAGTGCTCAAGTGGCAGAGATACCTGGAAAAGTGCTCACAATCGAATCAAAAAAAGATACAAAAACATTAACCTGATGGCTAAAAACTCCACATTCAAACATTTAAAGTAATAAGGGTGCTTTTATTGAGTATTTTCTATATTTCATTAGGTCCCAAATTGACGAGGAACCCCAGAGATGCATTTCCTGGGCTTTTGGATCCTTAAATGCTTGACTTTATTGTTGGTGTTGTAAAACACAAAAGGAGCGTTTCTTGCCAGAATAGCAGACTTCTTTCTGCAGTAGAAACTACAGCAACAACTGCACACCCAGGAAATGCTGGAAAGCCTGTGAGGATATTCTTTGACCTGAGACATTCATTCTGCACTCACCATGATGTTGTTGTTGTTTGAATTACTTAAGCACATAAGAATATCTGGATTTACCTGTACAGTTGTGCTTTACCAGAAACTCTTCTCTCAAAGCCACTGCCTGTGTCCCTGGGCTGGGAAAGGGGCCACACTGATGAGATGGCTGCTGGAAAGACAAGCACCCAGTGCACACCTTGACGGGCTCAGAAAGGAGATGGGAAGGAATAAATAGATCAGGCAAGCCCCCAGCAGCAGGGCCCCCAGATTAGGTCTGATTACAAGACTTACAGAAAAAACACACAGCACAACGTCCCTGCTGTGCCCCCTGAATACTGTAACTCTGCTGCTTTCTGCCAGAATTAAATTCACATAAATTTATTAAAAGAGGAATCAGGAGAGAGTCACTGTCAATGAACAGAAGAGCAAACTTCTGAGTAACAAGCTCGCTAAAAGCACAGAACAGGAGACAGTAATATTTCACAATTTTGGGAATGTCTAACAGAACCTTCCCCACAGGTTTGCTTATGGCAGAACATTGCACTTGCCCCCAGTACACATTTCCGTGCACTGCTCTCAGGCTGTACAGAGGGGTTGAATATACACACACAGAACAGACTGCATTAAATGCAAAATAAATGCACTAAAACTCCATTCCAAGGTGAATTAACTGAGTTAAAAGAAGCAAACTTCCTTGAATTATACAGAAAAATAGGTATTATTTTGTATTTTCCCATCTATTTTTAAAAGTCTGAAGTCTTTATCATCTTTGCAGGGATATTTCATGACAGATCACTGTCAGGATTTTTACTTAATGCTAATCCTTAACTTTCTTTCTTTGTAATATGAATCCACTGCTCATAAGTAAATTTAAGACTCAAGAATATCATACGAATAACTTGAGCTGTACTGAGTACCAGAAAAATAGTTATTTCCTGACTTTACTGTTTCCCTGGGCTGCCACCCCAACTGAAATGTTCTGAACAGGCTGGCCATATTTGTGGTATTCCCTTTCTGCAGAGAATATTCATGAATTAGCTTTCACATGCCACAGAGTGCAACTTGTCTTTAGGGAGAAATTTCTACATCTCTTTAACTTTTGTGCTTGGTATGTAGCAAATTACAAAGAGGAATATGATACCCAGAACTGGAACACTGAACTATAAAATGTTTAATGTAAAAAATTGAAGAAAAAAAATCCTGTATCAAGCAGAGCCAACAAAGCAACATTTAGATTCCCCTCCTCTCCATCCCCTGTAACCAACAGGGATGAGAACAGGGTGAAAATCAGTGGTGAGAGACCTCCTGCTCTTGTCTGGAGTATAAAGAGTCCTGGTTTATTATTCTGCATTTGCATGTGGCAGCAAATGTGTAAATGTTTTAATAATACAAAAATCCCAATAGAGTGGAGGAGGAGGATATGAAAGAAAAGAAATACAAGGACATTTACCTTCTTGAGAGTGAGATAGAAAGGAAAAGAGAGAAGGAAGATGACACGATAAGGGACAAAGCAAGCTTTTCTGGGGTATATCTGGAAAAAGCTAAAAGAGAAATCATTAGGAAGCCCATAGTGCATCTACAGTGATACAGTGTGGATCAATTCATTTAACACTGCCCTGTACATTTACAGAAAAGTACTTTTGATATAATAAAGGCTCATAAACACACAGAAATTGGGTTAGACCTGTTTCAAATTCCTGCCAAACAATGGTTCAGAAAAATGAAGCTCTATTTTAATTAGCTCGACTCAAGAGTGATTTGATAACAGCAGATGCTGTCTGGATGCTTTCAGCTTGATGGGCTCCACACACATGAACTTAAGAGTGGCCTTGATGCAATTAGGTATCTCTCTCTGCTTTAACATGTGTTAGGCTGAACCAATGGCTTGTGTCTATCTAACAACTAGGGGGATACTGACACTCCTCGTCATTCTTCTCCAAAAGAGAGGAGCAAAGTGAAGAGAAGCAGCTTACTTGGGGCTCACCCACAGCTCCAGCAACTTGAGGACAGAGAGGAACAGGCACCAGTTCACTGCTCACAATGTAGAATATTAAGCTCTTAACATTAGGTCTGTTTCTACCACAAACCACATTTCCTGGCACATCATATTTACAGGCTAGGTTAGTCCAGTCAAAAAACCTGCCCTGTCAATTGCTGCTTCAACTCATGTCATTTTCTGTAAAAACAAGAGGGATTCAATAACAATTCCATACATCCCTTTCAGTCCTATATTCCCAGAAGATACTCCATAGACTCCATGCAATCATGGTACTGCTCTCCCACCTGCTTCCTTTTAGGGACAACTTCTACTCCTGGAAATATTTGTGCATTGACATCTTAGAGGCCCCTCTGCCTTTCTGAAAGGATGTATCTACCTCACCCTGCAGCCAGAAAGCACAGGCATTAGGTAAAGGACACATGCAACATAGGAGCTGCTTTAATGCATCAGGTACAAGGCTAATAGTAGGTCTTGATTTGTTAATTATCTGTCAGTTTGTCACAGCTGGGCTGCAAGGAGTGGGTGAGGGGGAATCTTTCTGCTTGGCTCTTTCTCTAAATACTGAATTAGGCTGTCAAAACCTTCATCCCACCACAAGACACTGTGAAAAGAAGAGCCAGACTATCCTTTTCTTCCTCCTTTTCCCAGCAGGATATGCTGCTTCAGATGTCCTACCCTCCCACCATGACTGCAGAAATGTATATTGCATATAGAAAAATGACCTTCACACCATCACACCGTGCCCCGTTTAGTCAAGGGACATTAGCAGACCTGAGCAGGATAAATCAGAGAGGAAATCCCAGTGCCAGGGGAGCACACAGGAGGCATTTATTTCGTAAGGAGCCCTAAAATTGCTACCTGCTTGAATCAGCAATTTCCAAGCAGGGTTTTGGAAGGCAGAAGGCCTGGCCCCTGTGAGAGCAGACAAATAGATATACACGGAGACTCAGAGATAAAAAGGTGGAGTAGTGTCAAGATTCCCTTTCTTCTTACATCTCTGCCCCACGTAATCCTCTAAGTAGGGGGAAAAGTTCAGGCTGTGAAATGGGATAATGTATGGAATACCCCCATGGAGACAAAGCTAGAAAAGCAGAAAGCAGGCTGTGATACAGCAGCAGAATTTACCATAAATGCTTATACCTCCTAAATCCAGCTGAACATGGCTGTTAAGCCATGAGAGCCCAGGGAGATCCCCACCCACTCCTCTGCTTTCCCTGCAGGCCACGTCCAGAGCACCCCATCACTGGAGTCCTTTCCTCAGCAGGATTATGAAAATTCCCCCGCAGGAGCTTCCCACATCCAAGAGACACACCCCTTCCACCACCAGCGACGCTGCACCTTTCAGCTGTGGGAGGCTGCAGGTTCATCCCTGCACACAGGGGCACTGCCTGCCCCAGGGAGGAAACAGGGCACCCAGCTCTGCCTTGGCACAGGGGATCAGGGCCACCAACCCACCACAACTGGACAAAACCACCATGAACATTCCTCATTTCAACAGTTCAAAAAAGGTGTCTTAAGTTAACATTTGTACATTTTACACTTAGGACAGCCAAGGAGCACAAACGTGTGGTCAGCACACAAGTCAAATTCTCAGAACAGTTTTCTTCTGTGCACCATCTTCTCCTATCACTGAAAAAACTGGTGCTTTTCATCTCTTGAGCTAAAATCCTTAGAACTAACATTTCATTTTCATTAGTGTGATCCACCCATCACTATACAGCACACCAGCAGAAAGGACAGAAGAAGACCTACAACTTTCCTTGACTGATTATTTAGTCCTGAGCACTAAAACTAATGACACATTTTCCACAGACAGTCCTACTTTCCCCAGATAGGGTCTACTGAGAAATACACTGGGGACTGTGAAATAACTGAAATATTATTGTGAAATAACTCTCTGTTTCATCAGGTAAAGTTAATGGATCCATATTGGGAAATATTTCCAGAACTTAATCCCAGAAAATAAAAATTGCTAAAGCCCTGCTTCTCAAAATTTATGCAAGCTTGACTCCCTTCTTCTCTCATTTATTGTGGTGGCTCATCCCACATTCCTCAGCTGAGATGGCATAAAATAAGAGTTACTGAAGTAAATGCTACCTCTTCAAACTAGGAGGAACAGAGCCCCAAATAGCAATTACAAGTAGAAAGCTGTTTACTGGAGAGTGACTTTGTGACTTCCTTTGAAGCCTTTGCATCCCTTTGGAGTTCTAACCTAAGTTTGAGAAATTCTGCTTTAAGGAACTTGACTATAAAGAGACAAAGCACTGGTGATGACAGTGTGATGACACAGCACTGCTCCCCACCCTACACCTACATAAGAGCTCAGGAGCAATTTCCCAGCAGGTCCTGGTGGCACCACAGTGATAGTGCTGGGATGATGCTGGAGATAACAACCCAGCAGCATTGATAATGCAACCAATGCAGCAGTCAGCATTAATTATCCCAAACTACTATAGGGCAAGGCCTGTGTCTCTTAAAACATCTGTCTCTCAATCTTCTGGTCTTTAATAAAATCACCCTCCCAGCCATAGGGTGTAACTAGAATTGTACATACAATGTGCATGCAAAAACATAAATACATAACGAGACATTCAGGTCCTCATTAAAAAATGGAATAAATAAGAATTCACTAAGGAATTCTGCTCGGGTCTGATTTCCAGATCTGGTTTTGCTGCATTCTTGCCCACAGCCTGAAGAGCTCTGGGTGCCTCCCTATCCCTCTCCAGCTGCACCATCCTCTTCAAATTCAGACTTCTTGCACCTATAATTACTAGGTGCTCTGTGCCAGGCTCCTTTAATTAACCAACCCAACTCTTCTCCCTTTGGGATCAGACTAAGCTCTTTTTTATTAGATCCATCATTAGCTCCATCAGTATCTAGGCCTAAACACGATACCTTATACCACTCCACAAGTGGGGCTGTAGGGTGCAAGTGACCTCCAAAGCACCTGCCTGCAGGAGAGGCAAGAAAAGCAAGGCTATGAACCCAGGAAAAGTGCCATGAGGGGTGGATACAACACCTTCCAAATTTAAGTACATCAGCAAAAACGACACAGCTCAAAAGCTTCAGGAAAATGCATTGTGTGAGGGGACCTTGGTGTTCCTGTTGGGTGCTTCTGCAGTGCTGAAGGTGGTTCAATCCACAGAGCAGAGGAGCAAGAACAGAATAAGTCCCCTTATTTGTCATTATACTGGAGCCAACCTTCTGATTTTCAGGGCTTCAGGAAGGAGCCAAGCATTCCTGGAGTGCACTACTTCCCCAAGCCTCACTCTCTCCAGCTGACAGTCTTATCAGCTCTCATTCTCTGAAGCTGTTTCACCTAATTCCTAGGCAAATTCCTGCAGTCCACACAGAAAACACCAAAATGTCCAAGTGCACCCTGGCCTTTCGTGGACCCTGAGGTGTCCTGCAGAGAAGTGCTGATGCAGGTGCAGGGGAGAGAAGAGCAGGTGGGAAGCAGGAGAGCTGGCAGTGCCCTGGGACTCCCTGGGACGGGCTGTCACTGCAGCTGCACAGCCTGACTTCCCCAGAGAGTTTCCTCAAGGAGAAGGCAGCCATCGATCTCAGGACACACAACTTCCAGGACCGTTCCTTATCTCAGAGCAGCTTCTGCCACGAATTCCTGAATGTGCTTTAATGTTTAAATTATTAAATGCATTAATGTATTTACATTATTCAAGTCGTATGTGCATTTTTCTAAGATAATTTATGTATAAGAGCTTGAATGTCCATGACTGTTAATGTCTACAACCCTTCCTGTTCATTATTGATTCTGGAAGGAAAAAAAAAAGGCAGTGTTTTAATGCCTTATTTTTAATGTATTAAGAGTCTGAATAAGTGCATTCTCTTTTTTCTTTTGTAATTTCATAATTTAAGTAGTGCATTTATTAAACTGACACAGTATGAATTGTGGTGAAGTCTGGCACGGGTCCATGCTGCCAACGCAGCCCAACCGACCATCACGCTACTCTGCAAATCAAGCACAAGCTCAGCTCCTCTTACTCCAGCTTCTACTCCCCAGCTGAAATCCAAAGGGACACAGACTGTAAAGTCTTTTTAAAACACATTTTCTTTGCTATTTACATGGCTTTTCTCTGTCATCTCCCATTTTAAGGTGGTGGATTTTTTGTATGTTATTGATGAACCGTTTGAATGCAAACCTGATTTTTCAATGAGTTTTGACACACATACTACTGCTTAAAAATGTCTACAGTACCTTTTAATCCCTGTAGTTCCCAAACTCTTAGGAAATCTAAACTGAATATAATTTTGCTGTTTCTACACCACAGCTGTCAGATCATAAATCCAAAAATTTGCTCACAGTTTGATGTTCACAGGCAAATTACATACAGAAATCAGGTCACTGCCACTGCTGAACCACAGTCACTTCCAGAGCAAATGCAGAGCTATTCAGCATAGCTACCCATCCTGTGTGGCATTTTGGGACACGAATGCTATAACAGGCAACAGAAACTGCAAAGAAAAAAGTCAGCTAACACACAACAGAGCCACCTCTGCTCACTCCACCCACACTTAAATGATGTGTATGGACATGCACTTTATATATAAATTATGTGTAAATGCCTTGGATGTTTATAGCCAAAAATACTACTTCCAAAGTCCAGTTTTTACTGCCACACAAATCCACTGCCAGCTGAGCCTACACAGAGCAACAGTGACACCCGATGGCTTTCAGCTTAACCTTGGGACACAACTCCCTGGGAGGAGAACCCAGGGGCTCCATTCCCTCCGTCGACGTGGTGGCCCCAACTCCAATCACCTATCAGAGCAACTCATCAAGGAGCCGAGCTGCAGAGAGATAAAACTTGCTGTACGTAGGCACTGCATGTAATTAAGAGTGTGCATAAGTTTCACAGTACATTCTGCATAATTACAGCCCTGCCTGGCACCGCTGCCAGTGCGAGCATGAACACACACGCACACACATAATGTATGCACAATATTGTGCATATGGACTTGGGAAAAGACAGGGAACGGGGAAAGTTGCTGGCTGTTGTTTTAAGAGCTGACTCTGCCATTTCTAAGGTTAAGTTTGTGTTTTTTTGCTACTCATTACCATTCTTTAACTGTTACAATTTATATCAGCATATAATGTTAAATAATTACAGGGAGCGGAGCTCACTCTAGCGAGGATATAAATGCGCTGTGGGATTCTACAGATTTAAACAAATAACACTCACAGCAGGGGGTGAGCAGATGAATTAGCATTAATATCCTGCCTGGGAGATCCCAGTGCAGTGTTATGGCTTAAATACAGATCTTTTCTGTAACAGTCAATATGACAGCTACTACCAATACAGCCCAGCACATCCACCAGTCAATATACAGCTGCAGCTGAAAGAATGCCCTCGTAACAATCCATACAGCAGCCAGTTAAAATAAATAACTTCCCTTTAACAGTCCATATCACAGCCAACTGCATTAAAACCTTCCCTTTTAAGGTCTATACAATAGTCAGCTAAATGGAAAAACTGGCATCCTTCTTGGCAGCTTCAGAGGGAAGCCAGGCACCGAATGGGTGAGAGACTGAACTCTGGTCCCTCTGTGTCATGGTGGGGAATCCTGCTCTGCTGCTGTCACAGCTTGCAGTGACAGGACAATTTAAGCCTCCAAAGCCACCACTTCACTATCTTTCACAAGCAAGTACATTTACTTTAAAACAATAAAGACCAAAACCTATTTCTTTCCTGAGAGGAATAAGGAACCAGACCACAGCTGGCCAGCAGTAGCCAGCACACGGATGCTGTTTCCTCAGTGAAGGCAATGTGCTTTTCCCAGCACTTTAACCACTAGAGAGATATCCCATCTCAGCCTCAAAGCAGAACCCAAAGCTCTCTGTTTTAAATCAGTAGCTGCTTTTTCACTCCCTAACAAGAAGCAACAGGCTGAGGTAGGCTGAGAGCCTGCCTCCCTTGGACTAGAGCACAGCCCTTCATTGTGCAACAGCAATTGCAACAGACCATAATATAAATCATGACAGACATGGTTACAAAGCACCCAAATCTGAGAACTGAACTGGAGGAAAACCCATGGCCATGACAAATTCTGTCACGAGGCCACTTTTACACGTAGGGTCAAACCTCTATCCTGGTACCCCTCTACTGGGAGGGAGTGCCTGTAAATCCGCACTTCAAATTAACTGACCTGCAAAACAAACCTGCAGAACTTCAACAGTTTACAATACTTCTTGAGGCAAATTAAGAAGTAAAACACAAAAAAAAGTAATAAAGCACTTAATACTGAGCTTAGAGTTTACAAACTGCTGTACAAGCAGTAATAAATCTCTAGAAAATTAAATGTGTAGCTATTTTTGTATTTTCTATACTGCTACAAGATTTTACCAATAGAGAATTTTGCCACTAAAATACTACATTTGCTACCTTCCTTTAAATGAAAGGAGACAGATGACAATTTCGTTAGAAATAGAAAGGATAAAGCAGGAATTGCATTTATTTTTTAAAACTGCACAAATTCAAAACATCTGACTGCTTCCTTTTTAAGAAACCTGTCCCTTTGGGTACATATTAAAAAACATAAACATAAACCAGGGGCCTACAATCCCACCAGATGTTTGGCACCTGGAGCCTTTTCAAGTAATTGATTAAGTATTTTTTTTTTTCAGGTAACAGGAAAAAATTGTGTCTAAAATCTTTCACATTTTCAATGCTGCAATTCTACTTCAGATTTGAAGGGAAGACAGCAGCAACAAATTCATTCCAGCTTACAGCCTCCCAAATTAAAAATAAATACACACCACCCCTACTCCAGAAGTCATGGTTTAAAGCTTTGACCATATTTTGCAAAATGACAGTTATTAAAAACAACAAACATGCATCACTGTGAGTCATCTGGTTTCCAACTTCTGAGTCAAAAGGGGCTGATTCCACACAAACTGAAACCTGGCTCTCCGAGGACTCGCATGTTTAACGATTTGTATCTCTGCACCACAGCTTCAGAACAGGATGTGGAAGAAAAGAATGAAAAGGAGGGAGAAAGGGGAGGGGAGGGGAAGAGAAAAAAACACTTTTTACTGGTCCCAGTGTCACTGCAAATAAAGACCACGTCAAGATTTAAACCATAATAATGGAAAGGCTATAAGGTCCCTGCTATAATGTTTCCTCTGATATTCCCTTTCATAAATGTTCTCTTTATGCTGCATGCTTGGCAATAATACATGTAAGGTTTGTGAAGCAGCCCGCTGGGGAAGCTGCAGCAGATGAAGCCTCACACAACACACATTAGAAGCCAGGCAGTTCATTTACCAGTTCCACAACTTTCCTTAGCTCACCCATCATCTTCAGGAGAACACAACAAACCTGAGGAGACAAGCCATGCAAAGCAACCTCCAAATATGTTTAGCTGGAAACCGATGTGTGTGTGCCAATGCATGGACATGCAGCTGGCTCCCCCTCCAGTGCAACACCTCCCCGGGTCCCCAGCTCCTGCAGGGACCCTGCACAGCTGTGCCAGCGGGATTGGTGGCACCTGAGCTCCTCTGGGCACACACAGGGAGGGACCCATTCCCTCCAGGGAGCTCAGCTCTGCCTTCCCAGAAGGAATGGCCTTCAGCAGCCTGGGGCACCTGCCTGCCTGGCAGGGGAAGTCAGCACCACCTCCATAAGAATTTCCACGGGAATCCTGTGGGGCACCAGCACTGAATTTCCAATATTTAAGACCTGATACTGCAACTTTGAGGCCTACTGGGTGTTTGGCAGCTGACCACTGGGCTGGAAACTAAGTCCATCCTCATGGAATTGTGGCAACCTGAGTCGAGAAAGGGGTTTTCAGAAATGCAGTGTTGGGGGGCTGGGGGCAGGCTCATCTCAGTCTTGTCTGTAATTCTCAATCACTGCACAGAAAGTATTTATATCCTGTTGGCAGCATGTGCAACCAATGCGACTCCCTGTGTCAGAGCTGTCAATTATGGGCTTGACTTATGAGGAAAGATTAAATGAGCTAAATATGTAGAGCTTGGCTAAGAGACCAGGATGGGGGTGGAGGGAAGGAGAAATGATGTGATAACTGTCTGCAAACATCTGAAGGGTGCAGATGCTTAAGGAGGAAAGGAAACACTTAAGATTGCACACAAAACAAACAGAAGCAAGCTGGAAGACACAGGAAATTCTCACTGTATAGCTGGGAATCTCCATTCCAGCAAGATATCCTCTACTGTTGAACTGTGTCCCAAGGAATGCCATCACTCAGGCCATTCAGATGCTTGACAAAACACCACAACACTGACAGCAGAGGAGAATTCTGCTCTAACCAGAAGATGAAACAAGTAATGTAAAGAAGTGGCACATATTGTGAGTGCCCTCTCTTGCTTCTCTCCAGCTGTAAAATCATTTTACTAAAAAGCCATGCATATTTTCTTTGTTATTTTTCCAGACTGACACTTGTCCAAGTGTGTTACAGGGTCACAGCTGGGAAGAGGACAGTGTAACAGAGAGAGGTGCTACGTAAATGTGCACACAAAAAAAAAAAAACACAAATAAAAAAACATGAAAACTGTTAGGCTCTTTGGAAGGATTTGCAATGTAAATGACATATGAAGAAATACAAGAAATACGAAAAGCAGTGGAAATTCCTTCTAAAGTATGATGGTCAGGGACCCCAAATCCATGATTTATACCAACTCTCAACTTCCCAGTTTGGCAAGTCTTAGTTCTGAAGGTGCTGGCATCAGAAGAATGTGAAGAATGTATTCCTGTGCACTGTAGACAAAGTTCTTTCAGGTTCTTGAATATTCTGCCTTTTGTGCCCCTGCTACCTCACTTTTAATGTGATGAACATATCTGAGGCACAACAAAGACGCCACAGACATGGCAAATGTTTTTGAATGGCATGTACTCCCAAGTAAAAGTAGGAGATGAAGGCCAGGAAGGAAGGAGGAAGTCAGGAAATGAGGGAAGTTATCCCACTAGGCAGCTATAATCTTATATGGATCCCAGGCAATAACAATGACACAGGCAGTGCCTGGGCAAAAGGAGTCCAACCCTCCAGTGGTGTTAGAGGCAGGAGAGGAATCAACAATATCTAGCAACATTTTTCAGAGTAGGAATTTAATACTGTGGAGTCAAGAGGCATTCCAAAGAACAAGTTCCTAATGAAGTTATTTCAAGAAGCTAAAAAGGCAGTCAGTCACTCTGGTGAAGTTCTTCAGCTGGTCCCTCCTTTCCTCAAGCTCAGAGAACCGTGGGCAATTGCTGCCCTCTACAAGCTGCTCTGCACATAGCAAAGCTCCCACATCTGGAGCAGGAATGATGCTTTATCCCACCTTGATCCCACAGCAAAGTGCTCCCAATCCTCCTGCCAGCTGAGCAAAGCAGGGCACGAGCTGTAAAATACTCTTTGTAGGTGTAGCCCCTTCAGATCCCAGAAACATCACATGAATGTAAAAAATTTGGTTTTTTCAAGGGGAAAACACCAAGCGTTAAGTATTTCCTAACTGTGTGTCAGTGTGTTTTCCAGTGTCTCAAAGCACTGTAACTTCCATTTTACCTTCAGTGAGAGACCTGGGATCTCTGGAAGTCAAATCATCCCTAACATTATAGAAGACTCTAACCTAACTCCCTGAACTTTAATTTCCTTGTGTGTTCGTAAAGAACAACTTTTAGTATTACAACTATTTTAAAACCATTTTAAAAGTCTTCTGACCAGTGATAGTTTGTCTGAAAAGCAAGTAGAAATTGCTTTCAGAGCTCTTTCCTGCCTAAGTGCACAAAAAAAGATTATGAGCTACTAACTCATACCCCTGTCAGTGACAGAGAAAGACTGTTCCTGTCCTGGTTGTGCTGCCTCATCCACCACTCTGAAGTGTCATTTAACCTGTCAGCTCTTGGGGACAGCCAGAGCCACTAGTACATTTTGTATAGGCTGATTTGGTCTTAAACCTGCTTTGGCCTGTGACTACTCCAAGTTTCTAGCTCTTATGAATTAATATATTTAAAAAATGCTGTAATACAAGTTATATCCCAAACTATTACAGTCTACCCTCTTTCAAAATTGAGATTTAAAGTAATTCCAGACTTTTCCACTGACATCAAATGGGCAGTTTAACCTGGTATGACAGTGCTTCTTTAACTATGCTCAGTGAGTCAAATTGCATCTGTGTGCCTGGAACACATTAATATATTTGTCTAAATCAACAGAGTAAAAGGAATCGACAGATTAAGCGAGTGCACTTTGCATGAACGACAAAAGAAGTCAATGAACATCCAGAAGAAAGAGAGAAAAACAGGAAAAACCCAATAATCTTGAACTTATCAGAAGGTCAAACACAAGAGAGCTCTGCTTAGTAAATCACAGAGCTCTCTTTGCAGCAAACCAAAGGTTACTGTGCGTGGCAGTCACACACCTCTGGCTCCCTGTTCGTGGCCCAATACACCCAAAATCCGCACAGGAACTGCCCTCCACAGCCTGGGGGAATCACTGGCCAGCACTGGGATGCCACAGCAGCACCTGCAGGGCCTCCCCAAACCGAGGGCAGCACCCCACACAGGCTCCTGGAGCTGAAGTCTCTCTCCCTCTCCTGCTGACAGTGGTAAATTACCCTGACTAATGTTTCCCTGGGGGCTGGAAGTTAGTTGCCTACTGGCTCTGGCTGTCTGGAAATCCCCTCTGGATAGATTCACATTCAGAGAATCATTCAGTGTATGCCACCACTAGGAACAAACCCATCGTGGCAGATGGAAAATTTGTACAGTAAACAGGTATAAATCTTGTCTTAAACAATAAAGGGTGGGAAAATGGAAAACAAAAGTGTGATGGGGAGTGTCCCTCCAGCACACTCCAGTCCCTCACATAATTTCTGGGAAAAAATGTTCTTTAAAAAAAAAAAACCCAAACAAAAAACACCATTTTCTACAACTCTAGACTAAGACTTTTGAAATGTAAAAGAAAGGATAAGGATATTACAAGGTATTCCTTGCTAAAGAATGTGTTCCAGAAAACGAAGTATGCGTTTTTCAGTGAAAACACCATTCTTGATTTCATTTCAAACAGCGATTTCAGGCAAAGAACAACTTGAAAAAATTCTCATGTATCTCATTATCTGTACGGTTTGACAGGGCAGAAAAAGCATTTACCCCTTCATAAGTAGAGGGGCATGGATTCTCAGTTTGCTCAATGATTTGTTTTTAAAAAGCAGACTGAGTGTTCTTAACTAACATGAACTCCTACAAGCTCTCTCAAATCTTGTGACACAAATCTGTAGCCTCTCCTCATTCCCACTCATGGTTTTGTTCAAATGGTAAAGACAACAATATTTGTTAGAATCAGTCTCCACCAACTTCTAGTTACACCAGTTAGAGCTAAAAGTAAAATCTCAATTGCAAAGCTCCTTTCTCAGAAACCTAAATGAAATTTTCTGTACTCTCAGTCTACTTGAAAGGAAGCTTAACAGAACAGATAAGGTGTAAAATGAGACAACAAACCAGAAAGGATTTAATAATTCTACTGTCTGTCACTCACTGCAGTGTACCCTGTGATGTTTGCACAAAAAGGGGAGTTAAAAGTGTTCTGGCCATTACCCTGACCCTTAAATATTTGAAAATCAATTTAACAAAGGGTGGGGACAAGCCACCAGGGCTCCAGCACATTCCAACAAACTACACTAATTGCTACAGAGGCAGCAGTAATTCTTGTTAACTTGTACCTTTCGACAGCCTGTAAAAAAAGGAATAAAATGTCCACATTTCAGTGTTGACTGCTCTCATCTGCAGCAAGAAACAGAAAGGACCAGAACATGCTAAAAGTAAAAGAAGAAAAATTAAATAATCTGCAAAAGAATCCTGATCCTGGGATTTTGTAACTTAGTGAGCAACCAACAGAGTGTTTTACACTTACAACCAGTATTTTCATATTTACAACTAGTACTTCTTGCAGATACCAAGCAGCAGCTAGGGAATGAGTGTGTTTTGTGACAGAAAAAAACCCCAAACAAACAAGCAGCACGTGGAAAGGCCTCACTGACAACTCTCCTTCCTTGGGTTCTCCCTACAGCCCAGGTTCCCGTTGGAGGCTCTTACAGGCACAACCTTCAGAGCTGAAATTTAGGCTGCAGCAGATTGGGCAGAAAGCAAAGGCCAACAGCAAAAACATTCAGGCTCTTGAAAACACCTCAAAAGCAGCACAGGATGGTTAAAAAGCTACACAACTCTGCTAGCAAGAAACAGAACAAGGTAAACAGATGATTTAAATACATTCTGGAGAGATATTAGACCAAGGAAACAGATTCCTGATGTAAAGGGGATTTTCTACTGGTTTAACCTCACTGAAACAATTTGTCCTATGTAGTTATATCCTTTGCACATCCCAGGACTTTGCTTTGGGTGGCTGCAAAAAGACAAACCCATTCCAATTCCACAAGTGTTCAGAGGCTTATCAGAGGTGGCTGCTCCAAGCAGCAGGGGATGCAGCAGGGCTCACTGATAAGCCGGGCTCAAGGAGAAGCTGATCCTGTGCTGGCAGTGACAAACGTGGCTGTAAACAGCAGCAGAGCGAGATGCTGACACTCTGGGAACACAAGGTTACACTTCCCACCAGGAGCTACACGGCAGATTTTAATGGGCCACGACCGACGCTGGGGAAATGAGTGTCTGCTCTGCTGCAGGAGTTATGGCTGTGCCAGCCCTCCCACCCACTGCCACTGTCACTGCTCTAACACAGTCACCTCTGCCAGCAGCGCTTTGCAGTGGGCACTGCTTGCTGTAAGGGCACTGGGTAACTCAAGGGATTAATGGCATGCATGTGGAGTCTCTAATCTCCAGTCTAGTGGCCCAAAATATCAAAGGTGGGTGGGAAAAAGAGCAGTTTGGATTGTGACATGAGTTTGTAGGGCTGTGTTCTGAAGTCCTCAGTAAGGCAATAAACCTTTGCAAGGTGCCCTGGAAGTCCCAAATGCAGGACACAATATGATGTGTCAGACTGGGTCTGCTGCAGGATCTTGGGGAATGCTGAAGCCCTTGTGCAAACAACCAGGAATGCTGGCTTCTGCTGGGTTCCTGCTGAAAGCAGCAGGCTGTGGGCAGGGTACAGGGTGGGCAGAAGACAGTGTCCCTGTGCACAGGGCAAGCTGCTGCCTTTAGCACCTTGCAGGACAGTGTCCAGTAGAATCACAAATCCAATACAAAACCAGCTTGAGACTGTAACAACTTCTGCTGATACAATGCACGGCGTTTCAATTCTATTGCTTTCTCACTCTTTTGTGACCCAAACAGGTCTGTCCTGTGAAGCTCTGAATCCTTCCACTCACCCATGAAGTCAAAAAGGTGAGGGGTGCAGAGCAGAATTTGGCCATGAGACTCTTTCCTCCCTCCTCTGGACTCCTCAGCTGCTCCCCAGGGAAATGCAGCCCAGGATGACACCCCCAGCACACAGCCCCCACCGAGCTGACTGCTGGGCTTGTGCCAGGCTCTCGTGTTTCCCTAAACGCTTTTATGACACGGGACCATGTGCCCAGGACTCTGCTTTATGGGGCAGGATCTCCTGCACGTGTGGAAGGCAGCCTGCACCATCCTGGCCACAGGGAAGCCACAGCAGGATGGTGGAAGTCAGGTCATCTGGCTCACAGACCTGAACTGCTCATTTAACAAGGCCTCTACAGAGGAGCAGATGGAAGCAATAATGACTCCTAAACAAATGTGAACTGCTAAACAAATGTGACAAAGGCCGTACGAGTTTATTATTTCTAAAAAGTTAATGAACAAATAAGAAGGAAACATCCACCTTTCAGAGGGCTCTAATTAGCTCACATGCCAGACTCACCATTGTGAGAGTAAAGTTTATGTTGGAGTTCAGTAGGTGTATAAATAATTTTATGTAATAAGAATATC
Organism: Leptocoma aspasia; assembly: GCA_013399835.1. Taxonomy (NCBI): domain Eukaryota; kingdom Metazoa; phylum Chordata; class Aves; order Passeriformes; family Nectariniidae; genus Leptocoma; species Leptocoma aspasia. Next base: position 715,079 of record VXAX01001003.1, on the reverse strand, counting down.
CACCCAAACAGAAAGATATACAACTGCTGTACACTTCCTCTGAGCAATTCTGCAGTATTTCAGTAAGAAATTAATTATATCTAAGGTAATGTTAGAACCTGCCTTGAGAAAGAACAAGCTGTTGACCAGCAGAGGCTGTGATGATCTGCTGCCTGCCCTGACCTTTCTAAGGGAGGGACAACCAACTCCTCCAAACACAAACCACCAAATCCACCACAAAGCACATGGTGTCAGTAGCAGCTTCAGGTAATCTCATGTACAGATGTCCATGCAATTAAGGGATGGCACAGTGTCACCAGAGAGACTGACACTGCAACAGAATTCACAAACAGCTCTTTCAAGAGATGCATTATACTGACTTTTCTCAGTTCACAGTCTTTACTTGCATCTCTCTTTTTTAAAAATCATCTCCTGGGTTCTCTAGGTCAGAGTTACTTGGTAAAAATACTTTGATGTGGCCAGTGCCACAAGTACTTGAGTTTTCTCCCTGCAAACAGCTATGATCAGCAAATGAAAGCTGCAGGAAAAATTTAGAGATTTATATATTTAGGACGAAAGCATTGGCTAAGAATTCTGTCAAGGTTTTGGCTNAGGAAGGAAGGAAGGAAGGAAGGAAGGAAGGAAGGAAGGAAGGAAGGAAGGAAAAGCCCAAGGTTGTAAAATCCATATACTGCAGCTACAGGAGTAGTGGCTCACTTCCCACTCTGCATCAACATAAAAGAGCAAACAAAACAGGGTTCTCTGAGTTATCCTCATACACAAAAAATCCCAGGGCCCTTTTCAAAATGCTTCTAGGGTAAAAACATTGGATTACATGCACTGCCAGCTGACAAACATTTCTAAGCTCACTGTGAGTGCCTCTGAATATAAAGACAGCTTGAATGAGGTCTCTGAGCAGCAGAGGGGTTTTTGTAAGAGTACAGCACTACGAATCTGTTGCACAGGGGTTTCTTCAGAGTCTTTCCTAAAGAGGCTCTGAACAAGAGCAGATCCTCGGGACAGGCAGGGCCCAGGTGACCCAGCCTAACCCCAGGCTCAGGGAGGTGGTGGCCACAGATGAGAATTCAGAGGTGTGAACAGCGTGGCCACCTGCGGCAGTTCACACCTTTGCCACAAAGCACCAGCTCCTCAGAAAAGCAAAACAAAGGCTGAAAAATGGTGCGGCAAAGAGAACAACTCGTTATCAACAAGAAATCCTCTGCTGTTTCTGGAGGAACTCACCAGCGGCTCCCGGGACGCGGCGCTCTCAGTGGCAGGGCAGGAGCCAGCCTGTGGAGCAGAAAAAGAGTGAGGTCACATTGCCACCCGATGGACACCGTCAGAAACACGCATCTGGAGGGCTCCCGCAGCAGCACTTAGGCAGGCACATTGTCTGTGCTATCAGCAGCAGCTCTGCGGAGGACTGAAGACAAACAGGTCAGAACCACAGAAAAATGTATTAATTCCCCATTGAAAACGAGGGGATTAACAGAATCTGCCGAACTGATTTTAGGGAGTCAGCAGTGAGAGCCAGCAAGACTCCTGAGAGATGGCGTGAGAGTGGTGCCCACACGAACACAAACTTTTAAATACTTCTCCCATTTGCAGGCTCCACTAATGCACCCTTGGTTTTCTGAACCGTTCTTCTAAAGACTTCTAAACAACCATGATTTACCTAAACCTCACAAACTGCCAGCAGTACCAAGACCATCCCTGCTTCCCACACGTAATTAAGAGATGAAGTTTTGTCCTCCAATTCTATTCCTCATTTTTATGCATATACCGCACGTTCAAAGTATCTCAATATTTGTTTTTCCCACTTGCAAAATACACAAAAATAATATAGATAAAATAAGTATTTACCACAAGAGGGTGCCAGAAACTCAAATATACTGCAACTGATCTGCATCCAGAGAAGGATCATCAGCAGGACCCAGGCAGACCTCAGAGGTGGGCAGGGATTCTCTGGGATTGCTTCCCATAACCTCTGGGTGGGAGGGAGGAAGGAAGGACCCACCACTGAATTCATATCCTCAGGAAATTCCCAGAGCAAAGTATTTAGCATTGAAGAAACACTGATAGCCAAGACAAATCTGAAATTGGTAATCCCGTTCACAGGCTACACCATCATATTGCTCTTCTCTTTCTTTTACTACAAAAAACAGTAACAGAGAGACAGGATCTTTTCTTTTGCTTATTTTTAGTAAAGATATCACTAAAGGCCCAAGGAACATGATTTCTAAACAAAACAAAGTATTCCAAAATCTCTGGTAGAAATATTTATTGCTTTTAGAACATAATTCTATCTATGTAAACAATTTCATTTGAGCTGCAGTACTCCCCTCTCCCCACACTGCTTGAGGCAATATATTAATTCATGAGAATGAGAAAATTAAACTAAGAAAACCAGATAATAAGCCATAAGACATCTGACACTCCCTTTTCACCATCTAAATTAACTTGATTTGTAATAGAAAACATGATGGGGCCCAAACATAAACATGTTAAGTGAGGCAGTGCCACTACTCACGGCCTCATGTTGATAGCTTGGCAATAAATAAACAAACATCACCAGGGGCAGAAAGCAAGTATTTTATTAAATTCTCTAAACATTTAGAGTGCAATGGGGACAACTTCCTACAAGCATTGATAACAGTGTCAAAACTGCAATGGTTGTGTAAGAGGAGCAGTGTTTACATTCTGTGAGACTTGTAAAGATACTTTCATTGGTTTAATTCCGAAACCGTCCCCTTGAAAAGTGACCCACTGTACTATATATCCTTCAATCACATCCCCTGTTTCCAGGCAAAGCCGTAAGACTCAAATTCCAAATTCCAAACTCCATCCAAGCCCCCAGAATCTGCGAGCTCTGAACACTTCTCAGAGCTCTGGCTGAGGAACGTGCCCCAGTGCGAGACGGTGAGCAAGCTACAGAATCACACAACGGTTTGGCTTGAAGGGACCTTACAGACCATCTCATTCCAACGCCTGCCAGGGGCTGGGACACCTTCTCCAAGATGGGGACACCTGCCCCCAGCAGGCACGGCCAGGCCGGGGCAGCAGGAGCGGCCCCTGCGCCCCCCGACCGGCACCGGGGGAAGGAGGAGCCTCCTGCGGCCAGAGCAGGACCGGGCCGGGCCAGTGCCCCGGGCCAGTGATGGGCCAGTGCCCTGAGCAACAGCTGGGCTGGGGCTACTGAGCAGTGCCCTGAGCAGTGCCCTGAGCAGTGCCCTGCCCCAGCAGCTGGACCAGAGGCTCCCAACCAGTGCCCTGGACCAGAGGCTCCTCACTCGCCTGACACAGGGCAGACACCAAAAGGAGTAACTCGTTCTGGCCTGAGGATCCAGCACTGCTACACGCAGTGGGACAGAACCTGATTCTTCATCTCCACCTTTAATACCCACGGCGTTCTCTGGCTACATTTATGAGGCCTGTTAAAAAGCAAGACTTTCCCATTTCCAAACATCAAACCTTACTTTGAGGT
>VXAX01001003.1:654489-699815 GCA_013399835.1 Leptocoma aspasia | reverse complement strand
AAAAAAAAAAAATCAAACTAAAAAACCACATCCCAAAATAAAAAAAAGAGTGAGTAATGTTTTCACAAGACTCTGATCCTCCCTAGAGGAGTAGGACCTATCACACCTAAATCAGAACAGGCTGATTTCCATTTCTGCAAAAACTTCCTTCTACAGTGGGGAGGAGCAGCCCGGTAGGGAAATCAGGAGTAGCATGACTCTGCTTTTGCAAGTCACGCTCACGCAGTAAAACCAGCCAGCAAGTGCCCTGAGCGAGGCCAGCCTGCACAGAGACTGGCGCACACTTCCCTATCAGCCCAGGTTACCTAACCACGCCCCGGGCACTGCAGAGCGGCACCGGGGAGTGTCTCCTCCACCCTGCATCTCTGCAAGCGCCCCGACAGGAGCATAGTAACACTACAAGCAAGAAACACCGTTTCAAGCCCAGAACTGAAGACACAAAACCATTTAGAGAACTTGTTTTGCTGCGGCAATGCAGCCATGTTTCTTTGACAGCTACACTGCAGTTACTTTCTGTTAGCTACTGACTGTAACTTCTCTTCAGGACTTGACCAGCCAATGCAAAGGAAGAATAGGTAGAGAAAGCATTGAAATTAAAGCAAATCTGAGAGCAAAGACCCTGTTGACTCATCTGATTCACTCAATGGGAAGCCCGCTCTGGACCTGTGGTATCAGGGCACTCTAAAGGTGTTGCAGATGTGCTCCAGCTCCCCTGCATTACAGCACTGAGCACAGCACTGAATGTTCCCCCGTCACTGAGTGCACCGAACACACCACGGACACAGGTGTGACAGCAGGACAGCATGTAAGGAACAGGGTAAAAACAAGCCCAGCAAAAAAACCCCAGGAACAGCTGTCAGGGCAGAAAAGCTGGAACAGCTACACCTACAAGAGCCTCCTCTGCCAGCCCAGCCCTGCTGTGGGCTGACTTCTGAGACTCTTTTTCCCTGCCCCTTCCTGTGCTGTGGTACAGGGAGGTAGGAAAGTCAAAGCAGCAGTTACCGATGAGTGTGACCGGGACTCCGTACTCCAGGGCAGAAATGGCTGTCCACTTCCCTGTGCCCTTCTGCCCTGCACTGTCCCTGATCTTTGGGAGGAGGTATTTGCCATCACTGTCCTTGAACTTGAGAATATTGGCTGTGATTTCAATCAGGAAAGAGTCCAACTCTGTCTTATTCCACTCCTGAAATACCTGAAAAAGGAGAAAAAGTATATACATATTCAGACACACCCCAATTTGCTATGTCTCTACTATATCTTTTATTTGATTTATATATATATATATATTTTGCCTGCTTGATAGTAATGCTGTGTTTCACTAGCTCTTTTCAGGCAAGGTAGTTCACATGAAGGTGAATCTCTACACATGAAGGTGCTTCCTGGAGAGAAATCAACTGTAGCATGCTAAGAGGTTTAGACAACTTCTGTAAGCATTCAGCTTGTCCATGCTCACTGCTCCTACCTCATGTAAAGCTCAGGAATACTGTGCCCCACCCTTGCAGGAGGCATGTCAGAAAAATTCACTTCATGTACATGCAGCAGCTTTACCCAAGCCCAGCACCTCACCATGGCAGAAAAAAGGAAAGACATTAAAAACTGCAAATCACCTTTGCCATCTCATCATGCTCCATGCCCACCACATCTTTCATCAGGTGATAGGCCTCACAGATCAGCTGCATGTCTCCATACTCAATCCCATTGTGCACCATCTTCACAAAATGTCCAGCTCCTTCCTCTCCCACCTGTCCAAAAACATCCAAAGATCCCCTCAGCAACAGCATCCTCACCACTGCCAGGGTTTCATACCTGCCCATGGCTTCCTTCTGCCTACAGGAGGGAATCAAAGACAGTGCTAACTGAAACCAGGGGTCACAGGTCCATTTAGCTCCCCCAGCACATGACCCAGCCACAAAACTCTGTCCTTCCATTGCATGGTGTGAGTTATCAGAGATGGCAGATTGGAAATGAACACAGCCAGCCAGAAAATCAACCACTGCTGGTGCTGTGTTTACTGTGGACAAACATCCATCAGCTTCAGCAGCCAAACTGCCCAAGCGTGGATCTAACCCCAAGTTAGGGTCAGTATCAAATGACTATTTACCCAGTCACAACAAGGTTCCCCAGATCCCACTTTAGCAGCAATGCTTTGAAATATGGTCTTGATGTGGGGCCTGTGGGGAGAAAGAATACACCTTAGCAGCCAGGCAGGGGATACAAACACCACAAGAGAAAACAAATAAAATCTGTTGGTATGATGCCTCCTTCTGTAACCTGCCGAAAGGCAGCCTGGCCTGAGGGCAGTTGGCAGGTTGATAACCCATCCACACAACAATAGCAATTAAATGTTTTTCCCAACTAGGCAGTTTGCAAGACATTGGGACAATCAAGTCATGGTTCCAAACACTGTACAGACAAGTGTAATGCACCCCAAGGAGCTCAAACATCCTCTCCATTTGAACACAGAAGCTGTCCTTACTCAGCTGATCAAGCCAAAAGACGATTGGGCAGCAACTTACTGTTGTTGGCTTTGTGCCATCAAATCTGAACAGGCTGATACAGCTATCAAACACTAATGCAAATGGACAGGGACTCAAGAGATACTAAAGCTCAGGTAAAGCCTGGACACACCTTTTCTTTCCACATCTATACAGAGAAGGGGCAACCAGGGATAAAGTCTAATATGACCATTGATGTGCAGTCCTTTACTGAGACATGAGTACAAAACAGCACAGCAGCATGCAGAAACTTGCAAATAAATTGATGCATTCAATAGTACAAATATACTGAAGCTCCTTTTATAATGTGTCACTACAGGGCCATTTGCTGCTGCCTGATTCATGGTTAGCAGCTTCCCAAGTGTGTACAGCCTCAAAAGAAAAAAATAAGAAATAGCACTTGTTTAAAATTTAAGCAAAATTCCCTTTTTCCTTCAGATGTCTGTAGGTCCTACTTTTGCCTGTGGATTCCTGGAAGAAAAGCCTGCCTTTGTTCTGCCTTACATGAAGGCTCAGCACTGCCCCATGACCCCAGCCAGGTTGAGAAATCTGGAGCACTGAGGAAGTGAGATGGCAACATATCTTGTTCTCTCCACACCCACACCCTCCTCCTTCCCTCCCTCAGTGCACAATGTCAATTGTTGCAAACCATTCTGAACAAGAAAATACAGTGTTCCATGCTTACCAGGCTTCCTTGGCTCCTCCAGGCATGAGAGAAGGTCCATATCTGGCACCCTCCTCCCCACCACTGACTCCACTTCCCACAAACAAGATGCCCTTTGCCTGCAGCTCCTTACAACGCCTCTGGAACAAAGAGCAGAGCAGCACTATTTAATTCTGTTCAGTGCCAGAGCCTTACACACAAAGGCTAGCAACTCAGATGTAAAATTAGCTTTTCAGTTCTGCTTTGGATGTGCCAGAAGCCAACCTTAAGAAAGCTTGTTCATACACCCAAGTGAGCATTAGGAAACTTCCTGTTGCTTTGACATGGGTCCTTGCAAAAGCCACACGGTGAGAAAACAAGTCCTTATAAGCACCAGATAGACAGGAGCAGCACTGAGGCTAAAAAGGCTTGGAATTAAGTGTCAGGTGACCCATGCTCTGTGCAAAGGTGAGGGGGAGGCAGATTAGGCCCATGGTGGAGCTGCTGAGTTCACTGCAGAGTGAAGGTGCAGGCACAGAAAACTCCAAGGGCAGTGATTGCCTCTGACCTGCGATCCCTGAGGACAGCTACAACCCCCAGGGACTGACCCTCACTGAGCTCTGCACTCTGGCAGGGCCAGCTCACTTACCCAGGATCAGGATGCCAGAGCAGGAAGATGAATATGAGATTTCTAAGATTTAGAAATATCAGTCTGAATGCAATATTTTCACATGAGCACCCCAGACAGGCTAATGTAGCTTCTGTAACTTCTACAGTTACAGCCTGTTCACAAGCAGATAATGACTCTGCTGCTTCTATTACCAAGACAGCCAAACCAGCAGTTCTGTCTTACTGGATTGTCCTGCCATCATGAAGAATTAAGAAACAGCAACAAATCTATAAATATCCTTAGACTTATAAATCTTCCTGAAAACTCTCTAAGATTGTAAAATGAAATTTTCTAAAAGCCTTTACTCTTTAATACACTCTGAAAAAATATTCTCTGATGATCTGGGCAACTTCTATAAAAACATTCTTATAGTGCAGTCCTTAATTGTTTTTTAATAGGCTGCATTATTTAATTTTGCAGAAATAATTCAGTTTGGCTTTTCCTGAGCACAGGGCTGATGGCATCTTATTGACTGACTTTTCTGATGGTGAGAAGTGGAAAAGTCGTGTGTATTTTATTCATTCACTTTAGGTAGGAAACAGCCTTACCGTAGTATCTCTATACTCAGAATTCCCACCATCAATTATGATGTCTCCAGTCTCCAACAATGGCACCTGTCAAAAATAAATCAGCATTTCGGTTTTATCCATACATTCAAAACCTCACTAATGATGAATAACTGAACACTTCCAGAGGAAACTACTCCAAAAGACAGCACGAAGTCTCAGGCAGAATGAATGTCTGCCTCACCAATTTATTGATGAAGTCATCCACTGCACTTCCAGCCTTCACCAGCAAGATAATGCGACGGGGCTTCTTCAGCGTGGAGACCATCTCCTCCAGGCTGTGAGCACCAACCACTCTGGTTCCCTTGGCCTCGTTAGCCAGGAAATCATCCACTTTGGAAACCGTCCTGTTAAAAGCACAGACCTGGGGGGAATAAAACAAGTCAATAAAAGCTGCCAATGGAACAGGTACTTTAGCTCAGACTACAAATTACACAAGCAAGGTTCAGCATCCTGTGCTCTCCCACTTCCACCTTCCTGATAGGCACAGGGCAGGGATGAACGTGAGCACGTCCGCAAGTGCAAACTTCAGGGGAAAGTCATGCATAATTAACATATCAGGTGCCAGCTGAGAGCATGGCACATGAAGCACCGCTGTTCTTCTCTGGAAACGGGACAAAGGCCAGCACAGGGTACAACTGAAAGGAGGAAATAACACCCATTGGATCAGCACAAGAGCGGGGCGAAAGCACCCACAAAACGCTCAGCTCCAACCCCAAGTGCTACCAGTCAGCCTTCCTAAAGAATGCTTCCTCACTCACCACGAAGCCGTGGTCATTCATGTTCAAAACCAGGTTCTGACCCATCACGGCCAGTCCAATCAAAGCAATGTCAGCTCTGGAATGCGAAAGAACAAAAAAGCCAGGGAAGTTACGAGCGGTGACCCAGCAGCAGCACCCACCCCTCTGTCAGGCCGTTCTGAGCATGCCGGCCGCCAGGGCAGCCCGTCCCTTCCCCGCGAACGCGGAGTTTGGGTTCGCTCTGTCAGCTACTACTGCAGCAGATCCAGAGCGGAGGCTGTGCGGAGCCCCGGGCACACAGCGCAGCGGGGCCTCCCAGCGCCGCGCCGCCCGCAGCCCCACCGCAGCGCGGCCACGCCGGGCCCGCTCCCGCCCCGCTCGCGGTCCCGCCCCGCTCTCACTGGGCCATGGCAGCGGCGTTCGGGGCGCTCCGGGCTCGCTCCGGGCTCTCTCGGGGCTCTCTCGGGGCTCTCTCCGGGCTCTTTGGGCTCGGCCTGCGGCGCGCGCCGCTTCCCCTCATCAGCCGCGGGCGGGGCGGGGCGGGGCCGAGCGCGCCCATTGGCTCTTCCGGAGACCCCGCCCCCCGCCCATGGCCCGATGTGCCGGCGGCCACGCCCCCTTAAAGCGGCAATGGCGGGTCGGGCCGTGCTGTGCCCGTCCCAGCACCCCGGGACCGCCCGGAACGGCGCGGGTTGCCATTTCTCTCTAATTACCATTAATTGGCTCGGTTCTGCCGCTGAACACGGTCCCGGGCGGCAGTCAGCCCAGCTGTCACCGCTGCCCGTCTGTCCCTGCGTGGCCCGGGCACCCCTGACAAACGCGGCCCGTCAGCACTGAGGCGAGCCCCGGAGCACAGCGCCTGCCCCAGCCCGCTCCGAGGTGTCGCGCACACACACACCGAGACCGCAGTCTCTAGTAAATTCTGTGTAAGGTGTTTCCTAAACAAGATGACCGGCAGCAATCTGGCCCATCAAGTTTTTGGTTCACCTTAATTTTGGGCACCCCTTCTCTCTCAAGAGCAGTCGAGATAAATTTCGTTTCATGAAAGCATTGGCTTGTTCAGCACAGGTTTCAGAAACAAGTAATCGACATAAGATACAAGTAATTAAATCATGACAGGAGCACACATTGTATCTGCTAATGCACTGGTTGTACCTTTATTGTTTCACCTCGTTCACTAACAATTCAGTGGTGCAAGGTTACCATACACAGTTAGATATCTGCATTGCACACCTAAGGCTATACAGCAAATGGATCAGAATTAGTACAAATACATGAACTATATTTACATTTTGTATACTCAAGCTCCAAATATCGGATATATTTACAAAATAAAATAAGAAAATGAAAACCTGAAATTAATGTACAGTGTTGCTGATACACTCCTTCGCTGGGATGAAATCAGTTTGCCAAGAGATTTGTTCAAGAAGGCCACTTATACAGCATTTACCTTGTGTACAGAGATTAACAGGGACACGGGGACCGCAATTCCAGGGGACGTGTTCCAGTGAACAGCACACCTGATGCCCAAACTCGGGAGCCATAACCAACTGCACATGGAGTGTGAACAAGCAAAGTGGGAAATTCAGACCTGACCCTGGGAAGTGCTGATGGTCCACGCCTCCCTCTGCTTCCAGTCCCTGGTTTCCAGGCAAGCAAGAGGAAAATTCAGCACTGCTCAGGGGCAGCCCATTCGCTTGGCAACATCCAGAACTGAAGACTTAGCAGCTCCACACCAGTTTTCTGAATACACAGCTGATCCCAGCAATTTAAATCCTGTTCCCAATAACATTGGACACAATCATCCGGTTAGTGTTGGACTAGTTTTGATTTCAAATACACAGAACACATAAATGGCCTTCTGAACAAAAGTCAGTCCTGTTCTTGAACAGCTGATGTTTTGAAACAAGGAAGCACGAAGTTAATACATCCTGCTACAGACACTACAGCCAGACCTCAGCCTGGGTTAGCAACTACGAGAGGCAATGCACACTCAGACCCTCTGCAGGGACAGCCAGCAAACCCTGCCCAGCACAGCAGGACCCTCCTCCTCCTCCTCCTCCAGCCACCACAGCCACCAGCCACATGCACGTGCACAGGCAGCTCAGTACCACTGGGTGCCAGACCAAAGCTAATCCTCTTTCTTTTTTTAATGTGCAATTAATTACAGATGTATAAATATACAATACATTACATAAAATTAAATCCCTGTAAATTAGGTAACAAGCAGCAAAAAGTACAGTCTTTGCTTTGAAATATCACGCTGATCAGTAATAAGGACTATTACACATTGACCAAAAAAGCCTTTTCTCGGCAGTCTGGAAATTCACACTCTCTGGAAACAGTACTCCCTTCTCTTCTGTATTCCCAGAATACAGGAATCTTCTTTTAAAAGGTACTTAAAGTGCATTTCCAAAACACAGTATAGGAGGTTTAGCTTAATTTTACAATACCCAGGAAGATCTAACACAATTTCCAATGGACAAAAAGGACAGTTTTCCCCTTCCTTTTGGTGAGGAACACAAAAACCCAAACCCAGCCCAGTCTGACACTGGTTCCTCCCAGGGAATGCCCACCAAGCCCCTGCTCCTGCGTGTCCTCAGGGGCTGCAGCCCACAGCAGGATGCCTCAGCTACAGAGGCTGAGTCCCCAGAGCTGCCTGACTCTGGGACCCCACACACACAGCAGGTAACCAACAATGGGCTTTGCAGTGCCAGGAGAAGGCAACTTTGCAGAGCTTTCCCTCCTCATTCTGTTTCCAAAAAGAAATTTCGAACGTGTTGGGCTAAGCTTTGAAGTGAATGGAAATACACTCTTTTTGTTTGTTTATTTGTTTGGTTTGTTATCTCTTTAAAGGAAACTTGGACTGGTTTCAGTCCAAGTTTTAAGCAGGGAAACCCAAATGTCTCAAAGCAGGCTTCAGTAATTGCAGAAAATCTTTGTCTGCCTTTATGCCAGACCTGAGAACAGTAATGCCCATTTGAACTCCACACAACAAGGACCTAGTTTGTTACAGACTATGCAGCTTTAAGAGATGCTGATGCTTAAAACCAGACTTTTGCTCTTCTGATGATCCATTTTCCACTCAGACCTCAAGTCACCAGAATTTGCTTGGAGTTTTAAGATAGAAGAGTGACATTTATGCAACAACTGTAACACTCCAAGCTCTGTATAAAATAAGCATCAGTCTCTTCCTGCTTCTAAAGGAAGATCCCTTAATCATGATTCTGTGCAATGCCTATAACCACTTGGTTTATTTTCTGGCTTATCCAAAGCAAAGACTCAGAAAACTAGTTTTGTTCTAGTTACAAAAAAGAAACAGATAAAAGCTAAAATGCTCTCAGTGCGTCACAACCTACCACCACCTCAATCACTCTGCCTCCTCAAACAGGTTCCACTGTGATTATAAACAGTGGTGATGGCAGAAATAACTTAATGCTTAGAATTAACCTAATTCTTGAGATCAGCTTAGCTGCAGTGTGAGGAGCCCTCCTGCAGGACAAGCAGTTTTATCCACACACTGGAAGTGCTTTGTCATCATTGCATAACAAAGGAATATCATCACTGTATTAAGAGTCACACACAGTTAAACAAGACAAAAACAGAAGGAAAAAAAAAACCAAAACAAAAAAAAGAAGAAAACCCATCCCTATCATGTTCCTGGGTCCCCAGCATGCTCCCTCACTCTGGCTTCCAGTTGTGAAATAAATCTGAGGACAACAGAGACAGCATGAGCCTATGAGTTAGCTTGAGAGCTACCTGGGGATATGTAAAGCTCTGTCCTAGCAAGTGTCAGACTCCATCTCCCGGCTCCTTTCCTCTCCAGGCTGTTGGGAGCTCTCACTATGCACTGCACTTCACCGAAGGATGAAACCCCCAGAGCAAAGACCTTTCTCAGCTGATTCCAGCCCCAGGCAGTGTGGCCACAACTCCTGAGTGTGGCTGGTGCGTGACCTGAACCCAGAGGAGCCCCTGGCTGCACTGTGCCTCCTGCAGGAGTGGGACAAACCCTCTCACCTCTCCCTGGCGAGGCTGTACAGTGCCCAGGATCACAGCCAGCCCCGCCAGAGCCCTGGGTACAGCAGGAAAGGACACCCCCACCCTCCCCAACACCTGACTGAGAGAGGAGCTCACTTCCCCCAAAGGAAATTCATCCTGCTCTTCTTTCCTGGGGCAAGGACCAAAGCTCTGGCCACAAGAAGAACTTACACTGTAGGTCAAGAACTGACACCACCCAGCTGATGTCCAAGAAGCCAATTATGACATTCCACTGACCAGGACCAGAATCCACTTGCTCTGTTCTCCAGGAAGGATTAACTCTGAATACAGTGGGGTTTAGCTGATGAAAACTGCAGCAAGGAAATGAGCAGACACTCAGCAGTTATTTCCAAAGGAACTGAGAGTGTCCTGCAGCTCCCTGGAGAACACTGACGGTGCTGGGCCCAGGAAGTGTTCCACAGAGCTGGGATGCTCCCATGGACAGGTGAGGTGACATGGGAGCATTACAGGTAAGGGATGCACAAACAGGCCCTTGGGAATGATGCCCCAGAGCTGCTACCCTGACACAGCCATGGGAGTCCTAAACCTCTTCCCAGAGAGGTGAGAACTGCTCCTGCAGAACCTGAAGTCAGGACTAAAAGCAGGAAGAGGGGATCTGCCCTCCATGGTGATCCAGGGACCAACTGCATTTTCACTTCCATTTAACACTCTCCATCTGTCAAATACAGGGCTTGAGCACCTGAAATTTTTGGGATTTTATCTCATATTTCAGTCTGTGGTCTAACTTCCCCTCACTCAGCACAGTCTGCTCAGCTCAGTTGAGAGGCTGAGGATGGAAACTCTTCCGGGAAAGAGTTAAACCCAAGCACTGTTCACCTGCAACCCCCCACAGCAAGAGTTTAAAGGCAGATTGTTCTAGCCAGCCCTTCCTGGTTTGTTCCCTAACTTGTCCTAGCTCATGCCTTAGCTGCTGGACCCTGGAAACTCAGAAACTTGCACAAAGTCCAAAATCCAGTCTGCCCAGATAGATTTGTCCAATATCAGCTTTCAACAGAGTTTAACTTAGAGGCTGGATCCAGAAAGCCTGAGGAGCTATTGCAGTTCCTGGCTGGGTAATGTCTCCATTAAACAATTTATCTTTCCCTGGCATTGGAACTTTGCCCTGAGGGAACCAATGACCACTGCCAAGTCACAAATTGAATGAAAACCCTGTAGCAGTCTAGACAGACAGTGGACAGTGGGACAGACACCAAAAGGTCAGTTGAAATGGGAAAACAATTGTTTTAGGAAAAAATTTTTTTTTTTCTTTTTAGAGTCGTGCATAATCACTCAATTTTTTTGATTTTTTTTTTCTTTCTCTTTTTGTTTGGCCACATGCTACTAGTACAATTCAGGTACAGGTGAAAATAAACAAGGTAGGGTTAGAATACCTAGAAAATGTGCTGAAGGAGTGGGGAAGGTGGGGGATGTTAAGCCACAGGATTACATACAAGAGAAACCGTCGAGAATCACAAAGAGGAAATGAGAGGTAACACTATCTATGGGCAGGTGAGTGGGGAACAGATGAGAACATCACATGGACTCAGTACTTCATCTGGCCCGTGCGTCTTCGAGCCAGTTTTGACCTGTACAAAAAAAAGTGAAAAAGCAGTTGGTGAATTCTGAACGTTTATTTTTCCTCCCTCCCCAAAGTTTATCCACCTTTTTTTTTTCTTCTTTAGCACAGTCCTAGTTTACCTTATATGTTAAGAAAGTAAAATGTATCCAGGGCTGTAATGAGAAAGAATTCTCACTTCTCTGCTCTGCTTCTCTAATGGGAGAAAGGATCATTTAAGGGCTGCATTGTTCAGCAATTATTTGATGCTGGAGCTTTGTTTTTTGGTTTTTGGGTTTTTTTGCTGAAAGGAAGAGCTACTGCAGTGGCCAGCAAGCAGGGGCTGTCTGTGATAATGGAAAGGCTGCCAGAGAAGTTATAAAAAGGGAACCTAATTTCTGCTTTAGCTCATAATCAAGAACTTAAAAAGGTAGTCCAGCACAGAGGAAGTAAGAAACTTTATAACTTTGTAAAATGGCAATACAAGGAAATCACCTTGTGGACTCCAAATGTAGCATCCTACACATGTTCAAACTGGACATGGCTGTTCAGAACATCACAAGCCAAAACAACAGCCCCTGCAGTCCTGAAATACAGGGCTGGTTTGTTTGCTGATTGTTTTGGGGGTTTTTCTGCCTACTCTCCTCCCTCCTCCAGTTCCCACATCTTGTCAAATTCCTCAGAACAAGACTAAAATCTGTGCCCAGCCACCTGCCTCCTGGTTTGAGCGGGTCCCTGAGCTGCCGCTTACCGAATTGTGCCAGCCAGGAGGGGGTTGAAGGCGTATAACCAGTCATTCATGTCCTTGTCATTGATGGCCTGCAGCAGCACCCCACGGTGCTTGGTGCACACTCCAAACGTGTTGGGTGTCTGCAACATGAAGGACAATTTAAAATACAAAGTCTACAAGCACAGAGGCTGATGCACATTTCCTCTCTGAGAGAATCTGCTCCACCACATCCCTCTTTCATTTATGTTGCACTGGTGATTTCCAGGGTATTATTAGTCATTATCTTCTACAAAATAGAGTCTTAACTGCTGAGTGTGGGCTTTAAGAGCTGCTGAGATGGACCAGTAGAGTTCATTTGATTTCTTGCAGGATGTTTTTATGTGTTGTTTTTTGGGGTTTTGTTTTTCAAACAAATAAAACACACAAGCTCAAAAACACATACAAAGGAAGCTGTAAAAACCCAACATGCAGGGTGATGGTACCAACACATGCTCCTAAAAGGTAATCTGATGTGTGACAGCAGTCAGGGCCACCCTCTGGTACAACTGTGTCCAAAACCATAAGAAACCCTGAACAAACTGGGAACTTTGTGGGCAGGATCCTCAATGTCTCCACAACAGATCCATTTGCCTCGGACCAGAGATGACACACCTGATGGTACAGATCACTGCTACTTGTAATGTTCTTGCTTTATGGATAGATAAACAACAGCTCTCAGACTGACCTTCACCATTGCCTGTTGATCCTCACTGTATTCCACCTGAGCTGTGGATAAGTTTATGATTCCTCTTTCTACAGGGTCTTTGTCACTGTTGTAAATAAAAACGTAGGGACGGCGAACCACCACAAAGTGCTTGGCCCAGGAGCTGGACAGTGGCTCCTTGAAGTGGAGGTATCCTTTCTTTGACACCACAGAGCTGGAAAAAACAAACCCACATCAAAACAGAAATAGATTTGCCCCTGAGTATCCCTATTAACTGCAAAACACTGTGTAAGACACTGGGTCCTTAATATGTTTTGTCTGCAACAGTATTCTGATGAAGTTCTTCTAAAACAAGCTGAGTTGTGTTTTCAACAGCTATCCACAAGTCTGACAGCCTTCCCCAGTCCATCACAGAGAACTCTGCAGCTCTGCTATCAGCTGTTACTTTTCCTTCTTCAAATGGGGCACAGAACCTACAAATCTCAGAAAGCCCTTGGGACAGTTCTCAGGAAGGCACGCTCACACAACAATAAAAAACTTACCCTGGTCTGATTTCCTCAATATCAGGAACGAGGTTTAGGAACTCGTTCTTCCCAGCTCTGGCAAGGTAAGAAGTTTCTACTGCAGGAATTATCTGGAACTGTTCCACCTCATGACAGGGACTGGAGGCACGAGAATTTGCTTCTGGTGTCCTTTAAAAAAAGGAGAGAAAAAAAAGTAAATCATAACAAAGCAACTGAATGTGACAATGGAATTTAAACTGCATCTACAGGTCAGCTTGAAGTTCCATCTTCCAGCCCAGATTTATTGTGTGACATTGGGATCCTTTTGTACAATATAAAACAGCATTTTCCCTTAATATCTGTGGAATAAAACTTAAAATAACCACTAGTAAGTTGTTCCCCCACTACTTCTACCTTGCTTCTCCTGCTAAACATAGTCACAACACAGACATACTTCCTACTGCTGTTTGATGTAAAATGTTCTACTTCTGAGCACTCCTCCCTCAGGGGTGTTGAACTGAGATGGTACAAATTGTGTCTTTCACTACCCAGTTATTCCCGATTTCATCAAAAATATCTTGTATAGATACAGCTGAGAAAGATAAACAGAGATTAATGGCCAAACTGGTTTATTTTGGGTCGTTATTAGAGGGCCTTTTCAACAGACCTCTGAAAAAACTTGTGGACTTTGCACAGTGTAGATGCACTGGTCACTGGAATGACAAGCATCTGACTGTTCCCTCAACACAAAGGGTAGAAAAAAGCATTTCAAAAGGACAAAATGGGGAAAAAGAATTGTGCAGAGTGACTGGAGAAGTGAGGCAAGGGGGCTGTACAGATATCTGAAAATAGGGAAAAGGAAGAAAAGAGGAAAAACAAATCAGAAAACAGCAAAGAGATCTGTGAAGCACTGAAAAGTGGTGTTTTCATTTTAACACATTACACTTACTTCTGATCAACTGAATTGCACCTGGAATCCACCAGAGAAGGGCAGGTGGATGAAGGGGTGAGGGTGGCACTGCTGAAACTGGAGACGGACGGGTCCCGGCCGAGCGGGGAAATGTCCGAGAGCTGCAAGCACAGAGACAGAGCTGGGCTGCAGGACCTCCACTCCTGCCTGGAAATGCCTCTCAGCAGGGAAGGCTCAGGTACACAAAGGCTTTTCACCAGCCATTCCCCTGCTCAGTAGGCAGATTTCCACACAAACCACCACAAACCCGTCTGGGGGCAGAAATACAGCAGCACTCGTGCAGACACAGCTTGTTATTATCAGTGTCTTACACTTCTGATTATTCACACCCTGGCTTCCTCAATGGACACAACATCATCCAGTCTGAAACTTGCCATTCCCTTTGCTACAGGCAGAATTTTTAAGAGCTGATTTATCTTTTACATAGGGAAAGTGTATGTAGGGAGAGACAGTAAGAGTCTGCTAATGAACTGGGAACTGTACTACAGTCCAAGCCCACACCATCTCCAATCCCTGCCATAGCCTTTGGAACCTGATGCTGAATAGCCAAATGCTTCCAATGAACTGAAAATAAAATATAATAGATTAATATAAAGTGGTTTATCTTTCCACAGTATCAGCAGATTCCATGACCCACAAACACACTGCTATTGTACTACAAATAGAGGGTATTACAATTAAATACTACATGAAATACTCACCTTACAATCACTGATGCTGTTGTACACCTGGTTGAATTCCCGATTGAAGGTATGAGTAAGAAGCTGCAGACACTAAAGTGGGGAGGTGAGGGGAAACAAATGAGACACAGAGAAGAATTTTATATTCAGATTTTCAGAGAAATTTGAACAGAAGAGGTGATTTACCAAGACACACTTGTCAGCTCATGAAAGAAAAACCATTCTGCACTGCTGTGAAAAATCACAGAAGAGGGGGATAACCGCTTCACTTGATAAAATTAGGCAGTTTTTACAGAACCACTAACACAGGGCAATGAGATACAGCCACAGCCCAAACCCCCCCAGCAGCCCCGGCCAGTGAGAGCGGTTATCTCACTGACCAAGATGTTAAAATGAAACTCACACTACTGGATGTTCACCAAGCTCTCTGAGAAGCTCGTGACTGACCTGTAATCCCCTGTGGCAGCCCAGCTGCCAGCAGGATGGTTGCCCAGTGCCCTACCTTGGTGGCCAGCTCCTTCTCCCTGTCCACCAGGCTCTCAATGTCGGCCGAGTCGTAGCCGCTGCTCTCGCTGGGCGTCACCGCGCTCTCGAAGGTCGTGGTGGAAATCTGAGAGGAGATGCTGGTGGAGGTGCTGAGGGTTCCACTGCTCAGGCTGGGAGACAACGAGTCACTCAGGGACTTGGGGATGCTGTCACCAAGCTTCTCACGAAGCAGAAGAAAATGCCGGGTTTTTTCCACCTGGTAAGAAAAGAAATCAGGCTCGTCTGCTCCAGGAAGGTGCCAATTTTACAGACACTGAATTCTTAGGAATCCTTTACTATTCATACCAGTAACTTTCCCCAGGGAAGGGAGTTTACAGTGGCACTGGAAGTTGAATTTGCCTTTGTTGAATACTGAGATTCTGAGCTGAGGACTCTACTCAGCAGCCAGTCACACATTTTGAATCTTCTCTGCCAGGAAAATTTATTTAAATCTTGACTTTGATCTCTTTACTCACCTCATGCAGCAGCTCCAGTTTCTCCAGTTCCCACTGATGCTCTAGAATGAGGCTGTCACCCCTGGGCCTCCAACCTGCCAGGTTCTCTTCTCCCCTCACATATGCCACAGAAGTATCCAGGACTTTCCTCCTCCTCCTCTGCATTCCTGAGCAGTAAAAAACAACACGAGATGTGTTAAAACCATAGCCAGAGGAGTGCCACTAAGAAACAATCAGCAGTTTGCAAAGAACCAGCACTTCTGCTGTTTGGCTGGAAATACACAACACTGCAAATACACAACCAAAGACATTTGATTTAGTCTAGCTTTCTTACTTATTTCAGGTATTTTCTACTGATCAAGATATAGTGCAAACTCCTGTTCACTCTAATTCAACACAAGGACTTCAGTTTCTACATCTTAGAAGAAAAATACACAGATACACCATGAACTACATTCTTTCCAAGTGGTTAAGTTGGCATCAGAAATCAGCATCATCTTCAAAAGACAAGAAAAAGTTCTACTGCTGCAAAACCCAGTCTCAGCTGCTAGCTATGAGCCATGGATTAGCCCTAAGACTCAGGTGCATGTGCTCAGTGTCCTGAGTTACCCATGTCAGAAAACACCAAGTTCCCAGTGAATCCTTGTTCACCAATGGTACACATAGACCCGAGTCTAAAGTAAAAGCCTGAGTTAAGTATTTTATGGAATAGCAACATTCCATTGCTCCTATGAAACAGGACAGGACTATTTACTCCATTCTGCCTAAGAAATTTTCTGCAGTATTTCATATTTATCACTGGAGCTCCCAGTCCCTGCTTACCTGGACTTCCTGTGTCTGCCATTTTGCATAAACTCAGTTCATAGATCCCAGTTACTCGATTGCTGTTCACAGGAAAGCAGAAGAAACAAAACCACACTATTTATTATCTTCAGAAATAAAGCGCTTCAGCGTTAGCTCAGTGGTTCCCAAAGCAGAATTTTAAGTACAGTTGTTAGTTAGAACTAGATCCCAATTCTACTCTTGCGCAAAACAGCCAGAACAGACTGCAAGATCCCCAAAAATGGCATTTCCCCCATGTTCCCCCCCACCCTGCACTGGACTTGGAGAGCACATGCTGCAGTAAATTCCAAGTCAGGACCAAGGTCATGTATGTGCAAGCTTGAAAAAAACTCTGTGAGTCTGGAAAAGAGGTCAGACAGAAACCATCAGAGTTTCAGAAACCATCAGAGTTTCAATAAAAAATGCAAGAAAGAACATTCAAAACCAGACTGGAGAACCTATGAGTAGGTAAAGTTTCAAGGAAAGAAATTAAGAAAACAAAACTACATCCTCTAAGAGAAAACACCAATACTGACAAAAGCCATCAAGCCCAAACTTGTGGCTGCACTCACGAGTCCGGGGATTTGGAGTAGCCGCTGCCGAAGAGGCTGCGCAGCGACCGCGGGGGAGAGATCTTGGCATCCCGGGAGTAGAACACCATGCAGACATCCTTGGTGATCACAGCAGGCTGGATGCAGTGGTCAAGCTAAGAGGAACACCAGCAATCAATAATGGCTGCAGACAACTGTGCCAAGTTACACTGCTGCCCTTAGTGGGACAGCTTTTGAAAGTTGTTCTTGTTTGGGGCTTTGGTGAGGGGTTTTCAGATGTGTACCTGTGAAAGAGAACTGTCACATTTCTTGATGCAGCCCATGAAATGATTTTACTACACCAAACAACAGTGTCTTACACACAAGCCAAGAGCTAAGCCACTGTTGGTAACACCAGCACTTACACAGCAATGTTCACTGATTCCAGTGGATTTTCAGATACAAAGATAGATAAAACAAGGCACAAAAAGGTAAGACCAGCAGTATCTCTTGTGTGGCATGGCAGTAATACCTTGACATCAAGACATTAACTGTGAGTACATTTTTCCACCCTGTTCTCAGGAAATGAAGAAATACTCTTACTGGTTCCAGGATTCAAACCACTTTTGCATCCATTTCTCTCGGGTACACCCTGTGTCCTGTCTCAAACAGTTTACAGCCAGCAGGAAGGCACTGGTGTCTCACCTCCAGGTAGGCAGAAAGGGTCATGTAGATCTTCTCTCCATAGGGTGTCACTCGATTGAGGAGGAGGGAGTTGTGCAAGGAACTATCCCAAACTGCCTCGAACCGGTAGAAAGTCCTGGAAAAAAGCACAGCAAAAGGTTCATAGCAAGAGTGCCTCTGCAGCCCTCTCATCAGTCAGTGTAAAGCTTCTCTTCCTGACATCACCCTCCACTGATGTGGACAACAAACACTTGAAGCAAAAACCTTCTCTTTATTTCCAAGATCATTTACTTCTACCTCAAACGGTGTGGCATAAAGACCACCACCTGTTATGGAGAAGACTCATCTAAAAGAGAAAAGAGGGAATGCAGAAAACAAAACCTGTCATAGCACTACAGGGAAGTCAGCACTAAACCGTTGCTTCTAAACAGAGAAAATTAATTTCTACTGCTTCAGGTAGAAATTCAGCCCAGCTGGATCTTAAAAGTGCATGGCAAGATTCTTTTTTTATAAGCAACACTCATTCTACACCATATTTTAGGACTTCAGTCTGGGACAAGGAAAGAGAGGAGCTGAAAGCTCCCACAGGCCTACCCCAGCAATCCAGAAGGTTCAAGTAAAGGCGAGACAGCATCACACACAGCACAGCTCAATCACCACATCTAAAGGCATCATTACACTCTCCCCTCTCTAGCAGGGGCCTGGGGAAATGAGCTTTCTCCTTTCTCACAGGCAGCAACTGATTTCAGGAAGGTCCCTTTGGAAAGAAGACCTGTGTCCCTATTCAGGAACTCAGCACATCTTTTCACATTGGTAACACAAACAGAAGGTATTCATTCTTCATCACCTCTATTTAATTTCCCTCCCAAATCCTCTTACTATTTTTCTCCCATTTTGAGTCCAAATGACAGTACTAAAAGCAAGAAAGTGCTTCATGTATATTATTTTCTAAAATAAGTTACATATCTAAAGAGCTCCTGTACTAATTCCCAACTTGGAAAAATAGAAGATGAAACTAAAGACAAAGGACAAACAGCAGGGTGGTGGTAGAAGAAATAAGAAAATACAAAGCAACACAAAAAGAAACATGAAACAGCCTAAGAGCAAACATGTCAGAAACAAAGAGCTGGATCTTAAATAGGGCTCCCAAGAACCCCCTTCCTCTTTCACAATGACACAATTCCAAGCTATTACATAAAGGCACCATGAACTGCAGTCAAGTGAGAACACTGCTAGATACTGTTTGCGTTTGAAGAAGCAAATTTAGAGAACTACTTCTAAATATGTTGTTTCTATTAAAAATCAGAGAAAGATAATCTAAAGGTCAAGTAATTGGTAGCTTTAAAAACACTGTGAAGCACTGTAAAGTAATAATTCTCATTTGAGTTAGATTAGGCAAAGAGCACAGCTGTCTTCTAAGCCTTTACACATCAGTCCTTACATTTTAAACTTTCATCATGACTTAGTTATGACAGCAAGCAATTTTTTGAACTTCTAGCAAATTCCAGATCTACTCTGAGGGTGGAAGAGAAAGTAGTAAAACCTGTCTGATCACAGATGGAAAAACCACTGAACACAGCTCCAGCATCAGCTCTGCACCATTTGCCAAACAAGATTTCTCCTCATGGAGAGAGAACACAGGTGTAAATGCTCCTCAGTGCAGAAATACTACCACCCTCCTGAGTAAAATGATGTTTGGACAAACACCAAGATGAAGAGAATCAGAAAGAAAGAAATCATCAAGAGAATCAGAAAGACTGCAGGAAGGAAATTCTCCTGCTCTCATACGTGAAGCCAAGTTCACCTCCACAAGTCCCCCCGTGAACTGTACCTGAATAACCCTCTGACACAGAGGAAGAGGAGCAGGAGGAGGAGGAGGAGGAAGACTACTTCTGGAAGAGCTAAGAGGTGTGCTAACAGAAGTCAGTAAAAGCTGAGGGAAGTGGCAGCAATACAAATGGGACATAAAGCATTCTATTTTCAAGAATCTTTATGTACAAAGGAAGCGAACACAAAATACCTAGGCATATCCTTATCAAGAAAGAGCCTGTAAAAACATAGAAAGAGCTTCAGTTAGTGCAGCCAAAAGCAGAACAGAAAAGCAACAGCTGAGAGGAACAGAACAAGTGGACTTAAAAAACAAAACAAAGTGAAAAAACCCCACAGGAAGCAGCAAACAAGTCTGCAGACAATGAGCAAACACGAGACATCTCCCTTACCAGGGCCCCAATCCCATCCCACCACCCTGCCAGGCACTCATCCCACAACTTAAACCTTGGCATTTTGGGATGAGGGGGCCAACAGCTTCATCACACTCATCCTTCACCCAGCTGCCCACCTTATAGAAAACTACAGCAATAGAGAGGAATTTATTGAAACAAAACAGAAAGCACAGGACTTTCCAACTGCAAATCCAATAGTATCAGTCAGGAAACCAGCAACAGTCTCCCTATTTTCCAGTTGTATTGATCCATTAATTCAAGCACACTGAAGTACCCACTGCTCAGTGGAAGGTAACAACTGCCAACCCCCCTGTCCCTGCCTACCTGTACAGACACCAGGTGGCAGAGAGGCATCCTGTGGGCAGGAGCAGCATCCCAAATCCACTTTAATGCCACAGGTGTTTTAATGCTGTATTCTAGCACCAAACCTTGATGTCAGTTTAAAAGTTTTGGGTTAAATTCTGAGGCCCCCTTAAGCTGCTCCTTTCCATCCACCCTTTATGGGTCATACACATGGAAAGTAATTCAGAAGCACTGTCAGCAAACCCTTCCTGTGGATCAACAGATTTCAGCATTAGCAAGAATTTACAGTGATGTTCGTTCTCTACCTGTGTTCTGTGCCCATGGAATTCTACATTTAATAATTAGTCACATTCCCAGCTTTCCAAACATCCTGCCAATACATCAGAGATCAAACAACTTTCAGATTCCTGCTGCAGTGCTCACTTCATTCACTTACCTGTTGGAGCTGTGAGAGGACTTCAGGTATTTTGCAGAGATAATATTCAAAGACAGAATGGCATCCACAGCAGCTTCATCTACCTCTGCTTTATTTCTTATACGCCCTGGAAAGGGAAGGAGGAACCAATTAAAATTCAAACTGCAACACAAAAGGAATTTGCTTTCCCAAATATCATTCTGGACTACATGAATAACAAACAGCTGTAAGTGGAAGTTGCAAAACTTGTTTTTCCTCTGGATCTCTTCCAAAATCCTCCCCTTACAGGCAGTGCTCATAAAAATGACAGAATCTGATACAAAGAGAAATTACCAGTAACAGTTTTTCTTCCTTACAGAGCAAGATGTAAAGCCATTTACTCACCAACCACCAGCTCCCGCACGTCCTTCCAGTGCAGCTCACTGCCCTTCTCGTGGATAATGGTGACTGTGATTCTCCGCTGGATTCCCTGGTGGAGGTCAGAAACAAAACACTGCCGAGGTGTTCACACACACACATCATCTCTTTTGCACTTATACTGCAAAAGTGAAGTTTAATATCATTTAAACCAGTCTGTAACTGAACAAGCAACTCTTTGTTTCAGGGTCCTAACATTCTCTTCAAGGGGATGCTATATTCTCATATGTAAAAGAAATTAAATGCTTCCCCCTCCTCACTCCACAAAGACAGACTAGATAAAACACAACTTTAAACCTATAAACCATATTTAACTAGGATTATCTTTATAATCAGCCAGAGAGAAAATATTATTAAGGATTATAAGAGGCATTTAAGATGCACTGAGATATGGTCACTTCATAGATCATGTGTCATAACCACAAGCAGTAAGAGGGAGCAAATGGAAGCTGAGTCCACATCATCCTTCTGTGTCCTTAGAGATGCTGAAGAACACTGAAGGCACAAATCTGGTCCCAAAGGTTCCTGCTTTTTCAAAGGCTTTCATCTTTCCTGAGTGGGCTGCCCACTGATAAGCAACAGGATCAGCAATATCCTGGGGCCAAGCAACCCCCTCACAGCCCAAAGCCAACAGAGCAAGCACAGACTGGGAGATCCTGACTGTCCCTGCACAGCTGTGTGGGAAAGGAGGTGCAAACCCCAGCCTGCAGCATGCCCTCCCTCCCTGCAGAGATGACACTCCTGCTCCACAGCTTTCATCAGTACCTGGTGCAGCAGAAAGGTGCCCTGGCAGGGCAGGCCCCCGGTGTGATCCACAATAGCAGGGATGTACCTGTGTGAGACAGGGAATCAAAGGTGTACCAGCACAGCAGCTTCCTCTCCTGGTAGCTGCTGAAGACATCAGAGTGTGTCTTTCTGCCTGCTCTCCAAACAGGCTCCTCCTGGCATTACAGGATCAGCGAAACGTGGAAGCATCACCCACTGTTCTTTACTAATGGAAAACTGGAACTCACTTCTCAATATCACCCTGAAGACCTGCCAGGGGAAAATCTTTGTAGCAGACATGAACACTGAACAGAGTCTGCTACGTGACTGGAGCATAAAGTCTCCAGTGTCCCAAAGAATCCAAACTCATGGCCTACACAGGGAAGTTTTCCTGGTACCTGTGCCTGGAATTTCACCATGGAAAGACCCCTCCAAGTGTGAAAGAAAGTCATTCTACCACTTTGGTCCTTTCCAATGGGGACAACTACTGCCAGCAGATTGGACACCCACCACTACATCCCACCATGGTGACTGCTAAAC
Source organism: Leptocoma aspasia (assembly GCA_013399835.1). Lineage (NCBI taxonomy): Eukaryota > Metazoa > Chordata > Aves > Passeriformes > Nectariniidae > Leptocoma > Leptocoma aspasia. The sequence goes on along the minus strand of VXAX01001003.1, from coordinate 677,844 downwards.
ATCAACCTGGTCTGAACAGAACAAAGGGGAAAAAACCAGAAATCTCATAAACCACTGTTCCTGAAACACACAATATTAATATAGGACTTACTCCCCTGTTGGCTCCAGTTCACTGATCTCAAACCACACAAGGAGGTCGTATTTGCTCACACTCTGGCCCAAGCTGGGCTTGCTCATAGTATTCAGCTTTGTAGCTGGCACTTAAAAGAAAAAAAAAAGAAGAAAAAAAGAGTGGTTTACAAAGACTGAACAAGTAAAGCTTACTCAGGGCTCACAGGGAAGTGCCACTTCAGAGGTCCTACATATTCTGTGTACGTAGGCAGACCACAGCCTTTACCATGAAAATGATGTTGCTTACAGCAATCATTCTCTAAGTGCTTTTTAGATCTAGGTTACTAGAACAGAAAAAATTTTTGAAGTTAAATAATGGAACAAAAGTGCATCCAAAGAGCCTGGGAAAAAAAAAAAAAAGTCCCTCTAGATCCACAGAGAAGAAGTTTCCTTAAATATGCATCAGTTGCTTTATGGCTTAACAGTTGGTGATTTAGAATTGCTGAGGTCTGTTCATCTGCAGCATTACTCACCCATAAAGTACATTTCACCTTCCCCACACAAGAGGAAAAGAATAGAACTTAAAACTTCAATCTTCACTTGTTCATGTTACAAAACTGCCAGACTCCAGCACCACTTGGTTAAGATATTGTAAATGTAAAAAGGCAGAACAAGACTTATTCCAGAGCCCTAATCCTGCCAAAGCATTTTTCTGGGCTCCTTATCTCTTGGCATTAGTGAGTATAGCCAGCCAGATCCCCTCTAATTCCTTTCACTCAAATGCAGGGATAAACCATGTTAAAAAAAAATAATGAGACAGCTTAAATTCTAGAAATAACCTAATACTCCCTCACACATCATACCTTTTAGTTACCATCACATGCCTTCTCTTATCTGTTCACTCATTACATTTTTGTAAATGGGGACATTTTAAAAGCTTCGTTCCTGTACACTCTGACTGGGATTTTTGTAACTTTCCAATTTTTCTCCTTTCACATGCTAACCTCACTGCTTTTATTAAGCTCAATAATTATTCTCCCTTCTACCTCTCAAGAGCCAATCCCCCCTTGCTCAGGTATTCTTTAGGTTCTCCCACCTTTACACCTGTGTATCCTTCAGCTTCTACCATGACTTAATTTCCCATGCACTGGAAGGACATAAGAGCCCCCAGTTATAACAGGTCCTTACAGCAGTGCCTAGGTGCTCTCTTTTGAGATCTGTTTCTTTTCTGGGTAAAATAGCAGCTACCTCAGAGGGACAGATTTTACTCACAGTTACTCACAGCACAGCTCCTCATTTACCTTCCCACAAGTTACTCAGGGTAGTAACTCTCTTACACCCAATCATCTCATAGCTGCACATGAACTCACTCCAGCCAGAGGAACATCAAACACACAAGTTACTCAAGTTTATTGCTAAGCAGAGTGACTCAAAAGCATCAGAAGAGAAAAACAACAGAAAGACACATTTAACTTAACATGAAAGCTTGATCCTAGATGTTCTCACAGACTTGCGCTTGATTATTAATCCGCATGACTTTTTTTTGAGTTAAATAAAACAATACAAATGGAAGTGAGGAACAGCACTGTTAGTGGCAGAAAAGGAAGATGAGTGAAAAGGAAACCTATATAGAACACAGCAGAATGTTTCCTCTATACCTGCCTGTGTTTTCACATGCATCTCTCATCCCAGTATCACAAAACTACGCAGAACACAGAAAAAAACAGAGGTCCTGGAAGTTTCAGGGAACGGATGCAGTGCCACACAAAAATCTGTGACTCCCAGCACACTGGAGTCTACAGACTGTCTCTATGGCTCTCTCTAAAAGAGCCCTAAATTTAGGCACAGCATCATCCTTCCACGAGCACAACCATGGCAGCTTCTACTCCTAACACTACTACAGGATGCAGGAAAAAGGAATTTCGAAGCACATCTTGGAACTACTTCTACATCTACCACAGACCAAGTTTGGCTACTAACCATCTCGTTTAGGAGCCCGCTCACTCTGACAACTGGGAACAGGCAGAAAGAGAAAAGGTGGCAGCTGGTCAGCTCCATCCTGGAAAGCAGCCACGGCAGAGGAGGCGAGCACGGTGGCGTGCTCGGACAGCGCGTTCAGCACATGCACGTTTACATAGCCAGACATAAGGTACCTAATCAACTCAATTTTCCTTTCATGGTCTGCAGAGGGAATGGAACACACACAAAGAAAGGATGGTAGAAATATGCAGGTGAGAGGAAGAGGGAGGAGGAGGAAATTAAAGGTGAAATGAGGAAAAAATCACAAAAGAGTTCAGCATGCATTATTCCAATTAAGCAAAGAAAACCAAGGATCATTTCAACAAGACTGACTCACTAAACAAGAATGTGAGAGAGCAAAAAGGTGAAGGAATTAATGAATAAGCAAATTTCCAGTCAGTAAGTGCTCAGTAAGCACAGGAAGAGCCATAGCCAGATCTCATGGAATATGGTCAACACCTCAGGAATGGAATTGTACCCCCTAATGAACCAAGCAGCATGTTCTGCAGAGGAGGCTGAGAAGAAATAAAAATAACACAAAAGGAGGGCAGAGAGCCAGCAAAGACATTCAATGCCCCCTGTACCACTCACTCCATTTACATTTCTTGGTGTCCTGGATACCTCAGGAATACCCTACAACCTCCACTTGCAGTAGCAGACCTGTGGTGTACAGAATCAGAGAGCTGTTCTCACCTGGCTTTGACAGTGGCATAGGAGGAGGAAAGAATCTTCGAGAGGGCTGTGGAGGGCTACAGAGAAATGAAGAGTTATCAATACAGAGGCACTTAAACATAAGAAATATACAGAAATGTACACACACGCATCCTTGTATACACACACCTATTACTGTCTCTACAAATATCCTCACAATTCTATCAAGACAGGAAAATATCCCCTGTCTGGAAAACAAGGGGGCTCAGCACACTTCTCAGACTAACCTCTGCTCTTTCTCTATTCTAGCTGAACCAATGCTAGGAGCACTGCTGAGATTTTCCCAGAGCTCACAGATCACTGCTGAAGTTCCCAGTATTCCCAGAGCAGTGCTCCAACCAGCAGGGTGTTTGTAGGGTGGACTGGCAGAACAGCTTCCCATGTTTGGGAGGGCAGAACAATTCCATCAGTCACTACACTGGGCAAACAGACCTCTGCCAGCACTTTCACCTCCATCAGGAATTCTGCTTGTGAGGCTGTGGTGCACAATTTCAGGAGTACAAAAACTGCATAACCTCAGCATGATCCCCAAGTGCCTTTATGCCAGGCTAGTGACCAATACCTGTTGAGATCCTGTCCCTGCAGGTGGAGAGGATGCTGCTGATAATGTCCAAAGACTTCAAAGACAATAGGCTTTGTTTTGATGTACTCCACAAACGATTCTGTCACTTCCACAGCAATCTATTTCAAAAGTGAGGAAAGAAAATGAGACATTCAAAAAAGGAAATCTCTTTTAGGAGTCTGTATTTTTCACAGCACTTGGTGTCACTCACAGTAAAAGCAACTGCATTCCCTTTAGGTTTAGGCATTAATTCTACTCTCCAAAAAAGGAGAAAATTAAAGCCTCGGTATCAGGCATTTCAAGTAGGAGAAGAGGAGGCTACATTTAACCAAAGCATTAGACAGTTCAAAAAATAGATATATCCAGTTCATCTGAGATCATGAGCACTGCTATTTACATGTATATTTTATTTCCTGAACTCTAGACTGTTTTCATCCTGGAAAGGAAACACAGAATTCAATGGCAGGAAGTAGAGGTAAAAGAAGAGTTAAATTTGCCACAAAGAATTGTTCTGTGTTTTGTTTTGTGATGAGGATTACATCATTCACCTGATCACTGCTAGCACTGTCTATTCTTAATAATCCTGCTTGCCTTGAAGGACACACACAGCTGCCAGTGCTGATGGAGAAGTTACTGCTCATGGAAAGCTTTACTTACATTCTGAACGTGGTAAAACCCAAGGGGGGTCCCTCGGCCATTGTTCTTGAGAGGTTCTGTTGAGAAAGCTTCATCGTGTCGATGTAAAAAGCTTAAAAAAAAAACCAAAAATCAGCCACCACAGAATGGTTTAATGAAGATTGCTGTGCTCTGAATCCAACCCTGAAAGGAAATCCTAAAACCCTAAAAGAAATGTATTCTGCTGGAACTTTAGAAGCAGTTAAGTGATGGCCTAAAGCTGGGAATACCACAGTCTTGTGGGACCACAATTCCTGTACTTGTTTTATGTCTTCATTATTCCTTTTTATTCTCTTCCTTAAGAACCCAAGCCTAAGACCACTTTCACTTGAGAAGTACTGATTTCCTCCAGGCTCATGCAGCTTTCATTCAAATGGGTGTATGTACAATCTAGTGTTGAATTTTTCACATTAAAAGCTTAAAGCCTTACGGTATCTATAAACTAGTAACTTATGAGTCCACTTTGATTCCTAATTCCTTTCTGCAAAACTTTAATCCTTAACATCTGCTTAAGAGAAAGTGGGGACCAGGAACTCCAGTAAGTGTTAAGGTATTTTTCTCTGCTGTACAACACCTCCACCCATCTGGAAAGTTCTCAGAGTTCCACTGCCCACTGTTCTTTGCTCTCTCTATCAAACCATTAATTGCCTAATGCAAGTAAGGACAAATTCTTACTTGAACTGGCAGAAAATATCTGCATATTCGGGCAGGATGCCACTGGCCTGGAGCACTGTCACACGGAAGGTGAACACACTGCCCAGCTTCAGGTGATCACCAATTTCCTCAGTGAATCCTTCCATAGTCATCTTTCCATCCAAAGTGGCTGACTTCAAGTCTTAGGGAGAAAAAAAAATCCCACATTAAATATTTTTTTTCTTTTTTTTTTCTCCTTTCTTTTCTTAAAATAGTTCTTCAGGAGACAGTTTAGTCCCATCACACTTTTTTTTTCCCTTTTAAACCCAAATAATTTGCTGATAACAGAAAGATCCAAACACCTGGGAAGTTTTTCAGCACAGTTCTTCAAAACTACCACATATTTCTTGCTTACCCAGCTCATTCATTCTGTTGATCTCCTCTGGAGGAGTGGTAACCTCTGAATTCTGTCCTTGCCCTTCTACAATTCTTAACTCCTCCAGTGACAGTCCAGACCGAGTCATCGCAACTGAAGAAAAATCACCCTGAAAAAATAAATATAGTGGCTTGTAACAGACTCCTGCACTTTCTGGGTTTGCCATCCCCTTCTTCCCCCACAACACAAGTTCTTTATTTAGAAGCACAAGCTACTACACTCAAAGATACCTAACTCAATTTTAAGAATTCTTACCTTATCAAAATACTCATTGTCAAATGAAATTTTAGCTGTCCCAGACTGTCGAATACCAGATCCATAATCTGGGGCTTCTTCATCAGCTAAAAAAACCAGAAGATAGATAAATAAATGATGGGGAGGAGAAGGGAGACCCTGCAGAGCTATCCAAATGGAAATTTTCATTATACTGGAAACCAAAAGGGAAAGCAGAAGAGTCATCCAGTGACAAGCTGGAGTGAGTGCTGGAAAAGATAATGCCAGCAACCTATCCATAGGGAGCTCAGGTGTGGGAAAACAAGACAAGCTCTCAAGTCACATTCTGAAAATACTTAACTTTAGAGAATTTTGAATGCAAACCAACTTTAGTACTGATATTCATTATTTATTTACTTCTTATTATTACACAGAGGTAAACTAACATCTAAAATTCGGTAGCCACGAACTCAGCAGTAACACTAGCAAAGCTCCACCAGGACATGCTGAAGCCTGAAAGCTGGACCTGTCCATACAATCTGCTCATTTCACCTCCTCCTCTTCACAGAGAGCAACAACAACAGGGCCTGGTTCAATGCCAGGGTTTTTTCACAGTAAATGCATACTCACAGGAGAAATCCCAAGAGTCAGAATGTGCTCCAAAGCTTTGCTCAGGGATCAAACAATGCCATGGCCCTTTTCCAAGAGATGTCCCCAGTTCAGTTTCTATTAGCCATAGTGCATTTCTATTAACCATTCAGTTCATTTGGATGGATAAATATTTATTTGGAAATATTCAGTCAATGCTAAGGAGACTAAACCAAAGCAGACTTTTGCACACATTAAACCAGATTTTAATTCACTTGTTTTAATCCCTGCCAGGGTAATTCTTATACATCTTCAGAGTCTGAGTTTCATTATATGTTCCCATGGAGAATGAAGCTTCCAGGGTTACCCTCCCTAAAGAAGCAAGAACTGCTGGCAGTTGGCCACTGCTGGAAAGGGCAGATTATGGGAAGGATCTGTGCTCCCACCAGCATGGATAAGGCACAGCCCTGCCAACCAGCCCACCTCACACTGAGCAAGTCTGAAACATCAGTGACTGAGCAGTGACCTGCAGTAAACTCTGGCACACACACAATGGCAGCTCAGCACTGGGTGAGGCCATTACCACCCCACGTATCTCCTCTCCTCTTCTGAAAAGAATTCCTGGAGATTAAACACTGTGTTAAAGCAGCTTCTAAGTCTCCACATTTTCAGTGAGGCAATGAAGGGGGAAACTGCTTCTGAGTTCTGTTTACATCATGCTGAAAAACATCTGTGCAGGAACTTCTTCACATGCTCTCCCTAGCCCCCAGAGGAACACTTTTCTGAGCATCATTTAAAGGAATAGTTGGAGCACAGCTAAAACTTGGTACATTTAACTTTAATGCAGGTCACCGAAACTATCAAACCAGGAACCCTTCTCCACTGTTTATACTGGGTGCCACAAAGAAAAAACTTTGCTTTAGTTTTAGTTTTCAGACTTAGTGACAGTAGTGTTGCATTAGTTGCCAGGTATAAACTTCAGTGGACAACATCATAACTTTAAAATCTTTTGTTCAGTAGCATCATTTCAGGACTTATTCATGCTCAGCCCATATGGTGAAACAAGAAATGAAACCATTTCAGTAGCCACAGAGAGCAAGTGCTGTTTGCAGCAGGAAGGTCACTGGGGTCTGATCCCAGAAGGAGGAGGTGTGAGCACTGTGGACTGTCAGAGTCTCACCTGCTATGGCCTGCACGGCCACGCGCAGGAAGCCGCGCACTTCGCCCTTCTCGCTGACCACGGCCACCCTGTGGATCAGGGGCACTGGGTACAGCAGGTTGCTCAGGTACACAAAGGCTCTGGTGACAGGAGACAAACAGCCAGCATTAGGAACGGTGTGCCAAACCCCACTGCAGCTTTGCTCAGCTCCTGGAACAGGCAGATCTCAGACACTGCATCTCCTAGACCTGCAGGAAGTTCCAGGTCCATCCTGCCCACCCAGGAGGTCCTGGTCCATGCTGCCCACCCAGAAGGCTCCAGGTCCATGCTGCCCACCCAGGAGGTCCTGGTCCATGCCAAGCCCAGTGCAGCACCAAAGGCTGAGTCTCAGTCAGGCTCAGGGGGACCCAGGGCTCAGAGGAATGAGTTACAGACACGGCAGAGAGGATGGCTGCATGGAAGGTGACTGGAGATGCACTGCAGCTGTGAATGGAGCTGTTAGCAAGCTGACTGAATCCACCAGGGAACTACTGATGATAAAGAATGAGGTAGTTGGAAGGGGTAAATTAAAAAGGAATTGATCTGCTGTGCTCACACAGCCTCAATTTTTTACTGAACATATAAAACCACTCTTTTAAAAACAGATTGACTGAATGTTTTCTCACTTCTATATTCCTTTGGTAACACTGTGTGCAGAATAATCAGAAACCCACAATAAACCGTAAGTCATCACCTAGGTTTCTTGGAAGATTCACTGACTGTACAGATAGTGGAAGACTGACAGTCTTCACAGGTAAACCTCTTTAGGAGCTTTTTATTTATTTATTTGAAAAAACCAAAACATAACAAATAAGACATGACAGCACTACTCTAGAGCAACCACTCAGAAATTACAGTTTCCAAAAGGAAAAGCAGCATTTAGGCCCCACAGGGGACAATCCTGCCATGCACTAACTTTTAAGTTATATACAAGCAGGATGTGTTTTGGAGCAGTAAGGTAACCAATTTAATTGTACAGACTTCAATTAAAAGTCAGACTGAAGTTATTAAGTTATATTGTATTTCTGCAATGAATTGCAGTATTTTTAAAGCATCACACTTCAGTGGGATTAGCCTGAGTAAAACATTAAATGTTGAGAAGCTCAACAAGTCAGCTAAAGAACAGCTCTCAACAAGGGGAAAATATGGAAGGTTTTATTTATTAAATGAGCTGTTTCAGAGTTCAGAACAGTACTGAGATGCACAGAACTTTAACTTTAACCAATAGTTTTACCAGTCATTAAATTTAAAGTGACTAATTATGCAATTTTAATAAATTTATGCATATTAAATTATACTAAACAACAGTAATTCATTTAACTAACCTCCTCCTTGCAGTTCTTTTTATTAGTCTTTAGTATTAGGTATAATTAATTCCTGTAATTTATAACTGTTATTGTTTAACATTCCTAGGGAAAGTCCTGCATGACAAAAGGGAAGTGCTGCTCCTTGGGTTCACATGCCCCTTCCAAGGATGAATGAATTCTTTTGAAATGACAAGGAAGTCAAACAGGTGTCAATCATGAACCAAGGACACAAAAATAATGCTACTAAAAAAAAGTGGTGACAAAATGCAATAGAGAAGAGGATGATTAATATGGCTATAAAGCAGGAAAACAAAAAAATGAAGAAAACCATACAACAACAACAACAAAAAAACCAACTGTGAGCTAACACTTCACTAAGATTAGGATTTAATTCTTTTTCAGTCTGCTTCAAAGTGAGGTAAGCACTGATAAAGCAGGGGAAGGGAGAAGAGAGTAAATTTCAAGTAACAAAATGAGAAGTTAAATTTTACTTTTTGCCTCTAACATTTTCATTTTTAGCTTTGAAACTTCAGGTGATGCTCATCTGACAAACCAGCATCCAACCACACAAGAAAACAGTCCCTGAAACTGGAATGGTCCACTTGGACTGGACCAGGGATGGAGTTCCAAAAGGTAAGTGGTTCTGCACTCAACACAAAAAGCACACCCAGTTTGAAAAGCGCATTTCAAGCCAGGGAGAACAGACATTTCCCAACAGAACAGAAGCCAAGGAGTCTTGCACTGATGTGCACAGTAGGAGTCTCACTAACTAAAAGAGTCAGGCATTGCAGAAGCCTTCTACCTTCAAAGCCAAACTAATAGAAAGTGAAAGCATCACCTGCATGAAAAATAAAAATGTATGTTTATTTGCAGGGCAAAAGCTCTGAAGGTGCTGCTCAACATGTGACAGCCTAACCACTACCATGGGACCATCCCAAGGAAAAACAGGTATTTCTCTTCTTCCTCAATTTGCTTCCATCCAGTCACCTTGTTCACTGGAATCATTTTAACTTAGAGAAAGAAAAGCACATAATGCAAAAAAGTCTAAAGCTTCCTGTTTGCTGATGAGCAATCTCTTCTGTGGAGTAGAGAGCAAGTGCACACGTGCTGCACCAAAACAGAGCTGGGTTATGCAGCACCACTGCTGCAGTGCCATTCCAGCTGCTTCACCAAGAGACGCTGCCAAGTCAGGAGTGGATGAAATCTTAAGGTTATCCTCCTCCTCTTCCCACATCCGTGAGGACTCCCACTCCCCAAAGAGCCCCTAAGTGTCCCCCTGCACTTAGCCCAGCAGACTGAAAGAGGGGAACTGGATTAGCAGAAAGATTGGTGAGGTAAAATGGCATACTCACAACAAAACTAGAAATTAAATTTAACAAACACAGTTTTTAAAAAAAAACCAAAACAAAACCAACAGAACTCAAAACGATGGCAGATATTTTAAAAATAAACACATTAGGACTTAAATAAAATATCCCATAGTCCTCTCCCACCTCACTTAAAAACAAAGCAGATGCTTGATATGTCACATCATTGAATAGAATCAGCCTTGAAAAAACCCAGCATGCCAGAAGAGATGGCTAAAGGGACCAGCTCTTTTTTCTTTTCTTTAAGAGTTACAAGTAAAAGACAGTCATAGCACAGAGAAAGAAAAGAAATAACTGTGATGGCCAGAGAGTTGGCTAACTACATGATCCATTTCTCCTCCTCCTCTCCTTCATGACCTGCACTTGTTGCTGCTGACAACCCCCCAAAAATACTAAAAATAGTTTTATTTGTCCTTCACATTCCATAACCTATCAACCAATACACAGCTGGAAGTGATAAGGAATTCTGGTTTTGTTACAAACTGAACACTACCTTGTGCTCAAGAGAACACCTATGTAGAAGGACACACCCCTGGTACTTGTAAGTCACTGCTCAAAAGCAGAATTCTCACACTGGAAGACACAGAGGACTCACATCTGTTCCTACCCAGTGGTGCTGGAGAGTCTAACAGCCTCTGCTGACAGAATGGGCACAACAGAACAGCAAGAACAGAAACAACAGAAACCAACAACTGAGAAAAAGTCACTCAGCTCTCCAGCCTCATGACAGGAACTAAGTTTCACTCCTCAACACATTCACAGCCCTGCACATGAGCTCACACCATCCAGGCTGGTGCCCAGAGTGCTGCAGCTTCACGTGTCTGCCCAGAGAGAGAGAGCTCAGGGAGTGGAAGCCAGCTGTGCCTGCCAGGAAGCACAAGTGTTTTCCTTGCACACTGCACCCGCTCAGTGCTGTGCTGCCTGAGGTGTCTGTGGGTGAGCAGGAACAGCTCAGCTCTGTCCCAGGCTCGCTGCAGCTGACAGCAGCCCAGAGCAGCACAGATGGCTTTCCCAAACTGCCTGAACCAGACAGTCAGAGCTTGTACAACGTGGTATTGTAAAACCAGGCATTGCATGTAAGGGCACAGATTAGAGACCACAGAGGACTAAAGCAATTTCTTGCAACTCTAGTAATTTTTGTTTAAAAAACAGGATCAAGGAAGTTCCATTCTCTAGCAATTCCAATTGATGGACATGGATATTTTGGCTAGACTGACCATCTATGCAGCACAAGGCAAAGCCATTGCAGTCTGCAGCAAGAGCTGGTCCCTTTTGGCCATTCTCAGAGGAACCTCACCAACCTTCCCACTAAAATGAACCAAGGGGATCGGTCGTAAAACGGGTCGCGCCCATCATTGAAGAGGTCTGATCCCTCCTCAGTGCCAACGTCGGAGCCAGTGTCATCCACAAAGGCCTCATCATCAAAGTCCTCCATCTCATCCTGCTGCTCATCTGCCAGTTCAGTGATGTCGGAGTCGGCCGTGGAGAAAGTGGGGGAGGGCGTGCGATCGGCCAGGCGCTCGTTGACGCAGCCGTGGAAAATGGGGGAGCTGCACATCAGCGAACGGACAGCGATTAACAGGGCACACACACACGGGCACAGCAGCTCTCTGCTGCCACAGACACCAGCACATCAACAGCTCTGCTGCCTCGGCACAGAGACCAGCACATCAACAGCTCTTGTTGCCATCAACAACAAGCAATGGCTTCAAACCACCTGCACCGCAACGCAATGGGAGGGAGGGGGCTGCCAACAAAGTCAGGGAGAACAGTGTCCTTGAACAGAGCAGGAAGCAAATGAAAAGGGAATAGAAACATGGCTGAGCATATAGAACTCGAGAGGACATCCATTTAACAGAGCTACATTTCTTATTTCCAACACAGCAGTTCTGCAAATAAAAATATTGTAAAGGTGCGGCCGACAGCAGGAAATATTAAAGATATTAATATTTAAGATACTAAAGAATCCCATCGGACGCTTCCCTAGGGTATGACCAAACAATTTGAACCACACATATGAGAGACTCTGGACCACTTTTCCAGTGTTCTTCTGTTCCAGTGACTTTAGATAGAACTTAGCCAGCTATATTATTTTAAAATAAATTGATAACTTACTAAAGGTTCACTCAAAGCAGATTCTACTACTAGACACCTGAACTGGCAACATTCTAAAGAGCATTTCCTACTGTTAACGGTATTTGAAGTGCATTGCAACTCCCCGAAAGACAGGAGCCAGCTGGCAGGGAGGCACACGGTTCATCCAGCACCGCACTGCTGTGCCCAGGCAGAGCTGGCAGTGCAGCAGCCCCAGGGGCTGTCCCGTACCTGCCCACGAGCTTGAACCAGTGGAAGCGGTCGTAGAAGGGGTCGCTGCCGGTCATGGCGCCCTCGGGCTCCTCCTGGCTGCCCGAGGCCACTTCCCCCGCCCGGTCGTACATCTCCCGCATCAGCTCCAGCCTCTGCCTGCGAGACAGCAGCGGGACAAGCTCAGCACAGACGGGAAAGGGCAGGGAACACTCAGTGAGCAGCTCACCTCGCTGCCTTCACCTGCACCAATTACACCTAGCAACAGAGGCGGCTCCACCCTAAGTTTGGTGCTTCACTAATTCCCCAAAACGTTACAGATTCTGGGAAATGTTTTGTCAGCTAAGCCCTCTAAGCACAAGGCAAGGTCACTGCAGAAGCTTACATAAATCTTGGATTTCCATTCACTTCTAAATATTCCTCTTCCACATCTAATTCTGGCATATTTTTTGCTTCCTTTTTTACCTCAGACCATGTTGCTGAGTAATTTCGGGAGTTCTTTGCATTCCGCTCCAGGAATGTTGGCATTTTGATTCAAAAGTGAACCAATTCCATTATAGACTTTAATTATTAATTTATTTTATTGAAGAAAACAAGCGTTTCACACTGCAAGATCCTTTGTCTGGAAGTTATTAGTAGGAAAAAAGTCCTTCAGTCAATATTTAGAGAATGGGGAAAAGAAATGTCATTTACACATGATGAAAATAATTCAGACTGAAGTCAGAATTTGTGACAGAATTTTTGTAGCTCCACAGAAACAGAATCTTCTTCATTTAAGATTTTGATCATAAATTATGTTCTATACTGCCAGGTTATATAAAGCAGATGGCAAGGAAATTATTAGAGTGAAAGGACTGAAAAAAGAAGTAATGCAGAGATATGAGCTATGATGAGTCTTATTACATTCAAAAGGTAAAGTCTGACCTCAAATTACAAAAATTAGATGGGAAGGTAAGGTGAGACGCTGGAGAAAAGCGCACTTATTCAAACCATCTGAAAAGCTGGTATTTAGAACATCCCACACTGTCTAGAAAGTTTGGGAGGACACAGAGAAAAAACAGAAACGGATAAGGAACAGCAAGGGAGGAAATTTTTGAGTGAAGTTCCTTGGACACAGGGGGTTTTGCTCTCCCATACCACTGACATACTTGAGTTTCTCTAAGGACCAGTAGTGCGTGGCTCCGTTCTTGAGGTCCTGCACCTCCACGGCCACCACGGTGCGGGGGAAGGGCCGGCGGTCGCGGCTCCTGTCGGGCTGGGCGGGGGCGGGCAGCAGCTCCGGCGGCAGCGGCGAGTACAGCGTGTCGGTCAGCAGCACGAACTGGAACTGCACCTGCAGGCGACAGCGCACTCGGTCCTGGGCACACACACCCTGCCCTGGCACCTTCACCCCGGCACCGCACCAGCCAAAGACTCACGGCTTCCCGAGCCCCCCTTACAGCCCAAATTCATAAGCAAGAGACATACAGTTTTAAAGACTACAAGTAACTCAGAGCATTTACAGCAGGATTATACAATCAAAACTGACAGCTCAGGAAATTCATAAAGTGGCTCTGCACGTCCCTACCTTTTTCTTTAACTCTACACTGATTGCATTGGCTTCCTTCAGATACACTGCATTTCCCCAGAGCTGGTCCCTCAGTGAAGTGAACTGGTGGAATTTCCACTTCCTAAAAGCCCACTGGGCAAGTTCATATTCATGGCGTGTCCAGGGCACTGGGAAGAGCAAACAAACAGAAAAATAAAACAATGTGGCTTCTTCTCAAAACCATCACATGCAGTATGCAATACTCCTGCTGACTGTGCCATCAAGTTCTCAACACATTTTCTGGAGGAGCAGAAAACAAAACCCCACGTTTTCATTATTTGTTGTGGAAAAACGGGACTCAAACTTCCTCAACACTAGCAGTGGAGATTAATAATCATGTAAATGAGATTTGGAACAGAGGAAACAAATTTTTTTCTGCTCCTATTATTTTAAGTTATTTGGCAACTATTAAAGCCAAATGCTGAAAGAGCAGAATGAGAGCAAGTATAATGAGAATGATAAATTATCTACTGTCCAGAAAGGAGTTATACAGACACGTCACAGCATTCTAAGAACTCCTAGCAAGGAGGAAAGAAAAACTTCAAGATCAAAATAAGGAAACAAAGGCAAGAGTGTTATTTTGGTTTAAGACATCAGAGGTCTGTTAGTGCCAGGAAGAGAGAGATTCCTTCAAGACCACCAAATCAAAGCTTGGGGTAAAATAATTAGTTTGTGCATTAGTTGTATTTGAAGATGCATATCTACTGCTCATGTGGAATGTATTCTACAATGGGTATTTGAAATCTTGATGCTGAGAGGATTACAGATCAAGAACTTACAGTGTTTTGCAGCTTTCCAAAGCAAGTTTTCCATTACAAGAGATGATACAGCAGCTGTTCCTTTAGACTTGGCTATATCCAAACTATTTTTGGCTTCAAACTCACCTTCTTCCTCCTCCTCCTCCTCCTCCTCTGTGGTTTCAGCTGCCAAGGAGCGTGTCTCTACCTGCTTCTGGAGGGCCTGCAGTTTACTCTCATAGTCCTGTGGGGAGAGAGCAGACTCTGTGTAGGAGGACAGACAAGAGGCAGGAGGAAGCTGAGACACCAGCAGCTCAGAGTGACAGACACAGATCACATCCACACAGGCTGCAGAGTGCTCACAGGTCACACAGCACTGCCTCAGTGCCACCCCCCTCCAAACAGAACACACAGCCAACACAGTAAGGTACAAGAGCTGGTCTCTAAAATCACCACATTTACATGTTCACAGCGTCCGGAAGAGGGAAAGGTTTAAGATGTTCTGTGGGGTTTTTGCTCAAGACAGGAAGAAGGGGATTTTATTTGGAAGCTGCCTGCTGCTTTCAGAGAGGTAGGAAAGAGGCAGAAATAGAGAAAAACACAAAAATAAATTTGAAAGGGGAGGATTATTCACCTTCATTTTCTCAAACAGGAGGATTAACAGCACCACTAGTTTGCCTTTTTATACAAGAAAAATTAATTTCAGATATTAGTGGGGGAAGCATTTTGTTTTCAATTAGATTTTCCCCCTGGCATGTAAGAAGCACTCTCTCACATGTGTATTCCATACATCAGAAGATAAAATACCACCACAGCCCTGGCAGAGAAGTCTGTGCAGTGGCTTCCCCACAAGGAACACTTCAGCAAGAGCTTCTGGTACAACAGCATTTTCTTCCTGTTCAGACCTTATCGTGCCTTGAAATAAATGCTACTAAAACCTAATGAGCCTTTTATTATTTGCTGGTAAAACAAACAAAAATTAGAACAGACACAGTGCTCTTGGTCTCAAAGCCTATCCCACTAGGGTATTTTATTTTTTTAAGATAAACCTTTGGCATATTATTACACAAATTAAACTGGTTTCTCAAGATTTTTACGTAAGAGTTACAACAACAATTCACTAAGGGTGTTGCTGAGTTCTTAAGGAGAATTCTTGAAGCCACTCCTCTTGTATTCCAACCTTCTCTCTTCCACAGTTCCAAATCTTAAAATTCTTCTCCAATGCCCAGTTTTCTTAAGTCCAGGAACTACTGAATAAAAGCTTTACATTTTCCTCCCATCCCACTTAAGTGTCCCACCTAAAGAGCTGCATCATTTAACCACAACGTGATGGTGTCAATTTAAACCAGCTTCAGTCAGAAAGGCTTTAGACTCTATTTGGAAAGGAGATACACCTCCAGAACATTCCTTTAAGTAACATTTCCTGAAAAGAACATTAACAAATAGTAGCTGTGCCCTTAGAAAGTGCAGGATTTTGAATACCATGAATTCAATATCCCTGAGAGCAAAACAGAACTTCATATGATGGCTGCGTTTTAATTTTCTAATTTCCTCTTGAATATTTAATTTGGATAAAATGCTCCTTCTCCATTTGTTTCTGCTCCATTCACCATAAGTTGGCTACTTACTTACACAGGAACTAACCTCAGCCCAGCAGCGTAAGTACTGCAAACAAAACAAATACATATCCTTTCTTCTGATATTAATTCTGAAATTCTTAAAGATACACCAAAAATCTATTCTAGACTCCATAAGACTTCTCATGAAGTATCAGACTTATCGACCTTTCTGAAATGCCCAGCATAATCCTGATTTTTTTTAAATATAAAGGCACTTTTTTTGACCTAATTCCCTCATTCCATGCAGATAATGGTATTACATTTGAAACCAAGATAAAACTGGTAAGATGCAAGCTGACACAAATAAGCTTTTCTCACTTGCAAGAAAAGGCAAAATAATTTATTTTCCTGTAGTCTGAAGTTGATAATGTTATTTTGAGCAGCTGGATTGTAGAAATGGAAAGCTCTTCAAGTAACCTTTTAATAGAATCTTTCCAGATTATTTTGGAGAAACGGAAAAGCTGCAGAAGGAATGAAGAGTTGGGGGAAACAAAAAAGAAAAAGACCCCAACCCACCAAGAAACCCACACTCCAAACACTCAGACTAGACAAAGCTTTTTGAGACCAGACTGGACCAGTTAAAGCAGAACACTGCACCACAACAACTGAGACGTGATGCTTGCCAAGGTACTGCCCTGTGTGATCCTCCCCTGTATTGGAGGTGCACAGAAAAGTCCATTTCTTTTGCCTTCAATGAGCAAACAAAGGGAGAACAGCCAGCTCTGTGTTTTCTTCCAGAATTTAGATAAGCAGCACACAGGATGGTACAATGGGACAGCACTGAAGACAGGAATGGTTTATAGCTCCTTGTGCTACAAAAAGCTCTTACTTTCTTTTATATTGAATTTATATAAGCTGAGATGGACACAAGTCTGCTTTACTGCTTTCCACATAACAGCAGAAACACCAGGGTGGATGAACTCACAAGAATCAGATTGAGGAACAATTAAAGAAACCTTTAAAACTCTGCTGGAACAAGCCCAACCCCAAGATAAAAAATAAAAGCAGGACAAGCCTGCAGTCAAGTTTCATTTCCATTTCACTGACACAAGTCTGACACTTACAAGAGTATTTCATAGTTTATTGAAAGAGCACTTGTTACAATACAAACCAGTTCTGCTTTTCACAAGGCAGATACTTGCTCTTAAGACAATCCAAAACAATAGACAGATCTGAAAATCCCATTTAATTCAAAGGCAGCTCACTGCTTTCTTTACAGTACAAATAGTTACACAGCATAGATTTCTCATGTGGCAGCTCCTGAAGAGATTTAATGGGAAGTATCCAAGAAAAATTTCAACATATAAAGGACACAGTGAGGGAGATACTGAAACTATGCTGAATGTACTGATAAAAATAGCATCCTCTAATTTGACAGATCCCAAATTCAGACTGTTTGAGGAAGGATGCTGGAGTCAATCTGAGTGAGGAGCAGTAGGGATGTGCATTTAAGCCCACCCCCCAAACCCAGTGTCCCGTGAGTCCTACAGAACCTTGAGAAGCCATCCCAAAGGCACAGGTGGATCCAAGCCAGCTGTCAAAGCACAGCAGCACTTGGCAAAGGCAACTGAACTTGGTAAAAGAGCACTTCCACCATGGATGCCACATTTCCATTACCCCGAAAGCCTTTTCACACAGACATCAATGGAAGCAGCTGTCTCACTGCTCATTGACTCCATTAACACAGGATTTGGAGTAAGAGTTGTGTGTATTTCTGAACAGTGCCAGGAGATCCACAGTTCTCACACTGCTTCCCTCATCAGATGAAGCACTGCACTGCAATTCATGTCAAATTCTTAAATATCCTCCTAAAAACCAGGAAAAAAGCTGCTTCCTTGAAGCAGGCTGGACTCCATTCTGACACTGACAGTCCTTTTTCTGTTTTGTCAAATCATACAGCAGAAGAGGCAGAGCTGTTCTTCTAGTGCTGCACTACAACACCAGCACCACCCAGGCACTTAGAGAGAGTTCTGAGTTTTAAGCTGAAGTAAGCTGGCACAAACATTTTAGTGTTTAGCATTAAGGCATCAAGGAGCAGGAGCTTTAGTCTGGTGTCAGTACACGTCGTTCCATGGCCCTCAGAGAGACTCCATGCTCAATCACGGGGTGATTTCATACAGGCAGCACAACCCTCCACAACAGGGAACAGGAGATGGGATTGCTTTGGTCTCCTCCCACGACCATCCCGGGCAGGCTAACTCTGCCTGCCCCAGGAATTCCCACAGAACTGACAGGCTTTTCCCAAGCATGCATCTTTAACAGAGTCCAAGCCTTTTTGAGGATATAGAAGAACTCATTATGCTTGGCATGCACAAAAATCAAAGTGCAATGCACTACTAAAACAGGATTCTAAAATAAAAACAACAGCAAAACATTACTTGCTGCCCAAAACTCATTTTGCAATTTGGGCTCAAGCTCGAAGAAAGTATTGCTCATCTACAAGCCTTCTTTTCCTTAAGAATCAAAAAGTTTTTGGAAATGATGCTTTATTTCCTTTGTTCAAGTAGGCCAAAGCATGAGACAAATGCAAGTTACAAAGCCAGATCTGGACACAGAATTAAACCTGCCATAAAGCAAAACTCCTAAGTGGTCAGACCAGTTTGTTCTTTTAGGAGTTGGAGGACTGACTTTGTATCTCCTGCAGCAGAGGCCACCATCCCATCAGTGATACATGTGCTGAGAATTAAGAGCTGACAATTAATTGATATGTAAATGGCACGTGTCTTGCAACAGCACCTACAGCACGCCCAGCTGAGGCAGGGAAAAAGCAGGACAGGACAAAAAAAAATGGAAAATAAGCTTAAGGCACTTGCCACTCACCTACAGCTATGCTGAGCCACACACATCCAACAATTACCAGTAGGGCTTATATTTTATAAAAAATAAGCAACCTCAAGTAAATTCAGGATACTTGTGCAAAACAGCACAAATACACTGCAAAGTGGACCTACCTTACCAGATGTGGTAGAGTGGCCAATTTTGTTTTTAAAATTTTATTCAAGTTAAATTTAAAAGCAAAACAAGTCCTCAAATATTTCTATTGGCTTACAGTTAAGACCACGGATTTTCAAAAGTAAGAGCAACTTTGTCTTGCACTTTTGGAAACTTGGAAAAAAACACCGTATCATTGAGGTTGGGACTCTCCAATTGAGACAAAACCTCAAAGCCTATTCCTTCATCACCAGTTTTTCAGTAATTTGCTTGAAACAATCTGAAGCAGGAATTGTAAGCCTTTGTGTTAGGGCAAATCACCTGCAAGTACAAACCCCTTCAGAGCAAAATAGACATGAAAGATTTTAACTCACATTTTGAGTGTGGGGGGAAGGAAAATGAATCTTATTTTCTCCTTTATCAAACGAGTCTTGAATTCAAGTTTAATCCAAGACCAGAGGCACTAACATGAGGTATCACATTAAGATGAAACAGTTCAATTCTCCCATCTCACAGGAGAACTCAGCCAACACAAAGTAGTGATTTATAAATCTTCCTAAGAATAACTATTTCAAGAACATCTCCCAGACTCATGCCTGAGAAAGTTGAAAACATAAAAGAATTAGCTTTTTGAGTGCACCAGAGTGTTGAAAAATCCTAGTTCCTTTCCACAATCTCAGTACAATAATTAAAAACTATTATATTTAGAGATACAATGGGAATTAGAAAAGGCTTATTTCCAAATAATTGCTTCAGCATTATATATATATTCTGACATAAAATTCCATTCAGGCTGGTTTAACTGTCACAGCAATTTCATACCAATAACTATGAACTTAAGCACAAGGAGAAGAGACATCTACTCAGGGAGTGCGACCCAATAGCTCTTCTTAATTTCTTTATAAAAAAGCTACACATATCTTGTCAGCTGACAACTTTTGGTTTATAGATTATTACTATTAAAAATTGAGTTAAGAGTGGAAAATATTGTTCTGAAGAACCAGATCTATTTATAAACAGATGGTCAGTTTCCTTATTGCTAAGAAAAAGGTCACAAGAAACATTCAATGCTAGAAACTAAATTCCTCTTTTGATTGTCTACATAAAACACAGGAGGAAGGTAGCACTTGGTAAGTTCCAGACAATATTTTCAGCATTAGAAAAATANCCCGGCCCGGCCCGGCCCGGCCGGGCACTGCTCATACCGCGGTCTCCCTGCCCGCTTTCAGGTTGGGCGCTGAGAACTGCCGCCTCATGCGCGGGGGCGTGACGAACGGGCCGTGCTGGCCAGGCCGGTCCGTCTGTTTCGGGGCGCTGCCCTCGGCCGCGGGGCCGCCGTAGGGCTGGCGGTGCTGGTGCAGGTGGCGTTTCTGCTGGAAGCCCTGCGGCTCGGGGCCGTGCGGGCCGCCGGGCGAGTGCAGCGCCTCGGAGGAGCCCGAGGCCTGGCGGCGCAGCCCCCTGTGCGAGCCGCTGCTCAGGGAGTTGCTCCTCCAGCGCGGCTGCGGCTGCGGCTGGCTGCCGGGCTGCGGGCCCAGCTGCTGCCGGTTGATCTGGATGTTGTCTTGGCTCCTCTGCGGGCCGTAAAGGTTCCACAGCTGCTGCGGATCTTTAGGAGCGGCTTTGCTTTCTTTCTCTTTGCCTTCGTCTTTGTTCTTGTCGTCTTCTTTCGGAATTCTAACCTCAATAACTTCATCCTCGGTGATAATGATGTGGGTGCCTGGACTCCACGAGTTCCTGTGTTTGGGATTGCTTTTGAAAGGAAACCGGGGTTTGCGGTTTTCAGGTGGAATAAACCGGTGAGGCATATTCTGTCGACGAAGCTGTTTTGCTATTTCCTGCTGCTGCAGATTTTTAAATCGAATCTGTTCTTGCCTCATCCAGCGTAAACGCCCGCGCCTGAAAGCTGGATCCCCTGCCATTAACTGAGACACACGCTCCTCCTTAGCAAGATCATCGTTCTCGCTCCTCTTTGCCTCATCTGCGGGCTTCTTATCCACATCCACTGCACTGGCAGAGTTTGGAGACTTAGCATTAGCTACAGTTGACTGAGCTTTGTCTGGAGACCCTATCAGGGGTAAAACCTTCTCCATTTTTAGCATTTTGTTTCTGAGAACTTTGATCTCTTCATCCTTCATGTTGTTCTGCTTCTTCACTTCTTGCAAAATATCTTCCAATTTGTCTATGTGCACCTTTAGGTCATCCACATCAGTTATTCCTTTACCATTGGCCATTACATCTTCAATCTTTTCATCTCCAACTCCTACTGTATCCCAGACATCCCGAGCGACAGCTCGCCACGATTCACGCTCATTGGGGTCTTTTTTCCCATACATGGCACAAAGCTCTTTCATTTTAACAATGGCCAGGGCCTCAATCTCCTGCCTACTGTGCCTGAAGTCATTGAGTGCTACCTCATAGCATATCTCCTTCACAGCCTGAATCTTTAGGTCTGAGATGGTGACCCATTTGGAGTCTTTGCTAAGGCGTCGGCGTTGGGGAATCTGGTACATTTTAATGGGTTCTCGTTTCTTCCCACTGCTGGGGAGGCCACACTTTTTTACAATGGTTTGGAGCTTGCTGGGGGGCAGCTTCTCTCTCAGGGAAGTGATCAGTCTCCAACTCTCCTCACACGATCTCTTGTCCGAATCATCCCCACTATCAGAGTCTGCATCCTTTGGAAAAACAAAAATCAAGAAGTGGCCCCAAAATAACCAAAATTAAAATTGTAAGAAAATGGAAAAGCTAAACAAGAAGTAGCAGGCAAAGAAAACTAAATCAAAAATCAAAATAGAACAAGTGATAAGGAGGTTCCTGAAGACTGAATGTTAGGGCATTAAAATGTATCTTCAAGAGTCATGGACTGTCAAAATTGGAGCTCTTCACTAAATAAACATTATATTTAAGTCTTGCCATCTCAAAATAGCTGTTAATCTGAATTCTTCCCTCCCAAACCCTTCCAAAATCTTTAAACAGACCAACTGAAACCAAGTTCCTGGTTTTAAATCTTAAAACCAAGTGTAAACTGCACTTCACACATGCTACAAAGACATGCAAATCCCCGCCACACACGTTTGCCTTGGTGACTGCTGTTGCTTCTTTCAGCAAATCCTCCCCAGGAAGGTGAGCACAACAGCCATCATAGAAGATGTCATGAGCAGCCAGAGTAAGTCGGGTTAACACTGGTTAGTAACGTTGCACGTGGTTGCAGGGAGGCTCAAGTTTAGACTCCATTTCACTACAACAGCAGCCAGAGAAGTGTTAGACCATAAGGGAAATGAAACAGAAGCAGCCGAGAGGTTCAGTGTTAAAAGGACTGTAAGTGCCACTATGACAGACGAAGACAGTGGTTCATACTCCAAGACTTGCTACAAGCTAGAAGGATATCCAGAATCATCAGAGGTGGGTTGTGGTTTGTTTGTTTGAGGTTTTTTTTCCATTTGGCACCTTGTTGCTTAGTTTAAAGAAAAAACCCATTATCAGTCTTGTCTGTCCGAAGAATGAGTTTCAGCAGAATGCAGAGTAATGACTTTCTGGTTTTAATTGTTTTAATACCAATTCTCTATTTGACATCCTTGATTTGTCTTCTTCTCAAACCCTAGAGCCTGGAGCTTCCACACACTTGCTAAGCATTATGCATTTTGCTTCTTCATTACAAGTTTTCCACCTTTTGCTAAATGATTTTTAACGAGCAGTGCTTCGGGTTTCCATATGCTAGGAATGTCTGTTCAGATAAACTGCCACCACAAGGTAAGGATANAATTTCATACCAGTAACTATGAACTTAAGCACAAGGAGAAGAGACATCTACTCAGGGAGTGCGACCCAATAGCTCTTCTTAATTTCTTTATAAAAAAGCTACACATATCTTGTCAGCTGACAACTTTTGGTTTATAGATTATTACTATTAAAAATTGAGTTAAGAGTGGAAAATATTGTTCTGAAGAACCAGATCTATTTATAAACAGATGGTCAGTTTCCTTATTGCTAAGAAAAAGGTCACAAGAAACATTCAATGCTAGAAACTAAATTCCTCTTTTGATTGTCTACATAAAACACAGGAGGAAGGTAGCACTTGGTAAGTTCCAGACAATATTTTCATCATTAGAAAAATACTTCAAGACACACACACACACACACACAAAAAACTTGGTAAATGAGCTAGTGGGAAGTTCTCCCCTCCACCTCCCTCCCTCCAAGTCTTCTAGTCTATGAAAAAAGTTCTTACAATTTTTCAGAATATTCTCCCAACGGGTGCTGTTAAAACTGCAAGGGAAGTCACACGCGAAGTGCCCGGGCCGCAGGGCCGGTACCTGGCGCTGTTGGGCCGGCCGAGCTCTACCCGGCCACAGCGAACCGAGCCCGGCCGGCCGCAGGCTGAGGCGGAGCCGGGGGCAGGCCCGGTGCCGCGGGCCCAGT
>VXAX01001003.1:615225-654030 GCA_013399835.1 Leptocoma aspasia | reverse complement strand
CTTTAGGTCATCCACATCAGTTATTCCTTTACCATTGGCCATTACATCTTCAATCTTTTCATCTCCAACTCCTACTGTATCCCAGACATCCCGAGCGACAGCTCGCCACGATTCACGCTCATTGGGGTCTTTTTTCCCATACATGGCACAAAGCTCTTTCATTTTAACAATGGCCAGGGCCTCAATCTCCTGCCTACTGTGCCTGAAGTCATTGAGTGCTACCTCATAGCATATCTCCTTCACAGCCTGAATCTTTAGGTCTGAGATGGTGACCCATTTGGAGTCTTTGCTAAGGCGTCGGCGTTGGGGAATCTGGTACATTTTAATGGGTTCTCGTTTCTTCCCACTGCTGGGGAGGCCACACTTTTTTACAATGGTTTGGAGCTTGCTGGGGGGCAGCTTCTCTCTCAGGGAAGTGATCAGTCTCCAACTCTCCTCACACGATCTCTTGTCCGAATCATCCCCACTATCAGAGTCTGCATCCTTTGGAAAAACAAAAATCAAGAAGTGGCCCCAAAATAACCAAAATTAAAATTGTAAGAAAATGGAAAAGCTAAACAAGAAGTAGCAGGCAAAGAAAACTAAATCAAAAATCAAAATAGAACAAGTGATAAGGAGGTTCCTGAAGACTGAATGTTAGGGCATTAAAATGTATCTTCAAGAGTCATGGACTGTCAAAATTGGAGCTCTTCACTAAATAAACATTATATTTAAGTCTTGCCATCTCAAAATAGCTGTTAATCTGAATTCTTCCCTCCCAAACCCTTCCAAAATCTTTAAACAGACCAACTGAAACCAAGTTCCTGGTTTTAAATCTTAAAACCAAGTGTAAACTGCACTTCACACATGCTACAAAGACATGCAAATCCCCGCCACACACGTTTGCCTTGGTGACTGCTGTTGCTTCTTTCAGCAAATCCTCCCCAGGAAGGTGAGCACAACAGCCATCATAGAAGATGTCATGAGCAGCCAGAGTAAGTCGGGTTAACACTGGTTAGTAACGTTGCACGTGGTTGCAGGGAGGCTCAAGTTTAGACTCCATTTCACTACAACAGCAGCCAGAGAAGTGTTAGACCATAAGGGAAATGAAACAGAAGCAGCCGAGAGGTTCAGTGTTAAAAGGACTGTAAGTGCCACTATGACAGACGAAGACAGTGGTTCATACTCCAAGACTTGCTACAAGCTAGAAGGATATCCAGAATCATCAGAGGTGGGTTGTGGTTTGTTTGTTTGAGGTTTTTTTTCCATTTGGCACCTTGTTGCTTAGTTTAAAGAAAAAACCCATTATCAGTCTTGTCTGTCCGAAGAATGAGTTTCAGCAGAATGCAGAGTAATGACTTTCTGGTTTTAATTGTTTTAATACCAATTCTCTATTTGACATCCTTGATTTGTCTTCTTCTCAAACCCTAGAGCCTGGAGCTTCCACACACTTGCTAAGCATTATGCATTTTGCTTCTTCATTACAAGTTTTCCACCTTTTGCTAAATGATTTTTAACGAGCAGTGCTTCGGGTTTCCATATGCTAGGAATGTCTGTTCAGATAAACTGCCACCACAAGGTAAGGATATCCATCAGTGCTTACTGCAACCAGGAATTAAAATCAGACCACCTTTCTCTAAAGGCTTATTAAGACATCCCTTTTACAAGCAGGAAGTCCTATGTATTACTGTATTCCAAACACCTTCAACACAGCTGTCAGTGTCTAATGCACCTCTAACTAACATCCCTGTTTTCCACATGGAGATTTAGAACACGTGAGAAACCAGGAACAGTAACAGCCACATACTCTAAAACCAAAGGAAACCCAGGTCATTGAGCCAGCACCAGAGGCTCCTAGAGTTTAGACTTGGGCTAGATGACAATGAAGAATAGGGAATAAAACATAATTTGGGGGGGACAATTACAGAAGGGGGTAAAGGAAACACTGTTCTGCCCTATGGTAAAGATTCACATTATTGAGCTTCTTGTGACTTAACGCAGTTTTAAGAATAGTACTAGAGAATCAACTTCTAGTTTAGGTCAAAATATAAGCAAAACACTGTTTTACAAACTCTTAATGAGTTTACAGCTGACAAAATTTGTGGCCTAAGGAAAGAGCATCTACCAAACTGCACACTGCAGTGGAAACCAAAGGTTTCCTGGAGGAAGCCCCAGTGCAGTTGGGCCACTCAGGGATATGACCAGGAAAGCAAAACATGAACTAGTCCAACATCAAGTCACAAGTTCCACAGGACTCTGACAGTTACAAAGCTACCACAGAACTACTTATGGGTAAAGCATCTCTTCATATCAAAAGCTGATGAAGAGACACTGAGTCACTGCCCTGTGTGCACTCATAGGTTAACCAGACCAATTAGTGCACCTATAATCCATATTCCAGTATCAACTGGCCACTGCAGAGGCACTATGACCATTTTAGCTCTATTATACACATTTTCACATTCAATTTGTAAAAGGGAGAGCAGCTACTTCTATTCCCTAGTAATACTAGAAAGGCAAAGATATTTTAGTTGGCAATTTTGAGGGACAAGAGCTATTGTTTATTTTATTGTACAGCACATCTAACAAATAAACACTCAGACTGGTTGGAATCTCAGCATAAAATCAAAACAATACAGTAAACAGGATTAGCTAGCTTCTTACATCTGAGATTATACTCCAGTTTAGACCAAGAAGAATATTTGTATCTCAATATCAGTCTTCACAGCAGTAAGTTAGAGAACCTGATACTGCAGCTGGCTCTGGCAGCAATGTAAACACTTTTAAGGTACACAAGCTGAAATGCACTCCCAGATTTCCCACTCATTATTGCACTAATCCTGTCCATCCCAGGCTCTGCACACAGCAACACAGAAATCCTGAGCTGTGTCAGCAAGCTCTCCTGTCACCTGCAATATTCTTACGGAGCACTGTGATAAGCAGGATACTCTCCCTGACCCAGGATCTCAGGTGCTATGACCCCTTACAACTAGGACAGGTATCCTTCAGGAACTGCTGAGGTAGGGTAGCATTCCACCTTTGTCCACTAACTGAAACCAGCAAGAACAAAACAAACTTGAAACCAGCATCTTCATTACAATATTAACCACTCCACTCTCTAAAGAATTTGCCCTTAATCTGAAGTATTTAGGGAAATAAATTCCCTTCACAACACTTTATAAATGCAGCCTTATTGGAAGCAGCTTCCCAGACAGCCAATTTCACATCTTTAATTCATACAATAGCTTAGCTTGTGCCTGTCAGCTGAAATAGGGGAGGGAATTCCATTATTTGCATCTCATTTGACACACTGCCAAAAGTTACTCAATACTCAAACTATTTTTATTTCCACATTTTTACTGTACTATTTTTTTGCTACCCAAATTTTAACTATAAAATTCCAGAGATGAAACATTACATTAGTCACATTTAAACTTTTTTTCTGAACTAAGGGTTGCCTTGGTCAAAGTCTGCAGCCACTCCTCTCCATCCAAGAAATTAGCCCCTTGTGATGAAAACAGAGATGCAGAAGTCTCTAAGTGTGTAATAAGAATGAAAAAAAAATTATGTAGCTTCTTCCTATGGAAGCCACAGTACTTTGCTCCATTCTGGCTTGGGGAGAAGGGCAAGAGCTTTGTGCAAAGTCCAGCATGCACTTAACCCACAGTTTTCAGTGGTCTCCATCTCATACTACAAACATGAATCGTGCATTTGAAATTTTTACCAGAATTCTGGCACAACGACATTTGTGTTCTGGCTAAAGACAACCAGCCAAAGCAGAATCAGGAGATTCGGGTTTCTCAGGGAAATCTAGACTTCATTCCTGGGTTTGGTCTTGTTTTTAAAATTCACAGGGTGCTTGAGGACTGCGTGGATTTCTATTTGTAATGCATTTCAGAGGTATTTGTTGTGAGAAGACTGAAGTCTCCCTATATCAGACTTAATTTATCAGACTTCCTATTTGACAAATATGTGGAGTGGTGGAATTCCCAGTGCTCTGAATGAGTTAACACACTGCTCCCTACTCAGAACCCCACCATTGGCTTGTGTGCCACCAAGACCCTCACAAGAACTCCATGCAGGGGAGGGAGAAGGGTTAAAACATGCACAATGCAGCAACATTTTCAGACATCGTTCAAAAAATAAACCTAGTGTATCAATGTTCTAGGAATCTCTTTGGCAGCACAAAATTAGTATGTTCTGGTGATCCAAGACAAAAATAAAGGCAAACATCCCAAGGAGTAGCTGTTTAGACTACTGAAAAGGAACTTCAAGAAACACAAGAGCACAAAAATGCCCTTCTTCCAGGTTAACTTGCAAGAAATCAGATCTATCCCAACAAGAATTGATTAAAACTTCTTTACTGTCAATCACAATCTCTGAATTAACTTGAAGGAGCTCACTCACACTGCTAATAATTCACTGTAGGCACAAAGAATTTGAAAGCAAAGGGAGAACTGCATTGTGCAGACAACCCAAGCAGGTTTCCTAAACTTTCAGATAAGCAAGGACAGGAATTACTGTTTGCCAAAGGCATAGTTAATCAGGAGTAAGGACACATACCAGTCTTTGCTGCTCCAACAAGAGATCAGCTTCTTCCTTCTCTTTCTTATATAAGATCTCCATTTCTTGTAATCTGAAGATGAACAGAAGAACAGAAGTAGTCAGAGGTCATTGGTTTCATGTTGGTGTTACCCCACATGCACAGTCTCCTGAATTACAGTTACAAGAGTAAAAGTCATTGTCCTTAAAAGGAACTGTTCTCTGGCTATTCAGTGCTACAGAAGTGAAACCCTGCAGGCTGCATTTCAGCCCTTACCAAAAGGTCTGCAGCCTTAGTGGCCAGTGCTTACCTGTGATTTTCAAAGGAGCTGCAGCACTGAAACACTACAGTAAAATGAGGAGGAAGCTTTCTGAACTTCCACAAGGGGTAGCAGAGATGCTGTGGCAGAACCCAGTAACTTACTGCTTCCTTGTTTCAGGTCGAAATTTTGAGTTATTTTATTACCTTTTCTCCATCTCTTGCTTCATGTCAATGCCCTGCTTCTCCAGAAGCTCCCTCTGAGCAAATGTCCAGTCAACTGGCTCTGAGGGAGTCTCAGCTGATGGTGTTTTCTCTCTCTCTGCTCGTGCTTGCTCTGGGTGGTTGAATCTGAAGACATGATTTTTACCCATGATGATACGATTTCCTAGAAATAGGAACAGAAAACTTCAGCTGACAGAAGAATGGTACCAACTTCTGTTTGAAAGCTACACTCCAGAAAGGTGACACTGTACCTGAACAGCATTCCCTATATATGATGTCAATGTCACATATAGGGTCTACAAAAAAACCTATGGGAACATTTCTTACCTGAGCGCAGCTGCACAGGCTGCACAACCCTCTTGCCATTCACGTAGGTTTCTGATCGTTCACAAGGCTCCAAAGTAACAATAACTACAAAGAAAACATTGATGAGTGAGACTTTAGAGAGTCCTGTAGAGGAACACAAGTGTGCAAGCCCCAGAGGCCTCTCATTTGCTGCCTATGTCCATACTAACACCAGAGAAGTCAATCACCCCTGGATGTCATCCGCTTATAAAGACCCAAGAGGAAATCAATACCACTGACTTGTCTGCCTACTGCAGCTAGAAACTACTTTTTTTCATGTTTATAGTTAAGCAGGGTCAGAATTTGACTGTTAACTGGCTGCAGCCTGCAATTTGAAGCTATTATCACTTAAACACATTTTATTTTCTTTCCCTAAGACTCAAGAAAACAAGTCAAAGCTGATCCTTTTCTCGAGGTCAGAAAACTTCCAAATCAGAGGGTTCCCTGGGCAGCCATGGGATGATGTATTGTTGTGGTCTGTGTGGTGACAAAGGACTCTTGCAATAATATCAGAAGGCTAAATATGATTTATTAACATGACTCTATAATTCAAAGGATTTGGGCTATTATCTGCCCAGTCTGGAGCATAGAAGCTGCTACTCCCAGCTCTGTACAAGGAATGCCAGAACAGCTTACACAATCAGAGATAACAACTTTTCACCTCATAGGCTGAAAGGAAGAAAAACCCTCATCTCCTATTATCAGAAGACAGAGATTAGACATCTGCCTATTATCAGGCAGAGAAACCTCTGTCCTTGAAACACAGCTCAGAGATTTGTTTATAGGATCTCATACAGAATAAGGACGCTTTCCCATGGGAAGAGTTTTTCTGCAGGCCTGCATGCAGGGAAACTCATAATATGTTCAGGCAGCAATGCTGGGCAGTGGCAGGTGAGCAGTGGCTGGCTCCAGGAGCAGCCCTTGGCCTTTACCTTCGCCGTTGTTGTTCCTCTCGCTGCGGAACAGGCAGTGCTCCTCCTTGATGTGGGCCCCGCTCAGCACGATGTCCTGGCGCCGCTCCGCCTCGGCCTGGCCCACCCTGCATTGTCACACGGCATTGTCACAGCACAGCACACAGCCCCACACTCTGCACGGGGCAGGGCAGCCCACAGACACACAGCAACAGGCCTCAACTATTGAGACTACGCTTCACATGGAAAGGCTGGGACCAGTGCTTCATTCTGCGCTGCAGAGAACCTGCCTGTTCTGCCATGAACTGGAGGGTGACAGCTTTGCAAAAGAAAAGTTTTCTCTCCCTTAAAACATGTCACTTGGAGAACTGAAATGTTAAATACCTCTGAGTTTAATGCAATTCCTTTCCCCTTGTGAAACCCTTCTCCTTTTAGGAAGGGATGCAGAAGGGGGAAAAAACCTGACAAGAACTTGCAGTGGTGTGTTTCAGCTGGCAGACAGGGATCATCCCCCCACTAATCACCTTCTGCACTTCAACAAAGGAGCACAAATGGCTCAGGAGGCTCTTGCTGAATAATTTGATGCCACAAGCAGTTTCATCCAGCATCCAGACAGAGAGGCTGGCTGTACCCCTGGAGCACGAAGATGCATGTCCATATCAAACCCAAGTGTTCAAGCAATTCCAGGTACAGACAACTTAATTTCCAATCTTAATGTTTATGAACTTGCTCTACTTATTAATTTACACATTTCTGATGCCAATGAGCTAGGCTCAAAACTTATAATGACTGCTTAAGCCCCAAGCTATTCCAGTCATCATTCTCTGCTGAATTCTCTACACTTTGATACTCCTTCCACTGGGCTTAATGCACATTAGAGCAGTGCTGTATGCCAGCCCCTGTTGGTGTGCTCTCTTCCATTCCACCTACAGCAATCTCATGCTTCAATTGTACCTGCAACTTGAACAGCTCAAGGTACAAGTATTATTTAAACTCAGGGTGTCTCCAGGATGGGGATTTAAGCAAGCAAAGAAGGCAACTCCAGAGTGTGTCAGCCCCAACTCTTACCTTGTAATGCCATCTTTGATGTAGTACAGCAGACATTCGGACATGAGTGGATCTTCATTAAGGTTTACAAGATGAGGAGTCTGAAAGAACAAAAAGAAAAAGTTAATTAAGAACTGAGGTTCTGCTTTCAGGCTCCTTCCTGCAGCTGTGGAGGGTGTGCATTAATCCAGAAGTTTTGCCATATGTATCAAGATTATTCCGTAATGGATTTTTCCAAACATAACCTCCTACAGTATTGCAAAGCATCACAAAGTACCAGCGAAATACAGCTCAGATTGCTTGGTTATCCAAAATACCAACCCATGGAAGGAAGAAAGGCTTCAGCTGGAGAAAAAAAAGTCCTTATAAAGTCTCTGTGAACTTTGATAAGGGAAGTCCAAGAGCAGAAAAGGTTGCTTCAGTGAAATTTTGAAACTGATATGGAATCATCTTTGGCTTTTCTTGGGCTACACAGGTCTGGTGCTTATTTGGCAAAGTCTGTTAACATCAAAACAAAATCTAAAACTAACAATATTTTCTGACACCAACAGCTAAGAAGCTCTTCATCTAAACTTTTTCTAAATTTAAATCCACTACAGTTACTAAACCAACCTTCTTTGGTGAAAAAACCCCATTGGAATCAGCAAACAAGTCACAAGGCCTTGGTGTGAAAATCTAGCCAGTGAGATAGCAGTAAGCACAAGCACAAAAGAAAAGGCAAAAATGGTTAAACATAAGTAGAGCAGGAAGACCATAAAAGAGAAATAAACTCTCCCTTTGTTACTCTCAAACGGAATAAAAGTGTTCTTTGTAAGAAATAAAGCTCCACAGTTTGAGAGATGATGCTGGCACACCCAACTATTCACTCCTTGCATATGATGAGATACTTCTGGTACCTCAGAAGTGTAGAGTCTTTACACAGAACACTTCACATTTTCTATCTAAGTTCTCGTCTCCTAAATTTTCACAACAGCCACAGTTACTAGAAGGACAACTAATGGAACTGCAAGGATAGCAAGGAACAGAAGCAGACAGGACTGGGCTGGGAGTTTTACTTCTCCTAATAAATCCTATATAGGTAAAAATAAATACTATCTATTACCAAAGCAACTATTTTATCCAGGTGGCATTTATACACAAACCTGATCAGCTGAAAATGCACCAAAAGAATCATCAAAAAGAGCTGATGGCCTCTCAGGAAAAATCTAAAAAGAGGTGAGGATCCGTAACATAAGAGAAAGAAATGTAAAGAATACTCAGTGAATCAGCATCTTTACAAACCTCGGGCACTCCTGGAGTAGCTGCCAAAAGCAAACCTGAGTTCTACCAACTCCAGGCATCATAGTCTAACACTATTCTAACTGAAGGATTAAACATTTTAACCAGTTCTGCCCTTCTACATTTCTGTGCAGTGCCTCTGAATAGGTCCCTGCTTAATTCTAGATCAAGTTTATTACACACTTGCACACTAAAATATTACCCATGCTGCTTGTTCAAAGATTTTTAAGATAAAAGAAAGTAGGTTCTTTTCTTTGTACTACTTCTGTAATTTTGCTTTACCTGCAGAGATAGCTTCTTTGCTAACCTCATTATTGATAGATACAGCATTGATTTATGCCCTTTTCCTGCACAGTTCTGCTGCTTTCAAATTTCATAAAATAGAACTAATGACAAGTATTGAATGAAATATCCCCCTGCATGTCCCCGTGTTCATCCATTTTTCTAAGGGGAAGAAGGATTAACAAACAAATTAAGGAAGAGCACCTAAACAAGCCTTAAATCTTCTCTGGATATCTCAAAGAAGAACAGGTAGAGCACACAAAGGTCACACACAGCTACTGCAGAAAATGGCAACAGGATTAAGACATGGCACCTTCTGATTTGCTACTGACTCAAGATACAAAAGGAGCTGCTTCTCCTTGCAGCACACATCTTCTAAAAGAAGATCCAAAACAGTTCAACTCTCATCAGCCTCCTCTCAGGTCGATTAGCCTTTTGGAAACATCATGCAATAGTTAACAATTTTCTTTACCTTTTTGGGTGAGAAGACTCCCAGTGTTCCTCCATCTTCCCGAATGGCAACTCCCATTTCTGCCAACAATGCCTCCCTGAGAGAGAAAAACAAGATATTGACCCCATTTTAGGCTTCTTAGACAAGTACGGGCTAATGAAAGCCAGATAATTACTGTATTAGACTTTGAGCCAGCCTACCCAGGACTGTCACCACCTCAGAGCACACCAGGGCAAGCTGGCAAACTTTAGTCTGAGAGTGGCCTATGGAACAGCAACTTTAACTGTGAGAAACCCAGCAAAGAGCAGGACTTCCTCCCAGCATTGCCCCTGCTGTTCTACATCTAACACAAGTGTCAGCAGCACCATCCCTAACACCATTCTGCTGCTCCACTGCTTTTGTACAGAGTAACTTCCTCCATTTTCCACCTTCCAGAGACCATCCATACTACAGCACTTCTGATTCCCAACCTTTCCATCCTAATGGCCTCTGTTTTCCTCAGTTTCTCTTCCCATGTTTCATTCAGCTCTGCAATGATCTTCTCAGATTCCTGTGTGAAAATACCAAAAGCTGTTTTACAATTCTTCCCAAAGTTTTTCACATAATACACAAAGCAATTGAAGTCTGTGCTCTGTTTAGGCCTCAAATTAATTTCACATATAAAAAGGATTCTTAGCACCTTAAAACTCTTACTTGTTTCCCTTAATTTTTAAAAGGGTAGATAGTTCTGAAGGCAAGCTGAGAAGAAAAGATGACTTCATATCTAACCACAGTCAGACTTCATTTTGAACCACCTAAACTCGTTTCCCTTTTTTAAAAATCTGATTTACAGACATGATTCAGTAGCTGAATGCCAAGGAAATGCAGAGACCACACTGTTATTGCCATGGCAACGGAGGGTTTGCAATAGGAAAGGGAAATGCAGTGTGTGTTCAGCCCTGTGGCAGTGTCTGGTGGGCAAACATGAGAATGTCGCAGAGATCCAACAGAGCCAGCTCTCCCCACTCCTCCACACAGGGACACTGGGGGGGCTTTCATAAAAATCAAGAAATACTTCACTGTGATGCACTTTGCTGTGGTTCAATTCTGTGCAGCACTGGGACAAGGCTGCCTTTGTCTGGCCCAAACATGCTATTCTGTGCTTCACATTTTAATCTGTGGGGGCTGGGCCAAGACAACAGTGGCAGGATTATTCTTCCTCCTTTTTCTCAACTTTGGGGTAATTTGGTTTTCTGACAGCTGAGTGCATTTACAAGTCAGACTTGGCTCACATAAGTGCTGACCAGGCCTCTAAGTCTACACTTATGATCAAATTTTCCATAACTGCAACTGCATCAGAGGACCGTAAATAAGAATCAAGAATTCAATTTATAATTTAATTGTAGCTCCAGGCTACAATTAAACCTAAATAATCCTAACAAGAAAGGTTGTGCATGGACCCAGTTTCTAGCCCACTGAAGTTAAGTGCCCTCTTTAAGGTGCAAGTGGGTTTCAGACAATTTCTACAACACAGGAGATATTTATGAAAGGAAGTTCTCCCAGGTTCATGATTCTTTAGCCTCCTTTATACTCACCTTCAAACGTTCAATGGCCTCTTCTCCTCCAGGTGTTGACATGATTCTTTCCTGTATACTGGACACAGATGTTAAGCCCACCTGACTACTGAGAGAGCAGGAGGATGGAGATGCAGTGAGGGACCCCATGGAGGCTGTGGAAAAATTGCCAGGACGTTGATTCTCGGAGGCTAGCAAGTATCTATGCTTATTGTTCTGAAAATCTTTCAGATCTGAGAGAGAGACACACAGACAGAGGGAAGGCAGGAAGATGGGAAAAAGGAAAACAGGAAGGGGGAAGGAAGAGGAAAAAGGGAAGGAAGGAAGGAAATACCAGTGTAAGAGGAAAGCATTTAAGCAGCAACAAGGCAAGTTTTGTAATTTTTAGATGGCAGCTCAGAAACAAATCTTTTAATACTAGCAATGATAACATAATAGCTCAGACCCTGAGGTTCACTAGGAAAGACTGCATCATAAACCCTTGAAAAAATAAATTACACCTTGGCAAAAAGCAACCATCCTACTCCTCACTGAACACTAAGATGAGCACCCTGAAGCTCAGAGCAGGACCAGATTGAGATCCTCATGACATTAGTGACATTTTGGGCTGAAGTCTGAGACACCAACCCCTTAAGCTCAGGAAAACATTCTCTTCCAGAGTGCTTTAATGTGAAATGATGATTAAGTAAATCTTTATCACAGCAGTGGTTCTGCCGCTAAAGCACCCAGACCACAAACAAAGACAAAGACAAAGAATTTCCTCTCCTTAAATTCTCACCAGGGAGGATGTAAATCACCTGTCAGTGCATGACAGGGACAAGAGAACATAAGTTCACAACATCATTATGCTGCTTCTTGACCTTCCTTATCTGAATAAAAATGGAATTCTAACTTATCTGATGAACAAAATATCTGACAAGGGTCTTACACTTCAGAAGGTGCTTCAAAGCTTTTTGGCTGTTAGTTTAAATAAGAATGATCTTTTAAAAACCTCCAAAATTTAACAAGGTAGCTTTTGTAGACTGAAAACCTGCAGGACTGAAAATGCTGCCTTGAAAGCCAGAGAATAAGAAAAGCTGCCTGAATGATTTAAGAACAAATAGGCAAGGGAAATTTATATTCATTTAACTTGGCTTTTTGGATATGTCTGTAAACCATATCCTCAGAATAATCACACAAAAAAAGAAAAATCTTCTAACATGAAAATATCAGATAACTGAATAGCTCAGTTTTAATAAGTTCATATTTTAAAGTTTGATTTCAAAGACAAATCCTTTAAAACAAATCCTTTAAAATAAATCACTTCAGGAAAGAAACAGGTCAAATCAGACTCTGCAAGTTATAAACAGGGGCATCACACTTACAAAAGTGAGATGCTTGCCCAGACATTGCATAAATTTCCCTGTCCTCCTACATCTCCTCTACCCTTGCCCTGAACAATCCTGCCATTGTCAGCCTTATGCCCTAGTTCACTCCATGCTCAACCTGCTGTTTCAGCCTCACGGAGCTGATGATTGCCCCGAGTCAGTTTGAAAACCACCATCTGCAAATACAGGAGGCAGGGCTGGGAGTTTCACAGAAGAAAAGCAGGTTAAGGGAAGGGAATGCTGCCAGGATGAGGAAAGCAGGCATGACAGAGCAGGGATGAAGTCTCAAAAGGCCATGCACTCCTGAGGAGAAAGGAAGTGGCACTTGCAGTAGCTGCACAGTTGCTGTGAGCACAGAGAACCAGAACCCTCTGGACCATGCACGCTGCTCCTGGAGCCACAGCTCTCACACCACCACGTGCACACTTGGAAGCAGCATCAGAATGTCAGACAGGCCAGGATGAGTCTTTACACCACCAGTAGCTTCAATTTTAGGAAATTTCAGACAGATCTCTTTCAGCTGATACTGAGTGAGGGTCAAAAAGACTTACTGAAAGAGTTTAAAAAGTCTACCAACCCAAAATTTACGTGGAGTACGTTTCCCTTGCAATGGACTACATATATTCCCCTTTCTTAAAAGCAAACACCAAGAGAAATAAAATGCTCTTTGCTGACTGGTTTTAGCCCTGTTAAGTTAATCAACTGCAACCAAGTATATTTAACCTCAAAAAGAGAGACCTTAATCAGTATAAGATGTCTGGATTCTTTCTTTTTTTCTTTTTTTAAAGGATTATACAAAATACATTGCATGTCCAGGAGGAACTGGTAACACTTCATCTTGAGTTCATCAACTGAAACATTTAAAACAAATACTTCAAAGTGGAAAAGAGCTGCTAAAATGCCAGGAAGCTACGTGAGCAGGAACTGAGTAAATGGGAAAAGATTTAAGAGAAAGACTTTCTGGTTCAAATCTAAACCGTGCGCTGTCAGGAGAACACACTGGAGAAATACCACTCTCCCTTCTGTATTCTGCCAGAAAGGAACAACAAACCTATGCTGCACTTTCAACTTTGCACTTTTTTTTTGTTGTGGACTCAAATCTAAGAAGTGCTGGTGAGGCTGGTTTTCATGAACCTGCACTGCATTCCAGTGAGTGTTCTGTCTGGGATTTCCCTGTGAGAAATGCTGGCATGCAAAGCTCTGTTAAAAGCTGACCCAGAGAAAGCAGGTTAAAAAGAGAACCACACAATACACACATTTGCCTCCACTTCCAGAGTATTCATCTCCCATTGGATCAACTGAAAGGAAGCAGGAGGGAAAATACAAGAAGGATCAAAACTGAAGGTTCACTATTGACATAGGAAGGGAAGAGAATACTATTTGACGTTTAAAGAAACAAAACACAGTTTTCAGTAACATTTTTTTCAGTTTGGATTTAGAACCAAAATCCACAGACTGTAAAAAGCATGAAAAGCACTTGTATTTCGTTGTCTTCTGGCCCCATTCTCTTGAAAACAAGCAAACAAAGAGGTAAATACATGTTACATGTCTTTAGTAGTCTGTGACTAAGTCGAGACTTCTGCTTCACCAACAAAAAGGTCTGAAAAATCAGAAACTGGTGCAATACTTTTTTTTTTAGTTAAAGAAGCTTTTAATCCACTGGAATACATTCTGTGCTTTTATGGGCATTTCCTTCACTAGGAATTAAATCAATGTTCACATTATAGAAGAATGCAGCAGCTAAAGTTTCAGTTCATTTGTCTTGTTCGGAATGAGGACAAGGAAACTGGGCACAAATGTGTTCTAGTGCTTTAAGAGGTTGCTGGCAAAGCAAATCAGTACAACACTGCTCTGCCAACCTAACTCAAAATCTCCCAAAAGGATTCATTAGTTATTCACAAGCAGCTGTTGCACAGTTACTTCAAGATGACAAATTATTTGTCACCCAGGGCACTGTCTAACATTAGCCATTGTTTTCTTTTGTGAGCGAGGATGGCACTGAAGCCAGGTATCAACTAATAACCTTAACCCTCTACGGAGGAAGTAAAGATGCCTTTTTTCCTCAGTATGAAATTGAGTTGCTGTATCTCAGCTCTTTTATTGGCAGCCAGACAAAAAGCTCTCCATAACTCAGCAGAGCAACTCCTGAATGTGTAAGTTCTATTATACAAAAGCATTTCTACAATAATAGGAAATTCCAAATCCATGTTTTTCCTTGAGAGTTTGAATGTGGCTTGTCAACTCCACACACAAACCTAAGATGGTCGTTCAAAGACAGAAGGGGCTGCCATTTCTAAAATCACATTCAAAATTTCAATATCAGCACCTATATTT
Organism: Leptocoma aspasia; assembly: GCA_013399835.1. Lineage (NCBI taxonomy): Eukaryota > Metazoa > Chordata > Aves > Passeriformes > Nectariniidae > Leptocoma > Leptocoma aspasia. Next base: position 639,457 of record VXAX01001003.1, on the reverse strand, counting down.
AAAATCCGTGTTTTAAATCCCTTTCTCTCACTGGCTCAGGTCTCCCTCCTCTGCTAGAGGCCAAGCCCAGGATGGTGAGGTGTGTTTAATCCACTTACTGTCAATGATGTCTCCCAGCCCTTGAGCACGCAGGAGATCCTTGAGCCTTGTCACCTCCTCCTTCAGCTCCCGCACCAGCTTGGCGTTGGGATCCTCGTTGATAACAGCATTGCATTTAATCTGCTTTGCACGGTCAGCATACCTGCAACCAGGCACAGCAATGAAACCTTACCACAGATATGCAACTGCTTACATACAATTGTATGCAACACAGGAATGCAGCAACACAGAAGACATTGAGCTTGCAGCTATGTCAGAAGAGTAGGCAATAAACCCCTGCTTCCTCTGGGGGGTAATTGAGTTCTTGCCAGTAGAGTCTTCTTCCCCACAGATAAGCTCAACTTATAATAAACCAAAGGTTTAAAGGACAAAGTATGGCCTTTAGGGCAAACAGCTACCCAAATCCATCCCAGAGGAAGAGAAAGTACCTTAAGGTGCTCAAAGTTTCATCATAGTTTATGTCTGCTGGACTGAGAGCAGCGACCATTGCAGTTCTGGAGTTACCACCTAGAGGGAACAGGCAAGATTTTAGATGAAACTACAGTGCACACTCCAGGCACTACCTACCTACCAAGAATCAGTGTTTTCAATAAATTACAGAATTCAACTAAGTTCTACAGTACTAATAAACATACAAAAGCCACAGGAAAGAGTTATAGCATTAACACCAGGTGGAACTATGATGACTCAGATTTGGCTACTCAAGATATTTAACCTCATACTCAATACAAATTCAAGTGAGTTAAAAGCAGTCAGGAAATTCCGTGAGACTTTCTTTCCACATTGGCACAGACAAATCAGCCATACCTAGATTTTCTCGAAGAAGCCACGTTAGTACAGAATCCCTGTAGGGTATAAAGTCTGTCTTCTTCTTCTTTTTGCTCTACAAAGAAACAACACAATATGAAAAACAAGAAGGATTTTCTGTGTAAGAACACCTTCCTGACATTTAAATTCTGTGTTCTAACATAATTCCAAGCAGCAAACCTTACACTAAGCAAAGAAACCAACATCTACCCCTACTCAGACCATCATACCTTGCTGGTGCAGTTATCCTAAATTGAAAGCATTAAGGAAAAAGGAAGAAGAAGGATGAGCTTCTTAACAGAGATTTATACATAGTTTCAATGTAGGACAGTACTTCATATTATTGAGAAACCAAATTAATGAGAATCACTTCAATTGTAAAAAAAATAATCTAAGAAACACTTAAGCATATTCAACCTGTCCAAGGTGTTGACTCACTTTTAAAAGGAACAACAATCATTTATTTGTTTTGTTTGTTTGGGGTTTTTTTAATAGTAGTGGAGTACAAAAATAAAAGACAAAGTACTTTGCTAAACCCACAACATTTTGCTTCGATCAATATATGCTCACTTAAGACATTATTAAGTCTTGCCATTGCAAAGAAAGCCAGTGAATCAAATTATTGCACTGGTGTTTCTATAAATTTTAACGGCAAAGCTGCAGTTAAGTTTTCTAAAATTATTCTTTCAAATAAAAATAAAATTACTGCACTGCACTGAAGGTCTAAAAAGTTGCTATGTGAACAGGTTTTCCACATAAACACAGGCTTCTTTTGCAAGGCTTCTTCACAGTTAAACAAACCAATGCTTCCATCTGTTGACAGCCTGTGTGACACCCACAGAATAGTATCAACTGCATTCATCTATCAAAATACACACAGCTAATAGGGCTGAGAATGCAAGGCCAAGGACAGCAAATGATTCTGCTGTACTCCACAGATTTTACTGTTTCCATTTGACCAGCTATGCAAAGGTTGTTGCAGGCAAGGAAATGCCCTACTTACCACTTCAGCCAATGCTGAAATAACTTTGCCCAGAGTTGTGAGAGACTTGTTTATATTTGCTCCTTCCTGAGAAAACAGAAACCAGTATTATATAGTAATTAAAACTGTTCAACCATGAATCTCTGTAGTCTTCATGTTTGTAACCATTTCTGCCATACTTTTAACTCATGATTTGTGCAGCAAAGACTGCAGGTGCTGGCTGTGCCCTCCCCAGCACCCTCCAGGCCCCACCTTTAGCCGGGTTCCCTTGGCGCCGGTGGAGTCGGCTCGCTCGCTCCCAGCCAGATCCACCAGGCTGATCTTGCTGACCTGGGGACAGAAAGCACATCCACAGGAGAGTTAGCTCCTGGTGGATCACAGCAAGGACACAACGACAAAGTCACTGCAGGGAGGATCACTGAAAAGCGGTCAGAAAGCCACTTCTCTGTAACACACCTTCTCTGTGGAAAGGTCAGTTTCTGTGTCATGTTTCTTCTGAGTAAAGACAATTGTAAACACAGCATGAGAGCGGCTGCTGGTTTCATTCATATTGGTGGCTGCCACAGTCCTAAAATATGAGCAGATATGAGCATGTTTAAAAAAGGACAATTACCTGCAGGGCTGAATGCAGCTGCAGAGGAATGAGAGCAAGAGGCTGCACAGGTGATGTGCTGCCCTGGAACCAAGACCCAGCCACACCTAATATCATTATCAAACCCTTTCATTTTTTCACTCCTGAATTACTCCCATCTTCATCACAGTTTAAACAGAGCTTTCTAAATCTGTGTACTCAGTAATGCATCTTACATGCAAACACCCAAGAACACCTGAGCAGCATTTATGTGAGTCTTTCTCACACATTATTATTAAATGAAGCCAACAGCTTGCATGGAAACAAGTAATAATGAACCAGAAACTGAAGCTGGAATGCCAACTTTAGTCCTGACCACCTGAATTAAGGAAAGAGGAGACTATTCACATAGGTTTTTATACTAGGATAGTAACAGAGTACACAGCAAAGGCAGAAGTAAACGCCAGTATAATTATTTAGACTTTATCTCAAGTCATTACAATCTTTAAATGTCTACACATTGATTTGCAGCACTAGTTCAGCACACAAAGCAATTTCAGCTTTTAACAGCATTGATCGGTGCATATTTCAATAATACTTCTCACTTACAAGAGGTTTTTTTTAAAGTGCTAATGCGTAACAGTGATAGAAATACATAACACAGTCCCATCACTAACCTGGCTTTGTTCCCAGCATCCATGAGGTCTGCAATGTCTGTGTAAGAGGTGACTGCTAACTTGGACAGATCCTCCACGTAGGGTCCAAGGAGAGGATGTTCTCGCACCCGCAAATTCCCTTTGTTCTTCGGGTTCAACAAGTCTCTGACTCTCTCACAGTAAATCTCCATGTAACTCACCTGAAAACAGGAATTTTCACAGACAATTCAGTATTTCCAAAGGTCTCCTCCGCAGCGTTTCAGAGTGCCAGCGGCAAAAATTCCCCCAGCCCACCACAGGAAAGCCGTGGGTGTCTCTGGTCATTTAACAGCTTAAACACTGGCAGAGACAAGAGTCAAAAACCTCCTGCATCACATCTCTGACATAAGCTGCTGGCCTTGCACCCAGGTATAGATCCTTCAACCATTTCAGAAAAAGCTGGTGTGTAATGAAAAATTATACACTGGAGTCCACAATCATCTTAACAGCTTTAACATGACACAGTGCAAGCATCAAACAGAACAGATGGTAAAAGGAGTCTGCTTCCAAGGAATCCCTCTTATGAACCACCAAAGCAAACTTAAGAAGGCAAAAAAAAAAAATTTATCTTTCTTGTATGCAGAAACAACTTTTGATTTTAAAAATCATGGCTATAGTATTCGACAACAAACATGCAGTCTTCCCAATATCAGTAAAAAAAAAAATCTGTAAATGCATCTTTACATTTTTCAGCCCATCATTTCTTTCAGGATTACTACACAGATTTTAACTAGAACACTAGGTGTTTTTAACTAGAACACTAGTTTTCTGGTGAGGGTAAAAAAGAGTCACAGAAAGGTTTTTACATTTGTCTCAAACATGAAAAAGAGAAAAGACATAAAGCCTTAAAAATAAAATTTTAAAAAACCCAAACTAATCAGAAATCAGCATCTTAATGCAACATCAATAACCCAGCACCTAAGCTCAGTTTGATGTCCAGCATACAGGAATTCTGTGATCCCTCACCACACTCACCTCTACAGAATATGACATTTCCTCATTGCTGTTGTCATTGATTTTCTCAAACAGCTCTTCACATAGCTGGAAAGAGATTAAACCCAAGTCAGAAACGAGTCTTTACTGAGAAGTAACAAGTAACTATCAGGACATGACATGGAAATGGCTTTAGAATGAGGGCAATGGAAGAAAATGAACCTAATGCATCAACCACACACAGCCTCACTGGAAGATAATTCATCTCAGTCCTGCATCACCATCAACTTTATTTTGTCTAGTATCTCAGCAACTGCTCTAGGTTTCACCAGTATCATTATTCTGTACTACAACATCAGTAGCAAGCTTTAGTTCTGTGAACTCTTACTGGAATACAAAACACAAGTCTGTGTCTGAAGATGCTATAAAAACCAAATTCCCTTTCTGGGCTCCGTCCTACCTGGGGAATGATGCCTGCTTGGCTCTCCTCCTGCTTGCCCATCATGGTGTAGGATTTCCCAGCTCCAGTCTGGCCATAGGCAAAGATGCACACGTTGTAGCCCTCAAAGGCATGCAGGAGCATCTCCTTGCCAATATCATTGTACACACGGCTCTGAGATGCAAAGCAGGGATCTTCAGGCTGGAAAGACACCAAAACAGCATAAATACACACTTTCCCTACCATTTGAGTAAGATTCCAAAAAGCAACTGGTTTTTTTTATACTTTTATCTTGTGGGCCAATCCCTTAGGAATAGGTAAATTAGGCCATTTTTACACACAGGTTTTTTCCCAAGGCAGAACAAGATGGAGAAGAACAACAATGGCAATGGCACTGCATTGTTTGTGAGTGTATCCTACTCTTAATCTAGCATTCTCTTGCTTCCTGAAATGCTGTACTTTAACATTACCTGCTCCTGAAATCAGGACAAATTTAGCTGTGCTAACATTCTAACGTCGGGATCAAGATTTTATCAGACCTCTTCTGTTCCTTGATGCTGCTTATCTGCTAGTTTTCATGCATTCTGTTCATAATGTTCCTGTGACTGGGCTATAATCAACTTTCACGGCTGCTCTGAAAAACTCAGTAAGAGAAGTGAGTATTTTATTGTGAAAACAGTCTCATTGACCACAAGTTTGCTCAGAAATATTAAGTCTTATTTCACCCTCCAAGTTACTAAAATTAATCTTAGAGAAATGCATTATCCCTTCTTTGTACATCTTTTAGAAAACGAGGCAGGGGAGGAGGAGGTGGCAGAACAACAGTTCTGCTGGAGAACAATTACTGGAAGTCAGTGAGAGCTTAGCACCACAGAAGGGTGGGGCACAGGGGCTGGAGGAGAATTTATTGCTTTTGCAGCTATTGGAAACACGGATCACTGTGCTGCCTTTTCCAGACATGCCAACGAAACCCAGACCACGTATCTCCCTGAACTGTAGGAACTCGAGCAACTGTCATTTGTCCAAGAGGAAAAATGAATTAACCGTGGCATATGCACATCCTTAAAATATTTAGAAGAGAACATTGTTGGAGAATATTTTCAGTAATCCTTCCAATATTTACAAGTTGTTTTAGCTTTCTGCTCTCCCCCCAACAGAGAAACACAACATACAATGACAAGCTTTTAACCTGAATGTGGGTTAGAAAGACTGTGTAGAAACATCTGACAGGGGTGGTGTGATCAGAAGAGAATATTAAATCAAACCAAACAACAACACAACCAGGTTTTCTTGTAAAAGCACTTACCGACGTGTGGGACCAGTAAGAGTAGTCAAAGCTGAAGGACTTTGGTGCTTCCTTAGGATTCTTTGGGTTGATAATACCTACAGGAAAAAAAATTCAAACTCTTAGCTAACTTGACACTTAGGAGCATAATTAATAAGCTGGTTGACCATAATCTGTGAATCTGAGTATTCAGAGCTGCCACATGGCATATGAGTAGGGAAGTAACAGACTGACTGCTTCCTAATACTATTATTTCTGTAGGACTCATTTTAAATAAGATGAGAAAAAAAATCCTAGAAGGAATATGCTGTTGCTTAACAGAATTCTCTGTATTCCACACAATCAACAAAAGCTTTTCTAGACACCTTTAGGCTGGTGGGTTTAGCACTTCGGGGTTTTTTTCCTTCCCAGCAAGAAAAGTGCTTGGTCTAACCTTTGCCTGTAGGGGAGCAATACACAATGGATCCAGCTGTCACTGTAGTGGCACACACAATGCCTGCAGTTTCTGTATTCCAAGGAGGGTAATTTATAAGCACAGGCCTTGTTGCAGAAGTGAGTCTCTACTGCTTCCTTCTTTTGATACTACAGCACTGGAAATACTTCAATCTATTATTTCCAGCAGCTGTTTTCAACACCATCTGTGTACATAGGACTGTAAAAAAGCATAGTCCTGAGAGTATTAGATAAACCACCTTGGATTTACACATCTGCCCCTGCTCCTAAAGCAGCAATTTGCCCCTGGGAGTGAGAGACACTAACTGTGATGTGTGCAAATGAAGTCCACAAGGAAATAAGCCATACAAAGGTGTCAACAGTCTTCCTGGGGATGATTTACATCCTGATACCAGACATCCTAGAAAGAAGATGCTTATTTCTCACATATTCTGCCAGTTAGTTTATGCTTTGGGAGGTGGGGGCTTCTCCCTTTCCTTCTGTGATGAATAAAAATTACATCACCCACAGCTCTTACCATTTCAAACATGAACTTAGCATCTTGTTTCACCAAAATCTCTGAAAATGTGGTTACAGCATCCCCATTAAAATCAAATAATTCCTCTACCAGATGCTGTGCTCCTGAGCAGGGCTGTTGTCCAAAAGGACAGTGTGGAGAAAAGATCACTGTCTGAATTGCAAATAGCAACAGTTGCTACTCTATTTCTCCTGGCCAACTCCGTTTCACTTGGTTGCACCTTGTGCTGACATTCTTGCCTTAAAAAAGCTGACAGACATGCAAACCCAATGAATTATATGCACCAGCACAGTATCAAATTGCCAAAAATGTTTGTGGCTTTGGATAGCAACGCGAGCATCACCACAGAACAAACTGTAACCTAAGCAATCATCCATGGCTTTAGCTTCCCTTTACTAGCTCTGCCCTAACAGCTCCACTCTCACTACTCCATCAGTACTAAAGAGAACAAAAAACAAATCCCAAAGACAACAACTCCCTGCCCCAAACTTAAATTAGTTCTGTCCTTGCAGTGTATTTCAGACTGCTACAACTCAACAATTTCTCATTTCTCATTTAAAAATTTAACATCAGAGCTCCGAAAGGTAAGGGAGATGTAATGCCTTGTACCTGGAAGTCTCCACCCAAAAAAGCAGTACAAATAATAGAATTTCCACATTAGTGTCTGAAAAGGCACTACAAACTTGCCATTAGTTCCCCTTTCTCGCTTCCAGCCTATATTTGATCCATCACACTGGAGAAAAGTAAAGTTCAGGCTCTTGATTTATGCAAGTCATTCCATTCGGCTCCATTTTTTCTCTTTTCAAACCATTGCTGTTATTATTATTGTTATTTTCTTAGACAGACTTTCCTCAGCCCTTCACACTGACTTCTACATCCAGCTCACTACTTGGAAAATCACTTTTTAAGGATGCATGTTTTTGCAAAGCATATCTTGAGAAGTGTATCAGGAGAAGGAGTTTAATGTGCAAGACAGCAGCTCTGTCAGAGGTTGGGAATGCAGCTGCCTGGCCAAAACCTTCCACTGCAGCAGGAAAGGGTCAGAGAAAACCTCCCAGCTGCCAGGAGCTCTGCATGCTGCCCCTCACCACTGTGATCCAGACACAGCCCTTGCACTCAGCTTCTGGTGCAAGCCTGAAGTCTGTTCATCCCTAGCTCTGTTCCTTCCACACAGGCTATATCCTTCATTTTCAGAATTCTCAGTCTACAAATGAATCCAGCAGAGCTGACTGGATGAGAAAATAGAAGATTACGACCTCAACAGATTTCAGCTGGACTGAAACCCTCTTTATTTGGGGCACAGAGCACCAGGTGGGTGCTGCCAGCTTTAGTGATGTCTGATGTGGTCTGGGTTTAAAACCAGTGATCAGGCAGGCAATAATGTGATTAAAACACCTGGAAGATGAACACCAGCTAAAAACCAGGACTTCAAACGGAAATAACTGACCTCACTTGAAGTTATCTACTGCACCAAGCATCATCTTCAGAGGGACAAGAAAACCCATGAAATCTAGCTACTTTTAAAGCAAGCTAATGGATATTTCTGAAGAAATTAAAAGGCTTCTTATAGTACAGGTAAGCTTTATCCTAAAAGTTCATGTGCCAAATTGGGAAAAAAGAAATGGCGATGCAGAAATTAGAGTGAGTTGGCAACACTGATTTCATGTACCATGTTTCTCAACCTGCTGTGCTTTCCACTGAACAAGGAAACAAATACAATTAAAACAGAAAGAGGACTGTGCCCAGTGTCTCAAATATCCACAAGAATACTAACAGCTTTTCAGTTACTTTGTTTGGTTTTTAAACCATGCAAGGCCAAGATGAATTATCTTAGTGAATCATGAACTAGGTTGTCATCTATCTGCTCTCCCCACAGCAGCCTCACCACACAGTAATGGTTTAATTACAGAGCCTCAGGAAATGGGAAAGGCAATAAGGCAGACGATCACAGCAGGAACACATTAATAGTCTTTTTATCTTACAGAATAAATCTGTTTATCTGCTATTCCAAAGGTCCAATGTGGCAATTAACTCTTCTGTTTGCAAACTGACACTGCTGCTTTGTGCTGCAGCTGTAATTACCATCAGCATGGCACCGGAGCAGCTCTGAATGCTGGGGTTAGCCAGTTTCTGAGGAAATCCCTCTTTCAGGCCCCTTGCTCCACCAAGAGCAAACTTATTATGTTATGGGGTATCTTCTAGATTTCCACAAGCTAAGCTTTCTGCACCAAGACAGAGCTGCTACACCATTGCTACTGAAATAGGTCACACCTGGAACCCCAAGGTGAGAAGGATGAAACAAGCTGAGGATAATATTTCTCTGCTCCAGTGCCTGAAACTTCTTCTGGGATCAAAGCAGCAACCACAGCAGGGGTTAATGCCCATCATTCCTTTGGAATGGAAGGCCAAAAAAAAAAAAGGCAAGAGAATGTTCATGGGATAAAAATATTTTCTACAAATCATTGCTCTGGTTGAGAGAGATAAGTGCCCGCATTATTACTTTTTTTTATTTGAATAATGAATTTCTGGAAATTTTGAATAATAAGCTTCTCCTTAAGAAATAGTATTTAGATGTGTTTTCTACCTCTGTACACAAAGTAATTACACGTCATAAAGGGAGATAAATAAAAGTACACTGTGTGAACAGCTGTGCAGCAGTACCCACGTGAAGCAGCTGATTTAGTACCCACTGCCATGCCCACCTAGAGACACAGCCTGCATTTTAAAAGCTTAATCTCCCCTTACAGTTGTACAGTGAGCCAAGCTGAGCTGCTTCACACCATCCAAAGTTTCTCTAAGCAGGAGTAATTCAGATATTCTCTGGAGCTCAAGCAATTTAAACAATTCTTTTTAGCTAGCTGTTTAAGTTTGGTGGACTTTTTGATACCTCTAACTACAAACATTTTATATCTCACTGACCAAAAGGTAAGGAAACCTTATAGTTTTAAAAGGAATTTCTTCACACCAAATAATCTAATCTTTTTGAGTATTATATAAGACCTAAATGCTGATTGGTCCTTGTACAGGACAAGTACAGAGTAGGAGCAGTACAGAGGAATAAAAGGAGAATGCAGGAGCACAATAAATGAAAGAATTATACTTTTAGATGAGCTCTGCCAACAGTAACAGACCAATCTCCACAAAACATTTGGATTTTAACATACCGTTACTTAAACGGGCAACTTCATCTTTTGGCATTTTTATTTCCACAGTCCATCCCACTTGTTCCTTAATTAACATTTTATATACCATCCACCATCTGCTTTATCAGCTAGCACAAAAATAACATATACTTTCAACCTTTCAAATCTATGAGCTCAAATTCATCCCTAGTTTTTTAGCAAACACTGTAGCAATACTTGAAAGACCACTATTGAAATAGTACCCATATATTTCATAATAAGTATTATATTGCATTCCTATTGTCATTTTGGCTGTCCAAGTTTTTTGCCTTATTATCCAATTTTCATTTCTGACCTGAAATTCAAAAAGCACAGGTCAAATATGCACTTTGTTTTACAATTATAACCAGAGCGTGGAGCACAGCTGAGAGCTGATGCAAAGTTAAAATCTTCTAGGGTATTTCCAACTGGAAGCAGCATTTTGTCTTGTCACTCCTTTCTGAACACACACAAGCACACTCCCACTTCAAGCCTTCATTTCTGGACTTACACTCCCAGTCTCCTTTAAAAATAAGCAAGTAAACAGACAGTGGGAAGCCTACAAAGTGGAGAAAAAAAATCCACAAAGGCAAGGAAACTTAGCCAAGATCAGCCCCCTCATTCCATTCCCATCTACTCAGTCACATAAATATTTTTGCAGGCACAAAGAATGACTAGAAGTGCTTCTTAACCACTCCAAACTCGTATCAGATTATGACTCTGAATTTGCAGTCCAAGCCTGCTCTGCTCTCATCCCAGTCAGGACTGCTCCTCAGCACGTCACAAACTGGTCAGATTAGAAACGAGCTGCAGTTCAGTATCTGGGGATGCCGAGCACACACAATTCCTTTAATAAGCTCTTGGAACAGAGAGACAGAGCGCAAAGCACTCAGGAGGCTAGAGCTGAAATTATTCCCTTACCCCCCCCGCATTTAAAGTCACGTCAGAGGCTGTGCCAGTGCCCAGAGTCACCTTGTGGGGCTGGCTGCCAGCAGCCCTGGCACGCGTTAGGCACCGTGGGTGCTCCAGAGAGCTGCCTAGCTGCAGCCTGCCCTTCACATAAACACCACAGCCAGAATTAACCTGGGCTTTAGCCCGGGATTAGCTGGGACACAGGCTGTGCCACCGAGGGGGGTGAAGGGATGGACACACTGTGGGGCTTTTAAAAACAAACAAACAAACAAACAATTCCTAATCAGAAATGAAATCCAATTATGATGAAAGTCGAGCATGGAACTGGAAAAACCAACCTTCCCAGATCTGTGCAACACAGCCTGCTTTGTCATTAACATCTGCCATTCCCATACTGCTACCATAACAGGCAATGCTGAGGGCACAAAACCTCTTTAATTTCTACATATGAAATAAAATTAGATTTCTTCTCACCAAGAGAGGCTTCACACCAGCCTCAACAATTCTCCCTGTGGCAGCATTATTCTAGCCCAAGCACACATTCCTACCAAATGCCACCACTCAGAGGTAACAGCTTAGCAAGAAAAGCAGTGTCTTCACTTTTGCTCTCCCTAACCATTAGTAAAGGAATAGGCAGATATTTTCAAAAATCATTCTGGTCTCAACAAAACTTTGGAAGGGGCAACTTCTGGGGGAAAAATACAAAATAATTAATTTCTGTGCCTTCTTCAAACTCTATTTGAATCAATATAAGCAGTAGTTTTATTATGTTTGAATAAATTTATCCAATGAAAAAAATCTGGGGCTTTCAGAATTGACTCCACAAGACCAAATTAACATTAAATACAGAGTCTCTTAAAAAACATGGGTCTGGAAAATATATCTGCACCATCTGTAGACTAGAATGACAACAATGGGAACATGTTCCTTACAGAGAGCAGGGTGGAGCAGGCATTCTTTATTTGCTGGAACGTGAATAACACCACAAAGACACATTTAATACAGGCTTCTTTCCTAGGCATACGCTGCAATCAGATCTATGGCCATAGTGCTTTTATAAGACAGACTTTCAGGGCTGTTATTATAAGAGATAAATGAAGGGAAATGGACACTTCCAGCCCACGAAGCAGTGCTTGCCTTTCAAAGCATTGTTTGCATTTTTCAAATCATTAAAAGGGAAGGAAACCAAGCAGAAGCTAAGAACAGCTCATTTGGAATTCAAGCGGATTCTCTCCCCGCTGTGGAATTTCAGGCCTGCACTGGGAGAAAGGTTGGCTGGGGGAGGGAGCCAGGCTCGGCAGCACCAGGGCAAGGCCCCCTCGCTCACAGAAGCTGCTGGAAAGCTGCTCTCATCCTCAGCTGCTCTCACAGATCCAGCAGCTATAAATACCAGCTCTCCAGCTGGTGTTCTTGGAGAACAGCACGCCAGCAGGCTCTGCAGCAGGCAGGAGCCAGCCGAACCAGACTGTTCTCCCTGGCTGAAAAGCTGACCCAAAACCCTTCCCAAGCTTGCACTGTCAGTGGATTACCTGGGAAAGCCCTGGTGCCGAGGCCAGGTCTGTGCGTGGGGCTGGGTGAGTGCTCCAGCCCAACTCTGGGCTCATGTTCCTGCCTCAGGGCAGGTAAAGCACTATCTCCCTTCACCTGCTGCTCTGGCTGGACATCGCCAAGAGCCAAGGGCCCCTCCTAAGAGCATTCTCACCTTCAGACACGTGCCAGCAACACATGAAGAGAACACCTCAGCACTGGAATGTTGTGGAGCCAGGTGTTAAGGATTCCAGTCCACTAAGTCAGTTTGGTCACTTCTTAACAGTGGATATTTCTGGAAGAATTTGTGTAGTGAATGAAAATATCCAATTCTTAAAGTAGTTCCTATTAACAATTTGCATTCTCTTTACTTCAATTTGCATACTAAAAGGTGGCGGTTTGTTTAAGCATTTGATAAAAAGAATCACCTCTAGAGGCCTAGTTCTGTGTCAGTGGGCACTAATTCTGAAGGTGAAGCATTTCACACGGAGAATCACCACTGACAGAAACTGCTCAGGGTTCATTAGTAATACCTCCCTCCTATGGTTTCATACTAACTTCATAACATAATGTAGTCTAACTGCATTTAACATCAGCAGGAACACCCTAGTCATCATCCCACAGTCTCACTACAGAACCAGCATTTGCATCTCTACCATTTAAAGATCATTAAATGTTCATCTTCGCCCAGCTCCCCAAAGTCATCTTCTAAATTTTTTTAACAGTGCAGAATTAACACTTCCAGCTATTTTTATTCAGTCGTGAGAAAGGCTTTAGAAGGAAAATCAAGCACCTAAAAAATCCACATTTTTATTGCTTCTCCAAAAAAAATATTCCAGGCTTGTAGCAAAACACATGAGCTGTCAACACTGCAGGGCATTCAGAGACAGTGACTAAGACAGACCTGTGGACACAGCAAACCCTAATGCTGCAAAACACAGAGAACTCTAATGCTCATGTTGGTAACAGGACAGTCATCACAAGGGTTTGGGTAGCCTCTGCTACTGTGACCTCTTTGACCTGTCTTTCAAACCCCAACCACAAGCCCATTCAGGCATCCTGCATGTGACACCGTTTATCTCCCCATAAACAGCCCGTTTGGATAACACACCCACCGTGAATGCACTGAGAATTATCATATTGACAAGCATTCATTTAGCTTGCACCACTAACAAGGATTTACAGACCACAAAATCAGGGAAAGGGGTGAACCGACATTCCTGCAATGCTGTTTATTTGCCCAAGACAACCTTATCATGCAAGATAAAAATCAAGAAAACCAAACTGCATGCTTTAAGAACCAATGTTTTTTGACAGGCACAAGGCAGTCAGAAAGGGAATATGCTTATTTTTTGAGATAGCTAAAATTATTATTTTCATAAGACAGATTGCGAGTCAAAAGTGTATCAGTAAAAGAGATAGCTGAATTATTGATGAGGTTACCTTTCTCTATGAACCTTTCAATAGTTTTGACTTTTGTATTGTATTTCAAGTACTAATTTAGACAAACATGCAATAAATTAAAAGCCTTTTAAGTTCAGTCCTGCCTTCCCACCCATTTTTAATTTGCCCCAGAACAACTGCATAAAGCAGCACACATCTTAATAGAAGAAAAATAAAGGAAAGAAAAAACCAAAACAAAGGAGAAATTAAAATTAGATGTTTCTGTATTCCGTTTTTTTTTGTTTGGTTTATTTTTTTTAATATAAACATTTAAGTCTAGATCTGAGGTTTATACACCTTAGGGAGAAAAAATCCCCAAACAACCATTAGAAGAAATACACTTTTTCTCACTACAAATTAACTCCAGAATGTCTTACCAAGGTTTTCTGATGCCAAGGATGCCTGGATGAGAAGCTGACAGCCATATGTCCACAGCAGCAGCTGGGATTATTGCTGCTGGCAGATGGGACCACTCCACTAGGCCTATTTTTATTAAACATCCAATACCTTCAGCATCCACAAAAGAACCCGCCAACATTGCTGAAACACAGCGACTAAAGCTGAGCTGAAATCCCAACAGGTAATTTTCAGTGCTGACCTGAGGACCCAGGTGCACCTTTCCACTGGTGTCCTTTATGACAAACCAGAACACACAATAATCACAGATGAACTGCAGTTTGAGAACTTGGATTTACCCTGTCACTTGCACATACAAGATGCTAAACCCTATTTTCATTCATCTAGTGCACAATTAATTGCAGCAGACACAATCCAAGCAGGGTACTTGCTTATCTGCTTGTTTCTTTTTTTAAATACATATTTAGATTTTTAAAAGAATAAGCCTGCTGGGCTCTTTGCTAGTGATTAGACCTAAATGCTGTCTTGTAGCTACTAGTTTGAACCTCTGCTTCAATTTCATTTGTTTTAATTTATGCATTATTTATTTACAGGCCAGATTATCAAATCACTTCCACAAAAAAACACAAAACAAACAAACAAACCAACCAAAAAACCAAAGCAAAACAAAAAGTCCCTCAAACAAACAAAAGCACAACACTCGGGGAGTCTTTAGGCACAGAACAGCTTCTTTTTTCGGCTCAAATAACCCAAGGCAGCAGCTGCCAACGTTGTTTATATTTGTTACGTTTGAAAAGCCCGTACGAGAATGAGCACAAGAACTACTGACACACAAAACACTCTCAGATCTACAGCGCAGCTTTCCTGTATTACACTGCAGAATCTTTTTCCCACTCACCACAAAAACAGTTATTAATTAACTGGACAGGAATAAGTAATTAATACATTGTGGGCAAGATGCATTGGTGTAAATCTTTCTGAAAAAAAATTGGAAAAAACAGGAATTAAAGACAAAACATATTCAATCAAGATACGGTGAAAACCATGATCTATACTTTAATTATTGATTTCAAAAAGTCACTTGTGAGTTTGACCATGATAAGTCACCTATTCAGTAATTTAAAGAATATACTCTTCAGGACAGAACTCCAAATGAAAACACGCTTTCAGCCACCTGAATTCACTTGCTTAGCAGGTGCTTTTGAAAACAAAGTTTACGCTTCTTAGGATGATTTCTAAGTTACAATTATTTTAAAAGATGGCTGTTTCTGGAATTAATCCCACTCAGTTACTGTTCTGACGGAGTTTTTTAATTACTAATTTGATGGTGACATTGCCTCTTCTTTGGAAAGCATTCTGCACTCCCAAGTTAACTTAAATAGTGAAATTTTACAGCTTTTAACTTGTCTGTAAGATTCCTCCATTACCTTCTCTTCCCCTACCCCCCCTTCTCCCGTGCTCACTGAAGAACTTGTGGCAGTATCATTCAAATGGATCCCATCTGCAAATAGACATGATCCCAGCAGCACTGGCCTTCTGCCAAATTCCAGCCCCTTCATGCAGTCAGCACATGTGACTTCAGCTGAACTGCAGAATCTCAGTTTTGAAATGTGTATTTAAGACACAAAGACTGACAATTTAAGTGCAAGATGCATAACAGTAGAGAGGACAAAAAAAAAAGGGACAAATAATATGTTTCAAATACTGACTTCAAAATTTCCATATTTTGCATTCTTCCAGCAGAAAAACAGAAGTCCCCATTACTCACAGTAAGTATCCTTAACATTATGGGTTAAAGATCTTAGTACAAATGCTCTTTTTCTGAGATTAAGACACACCTAGAACTGTATTCAGCTTATTGTCATTTTTAAACAGTGAGAAATGATAAAGACAGAGACCTACTATGGATCTTGATTAAAGGTCTTGATCTCCTAGGAGGAAATTACATTAAGGCCAGATAGAATAACAAGTAAATTCTGTAGGAGTGCACAAGCAAATTATGTTGTTTTGCTTCTAAGGCAAAGAACTGTGTAACGAAATTGAGCATAAGCTTTCTAATCCAGAGGGAGGTTTTTCTTTGCTGGCAAGCACCCTGTGAATGACAGGCAATCCCCAAAGCCATAAACAGCCAAATTCACACAAAAACCATCCAACAAAAGCAGCACGTCAGGCAACAACCCTGGTGGCATTCTAACTTCAAGAACCTACTCCATTAGGTATGTCAAAAAACACTCCTTTTTTCACACATTCATCTCAAACTATTTCTAAATGAAGTACACATGTCATACACTTTATTATCTGTATCTTTATACAGGTTTCCTTAACATAATCCTGAGCACTTTGCCTCAGTTTCACTGTAATGCAGTAGTCTCTGCCAATACATTTACAAAACTCAGACTTGGACAAAGTTTAAACGCAGGACCCACAAAGGATTTGCAGAATAGCTCAGTCAATCAATACATACAGAATTAAAGTTCAAGTAACTGTCAAAATCCCTTCTTAGCTATCAGACTTCACACTGCCTCATCTATCCGGTATCATGACAGTCCATTAGGCTTTAATTCCAAGATAAGGGAACTTAAACTGTCTTGGAGGCTTAAAATAGTCTCTACTCAGTGTATCACCATCCTCTCAGGTTTGCCTCCTGTCAACTTCATCAGTGCACAACTGGAAAAATAACCTTCTCAGAGGCAAGATATCTAGACCTTGATCGCTTCACTGGCACATTTCAAGGTGTGAAGCAGGAAATCCTTAGTCTAGAATTACTACTGAATTCCCTTTATTTTCAAATTGCTGCATCAGATATGAATCTCAGATACACTAATTTCACTTTATGTGCTCAGCTTTTAGTCGGCAAGTTCAGACCTTAATAATGAGGAGTTCAAAAATGTAGCTGTGGGGCTGCAAAAAACTGAGCATCATGAAAATGAAAGATTCTCTGGCAAAATAGCAGTTATGCCCCCCAAATCTAACACACAGCCTAAAAGCACACCAGCTGAAGAATTTCAGCTGGAAGTTATGTGTGTCAGACAACTTGGTTACGAAGATTCTTTGGAGAAAAGATTTCTGCTGGTTTTTTTCTCCACCAAACAATGCTTTATTCATATCTTTTATTATACAATCCTCTTCTGTTCAAACTACTCCTCTATCCATTGCTTTCTTGTATTTCTCCTCTAAAAGGGAAATACAGAGAAAAAATATCCCACAGATTGTAACAATGTTTAACTATTGCAACTGATGATTCCCTCCCACAGCCTGTAATGGCCCCGATGACTTAAACCCGACCATCTGTCACATCAGCCAGCTTGATCAGAGCCACAGCATTCCAACAAAAAGCTGCAGATCAGAGCACTTCAGAGTACAAAATACAGCAAAAGAAGTAATTTCTGTAAAGACATCTCCAGTTCGATAAATCTGAAGTAATTTTCTCCTTTTGAAGGCCGATGCAGTTTCTTGGCAATGTCATTGTAGTGCAGCTCTAGTGCTCAGAAACAGAAGCAGCCTGGCCCAGGCCAGAGCTCCAGCTCAGCCAAACGAGCTGCCAGACCCTGACTGGTCACCCTTGCTGCTGTGCCACAAACCAGGTGCTTCCACAGGCTCCTGCAATTCCAACACCTTCAGCATCTAAAACTACTGCTGTGATGGCTGCAGCAGAAAAGCTGTTACAGAGGTACCCAGTGGTGCTGCAGGAGCCCAGAGCTCGGTGGCATTTCCATAACAAATGTCCTCTAATGAAGTCTACAGTTCTTGCATTCTACACTGGGATCCAGTGATGGGATACAACCACCTGTTCCACATGAGATGACTTCAAACCCCTCCCACCCCTACCTTAAATGGAAATTTTGAAATCCAACCCCAAAAAAGTTTCTTTGGCTAGTATTGCACATAAGGTCTGAAGAGCTGTCTGCACTAAAACACAAGCTCCCTTCTCTATGACACCTCTCTTCCAATAAAACCGTGAACACTATATAATTTAAGTGACCATAACCAGGATTTAAATTCCATTGCAGAAGCACAAGCAGGCTGACGTACAACCTTGGCTAAAAAAAAAGGGAGAGGCCTGTATGAAACCTCCTTTGTGTCAGCAGGCATGAGTAAACACTCAAGTAATCAGACAGAGAAATAACTCAGTGCTCTGGAGTGTTGCTTCCTACAGCTACAGACAAGATTACTCTACCTGATTACCTAACAATGAAAAACTGCCCCAAGAAGAGCAGTTTATGGGCAGAGCTGTTGGTCTGCAGGTGAGGAGCGACACTCCCTCAGATGCTGTCAATATTGCCTCGACCTCAAGTACAAAAAGCAACCAACCCAACAACCAAAAAAGGTGTGCCCACGCACAGTTTCCCACAGAACAGAGTCCTCCAAATTACATTCACAACAATTATACAGGAAGCTTAACACTTCTAATTGATTAAAAAAGAAGATGATTTTACATAGTCTGTTATTTTGCTGTTGTTTAGACACCTGCTCTGGAAAGGATAAAACTTGATACCCTTTTCATCTCAGCTTTCTCACACAAATTATGTTCTTAACCAAAAGCACATACTGCAGAATAAGCACACCAAGAGCTAAAGCACCAGATCCAAGCAGGACTTTTACCTCCACAATTATCATGTGGTGGTCTGCAATGTATCCCTGTATCTGTCTACCCACAAGATATTCCCAAACACTGAAGTTCACAAAAAGGTTTTCACTT
This sequence comes from Leptocoma aspasia, assembly GCA_013399835.1. Taxonomy (NCBI): domain Eukaryota; kingdom Metazoa; phylum Chordata; class Aves; order Passeriformes; family Nectariniidae; genus Leptocoma; species Leptocoma aspasia. The sequence goes on along the minus strand of VXAX01001003.1, from coordinate 620,577 downwards.
TGGTACTCCAATCTTTCCATAGAATTTTCAGATCAGCAGAAGCAAACACCACAAACAACTGCATAAAAATCAAGATACTTGTGATTTAGGCTTTCTAGTCACATTCTGAGATAATCTAGTTTGTAATGACAGCCTCAGAAAAGCAGAATAACTAAAAGATTAACACTAGATGATACAACGCACACAGTTCTCAGTCTGACAGAAGAAAACATTTAAGTAGGAAGTTTGGGAACAGAGAAAGACTCCCTTACAAGATTAAAATAAACTTACTGGTTGAATTGCCTTGCATCTGGATGATACATTTGGACTCCTTGCTGGTTTCCCGGGAGTTGAAGGGCCGGACCCGAACAGCCACCTTCACCGACGCCCCCGACATCCTGGCTGCTGGCAGCACACTCAAGGAATTGGAAGTGACCAAGAGCCTTTCAAGTTATCCCTCTTGCTGGTGTTTTCTAGGGACAAAAACATCATTTAGTTATGTAGAGCTATTGTATTCAAGATGTTGATAAAATTAGGAAGGTTAAAAGTTACTTCACAAATGCAATTTCTGCCTTGCAGATCACCCTCCCTTCCCCCCAAAAGGTGTCATTTCAAAGCCAGAACTGGAAATACACTTATCAGCACCTGTTCACTGTCTCCCTAGTCAAAATTTCTGTCACCTGAAGCAGTTCTTTTGAAATGTACAAATATTTGGTTTTAATACAATTTCATACACTTCTTTTCTGGAAGAAAACCGATACTTGGTTTTCTTCCAGAAAGTAAGGATGCCAATACCAAAACAAATATCTGGTTACAACATGTGTTAGGCTTAACCTAACAAAGATAATTTTAGCAGTAAAGACACAGCTACTTAAATTTCATCATGAGGCAATGACCATATACCCCATACCCAGGTTCTCACACTGCCAATCCTCGCTGCCACAATGCTTTAGCAATAATATTAAAACTAACTCAAGTGTCGTGGGCCACAGCACACTGACTTTCAATACATATGACTCCAGAGAAAAGGGTGTACCCTTAAAGAACCCCTTGCAGTCCTGGGAAAGTCCTCTTCTCAAAGGAACGAACAACTCATCAACTACTTGTACATCTACTGATTAAAGGACACACTGTAAGGAAGAAGAGGAATCATGAATTATTGCCTTCAGGGTAAATATTACTATCTATGTTCAGGCAAATGTCCACCATTAAATTCATCTCCATTATCAAAATACTTGTTCAGATCCTATCACATCTAAATGACGGAGCACTTTCTTTGCAGCAAACTATCCCTGACACCCACTATCCAAACTTCAAGGCATGTCTGAGACAGTGTTGGAATGCAGGGTTACAAAAGATTGGTTTGTTTGTATTGGTGTCAACCAGCCTTTTCCATGAGAAGAAAGGTTTTCAGCTGGTCCACAACTGAAGAAGTCCAACTTACTGCCACAGGACACAGTCAGTACTGAAGTCTAACAGCCTCAAAAAGCAACAAGATTCAAAGAAAAAGTCCTACTAAAAAGCTCTTACCCTTGGCTAGGAAAGCTTCCATGGCACAGACACACAGAACCTGGATGACTATAGCGAGAAAACATTATTTTTGATTTATACTTATATGCTAAATATCTGCTATGGCCACTGCTGAAGAGAGGATTCAGAGCTGGATTAAACCTTGGTCTGACTCAACGCAGGCATTTCTATCTGGAACCTGACTCACCCTGGGCAGAACTCAATCCTGCTCAACCATGCACCCAGGAATCCTGACATCTTCTCTGGGTATCAATGCACCACATATCCAGTGAAATGCTCATTGCAGGGTTGTGATCACAGAAGTACAAAACTTACTAGCAGGTCTAAAGCAGAAGCATTTCAGCTCTAAAGTAAGTTCCACACTTGGTAAAAGTACTTACACATGTTTAATTCAAGTTATGACACATTTTCCCACAGTACAAGAAGTCTTTAATAAAACTGCAATACTTCATTAATGCCATCACATGGTGAAGGCAGAAATTAAATTATTCCCCCAAGTAGAAGCAATTTAAAGTATTCCTTTTATTTTCACAGGTACCTGAGGTATCTCATCAGACTAGAAGAATGTCTTTAGGAGCAAGCCAGCTGAATCTCAATGTCATTGGAACAGCAAACTGGCTGAGCAATGATTAATGACACAGCCACACCACCAGCTTGGCATTAGTACGGAATTTTAAAAAGCTTCACTAAAATCCTGAACATAGAGCAGAAAAGTGCTGGGAATGAATTCACATGACGTTCTGGGTTGTTCTAGAGCCTGTTTCTCTCCCTCTTGCTCAGAGGCGCCTGCTTCTGTGTGGAACAAAGTATCAAACACACAGATTCATTACAAACTTCCTCCCCCAGAATCCACCCTGTGGATTTTGGCTGTCCCTCCCGAACAAGCCCCTCACAGGAGCACCTGAGCCCTGACACCACAGCCAGCGACAAGACTAATCCCAACACAACCACAACTATTATCCAACTGACCCTGAATGTTGCTGTTAGAAACAGCAATGTCACTGTACACGGCCACACAGCGTCCTGTTTATGAAACAGTATTTAATAATCTGTCAGGTGCAAAACGCCCATTTTTGTCAAGTTCACAGTGACACAATTTACTTTGTCCAATGTGTTCTTATAATATTTTTTATTAAATGTAGGGGGTTTGTCTTCCCTTCTTCCTGTGGAGTCCCACAAAGAATTTTTTTCTGATGTTTTCATAAAAACACCTCTCAGAGCATTGCATTAATTTCTGCAGATATATCTGGGAAGCTGGCAAACAGAGAGTGGGATGACAGAATCATCTACTTTAATATCTATCTATATATATATGTGTGTTCTCAAGTACCTCTAAACATCATATTCACAATAAGAAAGCATGAAAATCACACCTCCAGAGACTCCATATGCACTAGCTAAATGACAGACTTGTTTGAAACACAGCTGTGAAGAGATTCTCACAGAACAGATCACAAGATCACCTGCAACATGAAAATTTACCTGCTGGACTTCTGCAGTTACCAGTCTTTCCCAACCCTAACTTTTGTGCTGACGGAAAATTAAATGTGGTATAATTTTACATCTGTTTTGTTCTCAGCTCTGCTATTTTTCACGGCTGAAGTAAGCAAAACACCTACTCATATTTGCACATGGATTTCAGATGTTTTGAATATCAATTCACTATGCAAGACATAATTTTCATTAGTAAGAAAATTAACCAAAACCAACATAATTTGTCAAGCTTTCCATACATTTAAGGTGTTGGGGTTTTGAGGGGTTTTTCCATTTACCAGTAACCTTAACTGGTCATAACAATTTATAAAGGCAGCATTGCCCTCATCACACAGAATGGTAAAATAAGGCAAAATGAGCCCCAAGTTACACAGCATCACGGATAATAAACTGCAACTGGTTTTTCGGGGTTCCCATTTACCAGTAATAGGACTTCCTACTACAAAATGCTGACTGCACAGTGGAAACTTGAAAAAGAGAAAACCAAAATATGCAATACAGTCTGTGGTACAGACTTAGAAGAACAATATTCTTCAAAGACAACTTTTTTTGTAATGTTCATTACAGGCTTAGAAGTCTGCCATCCACGCTAGAATGAATCATCTCCCTAATGTCTTGGAAGGAATCTGTGTCTCTTTTAATGTTCAGTCTGCATGAATCCAGCCAGGAACCACCAAGGGAGCTGCGTGTGTCTCTGAGGTGCTCTACCACTGGCTCAAAACAGGTGGTAGATGACATCTGAGTTGTTTAGTGAGCTTCATCAGCAAAAAGCAAATCCTACATTCTAGTTTTACACCTATTTGAAACTAAAGATACCCACCCTGTAAGTCACACAGTGAGGTCTTAATATTAAAGCAATTAGAAGAAATAATCTAAATATCTTGTCTGTTTACTGGTATTCAAGCTGACAAACCCAATTGTGTTGATGAATCACCCTTCACAGGCTCAGCTAGATCTGGGCTTTCACAAAAATATTTGAATAAACATTAAGACTTGAATACTTGGATGTATTTGAAAGTTTTGGCAAACCAGTTTTTATGCAATGTCAAAATACAAACACATTGCTATTTATTTAAGTAAAGTTATAAGCAGAGCAGGAATTTAGATTCAAATTATTAATTATACATGCAGAGAAGTCTGCAACAAGCTTGAAGGGGTTACAAAACAATGTTCAAAATCTGTACCTGTGCATTCAAAAAACAAAAACCAACCAGCCAAACCCACTACATAGCACAAATAAAGAAGAATCACTTTTATTTAAGATAACCAGTCCTATACCAGATAACTGTGTCATATCTGCGTATCACAGAATGTGCTAACTTTGAAACAAAAAAAACGGCTTGTAACTTAATCAGTGCAAGGGCTCTAAAGAAATAAAACAAGGACAGCGATTAGCACACGGAAAGTTGGCAAAACAGCTGTTTGGGGCAGCAGGCGTTTCTGAGCAAGGGGCCCAGCAGAGCCAATTTTAGGTGCCGCACGAAGCCCGGGCAGTGCTGACAGCGTGATCCCTCAGCTGAACTCACACACACGCTCTGCTATATCTGGACCAGGTGGAGATGCCAGATCGAACAGCGCTGCAGAACTTGGCGAGGCACTGAAACCCGATCACATGCACACATGGCTATTTACCAACACTGGATTGTGCAACAGCAAAAAGAACTGAGCTAAGAGGGAGCTGGAAGCGAAGAGAAACATCCTTTAGAATCCAGAATTCGGCATGAACGTATTTACATTCCGCAAAGCAGACACAAATCCATTATCTGCTCCCGGCGGATTGCGCAGCGCAGGCGGTGCCGCCGTTCCGGCGGTGCCCGGAGCGCCAGGCCCGGCCCGCTGCCCCCCGCCCGGGCTGGAGCCTGCCGGCTCATCCTGGCGACATGGCTGCCCGGGCCGGGCCCAGAACCGCCGTGCCGCACTCCGCACCGCCACACGGGCTGCGCCCCGCCCGGGCTCACAACGGGAGAAGGGCGGCGGAACGCGGCACGGCGGGCGGCATCCAGCCCATGAAACGCCGGGGAGCGGCCGCCCGGGGAAAACGGAAGGAAGGAGAGGAAGGGAAGGAAGAAAGGGAAGCGAGGGGAGGGAGGGAAGCGTCCCGGGGGACGAGGAGATGGCATCGGGCAGATGGCAAGGCCGAGCGGGCCCCACGCCCTTGCGCCGCTGCCCTGACAGCTCCAGGGTATGCAGTGCTATGCATCCATCCACCCATCCATCCATCTGTCCATCCATCCGTCCGTCCATCCGTCCATCCATCCCCCCGCTGCCGGCCTCAGCCCTCCGCGGGGCCCCACAGATGCGCAGGGCAGCATCGCCGCCTCCCCCTCCGCATTACGGCATCAGCCACCC
>VXAX01001003.1:541254-614715 GCA_013399835.1 Leptocoma aspasia | reverse complement strand
CACCCCCGCCCGCTCCGGGCCCTGCCAGCGCAGCCCCCTCAGCGCAGCCCCCTCACCTGGCGCGGCGTGTCCGCGGGACGCGGGCTGTGCGGGGTCAGCAGCCGGCGGGGCAGCGCAGCGACAAAAACCCGGCCATCCCCATCGCCGCCTCCACCGAGGCCGGGAGAGCCCCCCGCTGCCGGGANGCTGTGTCCGTGCGCGCGCCGAGCCGTGAGGGGAGCCGGGCGCTGCGGGGAAACGGCATAAAAACAGCCGGGACACCGGGGAATGTGCGGGGAAACGGCATAAAAACAGCCGGGACACCGGGGAATGTGCGGGGAAACGGCATAAAAACAGCCGGGACACCGGGGAATGTGCGGGGAAACGGCATAAAAACAGCCGGGACACGGCATAAAAACAGCCGGGACACGGTATAGAAACAACCGGGACACCGGGGCTGAAAGGGAAACGGGATCTCTAATATAAAGTCCGTACGGCAGTGAGGTTACAGTTGGATTGAAAAAGTAAATAACATATTAGTGAGGGGAAGGGAAATCGCCAAAAACTGGAGGTAGCATTTAATTAACTAAACTAAGAATTGGCACAGGACCAATATGCTTTTGTGGGAGATTGATTTTTAGTCCAGCTTCAGCTTTGCTTTTCCGTCACTCAAAATCAAGTGTCCACTACCCACTGACAGACGGGTTTGATTCAGTTTTGTGGCACTTCAGCAGCTTGTATTAAAATAGATTTCATTATTCTGCTCACGAGTGCAGAATTTGGGAGAACGCTTGTCTGAGCTCACACCTTTGAAACACTTGATACGAGTTGCCCAGATAAAATTGTTCTGGCCACTTCTGTCAAGCCTTTGTGTCTTGCGCAGTATCTGCATTGACATGTTTTCAAATGATAGATGTATGCCATAATTAGACAAAACATTTCAGTAATGCACTTTGCTATTTATATTCCTCAGGTCAGAGTCCGACACAATGGCAGAATAAGTATAAATTCAGAATAGGTGCTCAGTGGCACCTGCTTGGGAACATTCTTGAGTTTAAAGTACTACTGATATCCGTGTGCACAGAAATTTTCCACATAATTTATTAAGTTATCTCCAGATCCTAAATCACTATCAGCAAACCTGAACAAAGACACCTGATCATTTGTAATTTTTACATTTTCACTGACACTTTTACAAGGAAGACCAAGGAAACATTCTGTGCGAGTGTGTATCATTTATTGTAGTTCAAGAGAGTCAGGAATTGAACAGAAGACATGGCAAAAAACAAATAAAAGAAAAACAACCTTTTTTTTCCAACTTAATTTTAAAACACTGTGGTTTCAAATCCTTTTTAAAAAGGAAATTCAAGTATCATATGCAGGGGGCAGTAATATAAAAATGTTTGTGAATATTTTTTTAAATTTTTTTTTAAAAACGTAATTCTACATTTCCTGCACCCTTTCTGCTTTGGTAAGGCCAAGCCATGGATACAAATTGGTGCGCAACATAAAAAATGACCCCTGCCCAAACTGCAGCCTCCAAGGATAAAAGAATCTGCTCTCTGTGGACAAGCTCCAATGGCTCAGAACTGTCAGTTAGCATAGATCTGCAGCATTGAAAGAATGTATTTTATTTTTTTTTTTAAGTCACTGAAATCCTGGTATTCCCAAGCATCTCATTCATGGCAGCTGTTTTAACACATTTCTATCTCAAGGCTTTTCACAAGTACCAGAGCATCTTGATCAACATAAAGGAAAGGGACATCTCAAGGAAAGGAAATTAAAATCCATGTGTGAAGTCTTCGCTTTTTTGAAATTATCCTTGTGTCTAACACCAATTAAAAACCAAATAGGCAAATATGTGCAATATAAAAATACGATCCCAAGATGAACACTTTGTTGCAGGCACAGTTATCGCACAAAATATGTTCTTTTAAGGGCAGGGAATGATTTTGATTTTCACAGGGTTTGTATTTTTTTGCATTACAAAAGAAAAAGACAGCAGTGCAGGTTTGATGAGTGGAACAGAAAAAAAGGAAGGGAAAGAGAAAAAAGTTACTTTAGCAGCAAAATGTCCAAGGTTCTAACCACAATCAAATTAACGGATATCTGGCGGTAAAAAACAAGGTTGAAGGGATGCTGCCCTGATCCATTCGTCTTTGCTAAAATAATTCAGCTGTAAAAACTCCAAAATGTGACAGATTGAAGGACAGTTTTGTAACATAAGTAACTTCCTAGCTTGTCCTCCATGTTATTGACCATCGTTATCACTTAAATATATGTACAAGAATTAAGCTGCTTTTCTCCTCGTCCACATGCTCCTGTGGTGACCTCGGCAGGTCATGCCGTGGGCGTGCCAGTCCACCAACAGCTCCAGGGGTGGCTGCTCCACCCCTGCCAGAACAGCCCACGCCCTGCTCTGCCCTGCAAGGGAACTTTAATGCTCATTCTGCTTGTCTCTCATCCAGGCTTGGATTTGCTCTTTAAGTTCTGGCACTAGTAAGGTAAAAACAAAGAGAAAAAAGAATTATTAAATTACTTGGTAACAGTACTATAAGAAAGTCCCCTGTGACCAATTTCCCATTTATACACCATAATGTTTTTCAGCCCAGTAGTTAAGAAAGCAAGGGTATTGGGGGTATTTTCCCCCCAGAAAAAGAGGAAACAGAGGGAATGAACTTTTCTGTGCAAGCTGAAAGAGCTGTTACCTCTAGTGAGGCCTCAGCAGTGAGGTACAAGGCACAGAGCTGCCCAGAAGCTGCTGCCCCAGCCCCATGGCAGGGCCAGCTGTCCCACGGTGGGTACCTGGCTCCAGCATGTTTTCCGTCAGCGTCTGGCGGTTGAAGGGATCCGTGGAGGAGTTCAGCAGGTGCCTCAGGATGATGGACCTGTCCATGATCGTTCCAGAGGGCAGCCTCACAGGGTCGGTCATCAGAGTGTCCATCAGGGGGTCTGAGGGCACAAGGTCTCCTCATTAGCGTGAGGAATCAGCTACTAATGTTACCTGCCCATAAACCCACAGTGCAGAACCAATGCTCAGGGTGCCCAGCACACTGCTGAAGTTAGAGAAAATGCTCCAATGGACATAAATCTGTATAGCACTTTCCCCTTTCTGACCCGGGACTAAGCACTCCCTATTGTCACCCTATTTTCAGTTGAGGGGGGGTTACTGTTTTCAAGTACATGTAAGCAAAGCATGGCTAGGACTGGACAGTACAATCCCAGGGAAAGCTAAAGGAACTCTCTCCTCTGTATTTACTGAACTACATCATTGAAATAGAGCAAGATGCAAGGCCTCATAAACAATATACAGTTTCTATTAACATATGGAATCAATGCAACAAAGGAAATCCCTCTCTCCTAGACAGGCAGGGCTTAGAAGACTCCACTTACCTCTGAATTCATCCGGAGCATCGCTGTAATCAATCTCTGCGCGGGCGTTCTTGGCAACAATTTCCTCCACTTTCTCTGCCAGCAGTTTGAATTTCTCTATTGCTATGGTAGACTTGATTCCAGCCTTCCTCATCTTGGAGATAACCTCCTCAAAGAGCTCTTTACTGTAGGACCTCTACAGGCAAAGCATAAGAAGACAACTTTGCTGAGTCGTAGTATCCTTACATGCCATAAAAATAGTAAGGATATTTAATGCATTTTTAAAATGGCAGAAGGAAGGATCAATGAAACCTCAACCTTACATCAAAGCAAAGAGTATGTAGGTAGCATTCATCTAGCACCAATATGTCAACATTTTGGGGTAGACTTAGGATTTTTTTTACCAGTCATCACCACTGTAGAACTATTAAGGACCAAAAAAAAGGCAAAGAAAATGAAGAAGATGCTCAGAGAGGCTGACTTAATAATTATTAGAACTGTTCTTAGACAAAAATAGTAAGACAGCTCAGAGAGAGTGAATGCTGGAAATTTGCCACCCGGTGCAGTAGGAATATCCAGAGACACCAAACGCAACTGAAGCAAGCATTACTTTCATGTGAAAAAGAAAGTTAGGGAAAGGCTTTTGTCTGTGTTCTACACACACACCATTTTCTTCCAAGTTCACAATGTCATGTTTTGACATAAACCTTTTAATAAAAAGTGTTATTTACTTTACAGTGCAAGGTTGAACTATATGACAAAACAAAACACTCTAAGTCTCACAGATTTCTATTTCCCTTGGGATTTTTGAAGTGTTCAGCACAGCCCCACTTCTTTCATCTACCCCAGACTGCAGCAGGCAATGCCATTCAGCAGGCAGGACACACAGTGCCCACCCAAAGGCCTTTCTCCTGCTCAGAGGGAACAGAGCGATGGCAACGTGCCCAGGGCTCTATAAATGTTTGCAGATTCCCTCTCCTGCGTGCTGGGATTTGCAAATGGGACATCTCTCAAAATGCTTTAGACAGATCCCACCATGATCAAGCAACTTTTTGTTTGTTTTGTTTTCTCTCCCAATACCAGCAGCCATTAACCAACCGCACATTTCCTTGGTGTTTCTTTCCTGTCACTGACAGTTTCCAAGAGACTGGTCACTCCCCCCACTCCTTTTTGATGAAGGGCCACTTTGTTAATTAAGCTTTTTTTCAGTTCTCACACCCGCAGGCTTCTTTCTTTTGATTCCCTACATCAGTCTGTGCATTTGCTGTGGCTGGCATGGATGAATGATGGATAACATTCTCACATATACTGAACAGCATAAAAATATTCATTATACACATGCAAACACATAAGGTCTGTTTCAGATGTGTTACTGGTATTATCTGCAATTATCAGAACTTAAATAACTACAGAAAAACTATCTTGAGCTACCCCAATACTTCTGCTTAACTAGACATGCAAACAGCTTCACGTGCTGTAAGCCAGCTTCCACTACAATCTCAAGTAGCTGCTGTGAACATTTTTCCCCTCTACATTTGGAAAAGTTTGAATTATAAAACACAGCATGGACAGATGTGACTCAGTAGTTTGACAACTTTGAGCTGAGCAACAGCTTATCTCACTCTGAATATTACCATGAGTTCAAAGGTGTTGTTAATTGTCTCATACATGCTGTGCTTGTCAGTTTATTACAGGGCCATTTAATAAAGTGATTTCAGAGAGAATACAATTTGGAAACTGTTAATCTAGAGAATGAACTTTGATTTGTTGAAGGAGGCTCTTGGTCCCAGCTCTGCCTGTTTCCAGGAGGAAGGGGGAGGGAGTCTAAACTCTGCCTCAGCTCTCCCACTTGCAAAGGGACAAAGTATTTCTGCTAATTTACACTGAGGCTGTAGGCAACAGGCACATCATGCTCAGGAAATTTCCTGTGTGTGTGAAGTGCTATGGATGCTTATGTATGTTTACAGGTTTGCAAAGCACTGGGAACAGCCATCTACAAAGAGCAGACAGAATATGAACAGAGATGATCTGCTGAAAGAAAACAAACTGCAGGGATGCAAGACAAAGTGGCTGGCAGCACACAAGCAAGATGAAATGCTTCTAGAATGTTCTGCAAAGTCCTGTTTGTCCACAGAGCTTTTGCCTTTCTCCTTCATCCTTCTGGAGCTCACCTGATCATCAGCAATTGCTTTAGCAAAGCGAGCACAATCCAGCTGCAGATAAATGTCAGTCAGTTGATCCAACAGCTTCTTTGGTTCAAACCCATATTTCTCTGGGTTCTCAACTTTCAGGTCACGGCACTTGGGGCCACACAGCTGCTGTAAGTTAAAGTTCAACATAGCAGCCAGTCGTGGTCCAAGCTCCTAGGAAAGTGAAGTAAAACACAGATCACAGTGCTAAGGCAGTGATAAAGAAGGTTATCACTAGAGTTGCATGCAGCAAGATCAGGGATTATTAACTAATAAAATTTTCATTTGGTAGGCTTGCAGGAAGTGTCTGTTCTTTATGCATGTTTGCCATGAAAAATTGTCATGCAAACAGTTTCTGTCTGGAAGGATCACACCATCTCAGTGACTCAGGTAATGCTCTCAACAGCAAATAACATCAACAGCAATTAGATTTTAATGAGTTGGAGAAAGGGGAGGAGAATGGAGACTAAGTGCTACCAAACATTTCCAGGTTATTATTCAGAGATGTTAGAGAAGCAGGGAACCAACTTACAGGTCTGAGAAAAGGCTTTTGGACCTGCTTGGTAAGGATATGGAACATATCAACAGTTTCTGTTGCCAGGGCGAGATATGAGCGGGACACGCGCTCGTCCTGAGCCAGCTGCGACTGCCGGGCCTGCTGCTGGTCCTGCAACACAAACACAGCCTGCTTGCAAGCCATGGCATCTCCTACACCATCACTCATCAAAACCTTACAGCCACAATGCTAAGGGGAGCTAGACACAAGGAACACAGCAATTCAAATACCAATGTGGGACATCTTTTAATCTAAGGTACAGCTGCTCACTTTTATTACCTACTACTAATGTCTGCATCAATTTTCCAGAATTCTGCAACACTAAAGAATGAATGCAAACAGCATAACAAGCCCCCGTGGTTATTGTTTATATGCTCTAACTGCTCCTCACAGCTGCAGAACTGGGTTATGCTCCCTTTCCATCCAAATGCCAATACTTCAAAACTAGCTTGGGATCTGAGAGGCAAATGAAGTTCTCTCTAATTTATGCACCATCATAAATAATAAACAGTCCCCAGTGGAACAATTTGTAGATGATGTACCAGCTCAATTTGTAATGGGTTAACCTTGCTGGTAGGCAGAGACAGGAAGAAAGGCTTCAGAAGAGCAAACCAGAATATGTTCAACAAACAAGATTTTTATAGCTTTTCCTTTTGTACTTTTTCTTTTTTTAAATCAATAACCTTAAAATAGAAATACCTGACATTGGTGGGTCAACACACACAATTACTGTTTAATCAGGCCAAGCTGAGGTACAGGACTATAACTGTCTGCATCAAATCTACCAAGGACCAATGCATTAACAGAATAAAAGTTTCTATTCCTTGAAGTCAATTCAACTGCCCAGCATCTTCCCAAACCTCCTTCAGGAAGGTTAAAGTCTCAGTTTCTCCACTTAGAATTAAGTGCACAGTAATTTGAAACCTTATACTATTTCTACTTCACATCACTCTCTTTGCCAGGCACAACGTAACTAGGCAGAATGATGGGTTTTTTTGCAGAATGTCATCCAGAGTGACCATGGCCATACTGGCAGCAAGAAAAAGCATCAAGAACTGCTTCTCATAAGCAGCTCTTTGGTGCTGCCCCTTATAAAAAAGTTTTTTTAATGCTCTTGTATTGAAGAATTAAAAATAAGGGCACTTTGAAAAACAGCTCTGTTCACCCTGGGCAGCTGGTCCCATTGCTCTTTATTCTTCATCTCCTCTTGCACTTCATGGATACGTTTTAGGGACTCCAGACTCTCATCCAGCAAGAAAGTTGTGTCATTTATCAGCATGTTGATGTAGCGAACAAACTGCTTCCCAGAGCTGCAAACAGCGAAACACGGGTATCAGGGCAGAGCAGGTGGGTGTGCAGAGCAGACTGCAGCCCCAGCAACACTCCTGCACTGTGTCCTTCCAACAACGACCCCATCCCCCAAGCCAAGCTGACTGTGGTGTCCAGAGCTCAGTTTAGAAACACTCCAGTTCTGCTGAAGGGGTTGCCGTGTCAGAGACACGGGAAAGCAGCATCACCCAGTCCCAATGGCAGTGACCTCCTCAGGCCCCTGCCCGAGCAGCCTGCACGGCAGGAACCTGCCTCAGACAACCTCCTACTCACTTGAACTCTTCCATAAATGTACCATGGTGAGCTATATTCTGCCAGAGGCTTTTGAAAATGGTGCTGATGTGGTAGCGGATTGTAAACTTGTCATAGAACTCGCTAGTGGCTCCGGTGTGTTCCACATCTGGAAAAGAGAACAGATCCCAAAACCTTCCCACCAGGATTCACTGGCAACACACCTCTCCCTACTGCCTCCAATGTGGTGAGCTTCAAGCACCAGGGAAACTTTAAGAGATGAAATTCAATTCCTGTTCAGAAGTCTCCATCTTAATTCCCATTAGACAAAGCAGCACAATTTCTAATCTAGACCCAACCTCATTTTGGAAGAAAAACCCCCAGAAACCAGAACATTCTGCTCTATTCAACTCTGCTCTTCATCCCACAGTCTAAAATCTCACTAAGAAAACTCTGGGTACCCTACAAAAATACTTGGTTTTGTTATGGGTGCAAAAACTCTTCTGAAACATCCAAATCTACATGACTAGCAAACTACAACGAGGAGTTTTAAAATCCCAATATTCCTCTAGAAGCAAAGCAATGAAAAAGCTTTAATTTTCGAATCTAAAGACCACAAAAGCAATTGTCACATCGATTCACACTGCTGGACTTGTCAGTGCACAACAGCTTGTGAAAGGACTGGAATTCTCAAGGTTCCATCTATTGCTATTTCCCCCAATTCCTGAGCAATAAAGCCTCATCTTCACAAGACTCAAGATCTATCAGGGGTTGTTTGGGTTTGCTGGGGTTTTTTTGTTTTGGTTTGTTCAGGTTTTTTTTAATAGTTAAAACAGCAGTTAGAGCCTTTGACCTTAGAATACTATTGTGCACTCAGTGAGCTACAGACAAAGCACTTACCTGTGTAAAACTTCATCAAGGAGGGGACTAACAATTTAGTGGAGAGGGGGTGATTCTCAATCATTTCAAAGAACTTCTGTGTCCGGGGCTGAACAGCTGGATTTGTCATGAACATCACTTCCACCAGCTTGGCTACTAAATAAGGATTTCGGATGTAGTTCTGGTTGCACAGCATCACAACAAGGAACATCACTATGTCCTGAGTACAGGGCTCATACAGCACCTGAGGAGCATATCTGGAAACAGGAAAACTAAATTAAAAACCCCAACCCTGATGTTCTAAGCTACGGCTTTTAAAACACATTATTCTAGTGATGATTTAACAAATCACAAGCTCAAAAGGTCTCACTGCAAACCATAAAGGAAATTCCTGGAGAGAGAACCAAAAATCTTTCAACTTTTTTCCAAGAAAAATCTGGGTTAGAAGAGAGTGTGGAGCCATCTATGCATTACAGCTGCAGCAATGCTGCCATGCCATAACCTTATGGCTGCTGTTAACAACCACGACATTAACTGCAGATATAGAAAAACACTTCTGCACCCTCAATTTATGCATGTGCCACCTGCTAAAGGGACAAGTGACAGTACAAGTTTCCTTCAAATATAACTTTACTTACTGTACAATAAAAAATAAAAATTCAGCAACATCTTCCACGTAAAACTCTGGCAATGATGCAAATACTTTCGGAACCTCAGGAGTTAAAGGCAATTTTATGCTGCAAAACAGAAGAGACAACAAACAGGACAGTAAACCAGCAGGGTTAAGCACAAAGTGTCATGTGCTCACTTATGGAATTCTTCCATGAGATCCCTTTTTAAGAGTCTAAAACTGACTTTTTAGAACTTCATGTCAGTACTTCAAGGGTACCAACACCCCTGAGGAGGCCCCCCAACCCCAAGTGAACATTAAACTCTGAATAACAGACATATTCCATGCAAGGATGGATGCCACCAACCACAGAGCGACGCAGACACTCTAAGTAAAAATAATTCTACAGCTGCTAAATTCAGTGAGCAACTAACATGATCTGAGATATCTTTGATACAACTCACACAGATAAACCTGACACTCACTTGGGATAGGCAGGGTCAAGAATGCGAAGCATCAGCTGAATCACCATGCCATAGAAATTCAGGCATCTCCTGAGGAAGTTTTCATCCAGCAAACCAGCATCTGCACAAGCCTTGCACCTCACCAGTTTCTGCAGAACATGCACACAAAAACTAATCCAGGGCAAGACAGCATAAAGGAATGTGAAGCCTCTTCAAGATAATCAATGTATCTGTGAATCACGACAATTATACAGTGGTCTCTTCTTACAATACACTCTTACTGCAAGAAAATAGGGCACATAAGCCCCAACAGAGTAAGTAAAGTACAATTTAGAGTTGCAGGGACAGATGTGCCTTTCACAAGCTTTAGGGAACAATGAAAGAAGTAACAGATGTATCAAAGTGGGGAAATGTGTGATTAAAGCCATTTTGGTGCTACAGCTCAGAAAATTTGTGCAATTTTCTTTGGGGAAGACCGAAGCAGAACAGGCCTTCCAAAAACAGAGCACCCCAGCTTACTCATCTTTGCAGGAATTCTGTGTGAGATGAGTGACTTCAGAGTTCCTACTTGTGCATGGACTGTGCACACACAGCTACTCCTGAACAAAGCACAGTCCCTTTGCTTGGTCTCTCTCCAATTAAAAAACTCAGAATTTTCTTATTGATGTTACTTTGAATGTTAAATTCACCACTGCTGTTATATTCTGTCATGACCACCATCCAGTGCAGCACTCCCAGGGGTCAGAGGTTCAAACCCACCATTTTCAAGCAGCATAAGAGAGAAGTTTTACTTAAACACTGGGACACAAAGTCAACACACACACACAGGCCACAGAAGTGTTTATCTGAGAACTGAATCACTTACAGACCTTGAGCTGTGTCTTGCACCGTTTCAGCATCTCTCGATGCCTGGTGGCCAGAGGAGAATCCTTCCACTGACTTTCATTGTTCTTCAAATCTTCAACAGTCCTGAAAACCAGATGCAGGAACTGGTTATCATGACAGAGGGGAAATGTGCTGCCAGCACAAGGCATTTCACTGACTTATCTGCTAAAAACCAAGGAAATACAGAGAAGTGGGGGAAAAAGCTGATCATTTTCAAAGACATTACCCATCATCATAGCAAGAGAAATAAGTTGCTTTTGTAAATGCAGACTGAACATCTGCACAGCCAGAACTCAGAGACACCTCATACACTAGCTCCAACACCCATGACTGTCAGACACACCCAAGGGGTGAAACACAAGGGCTCTATCCTGCTTGACAAACTCATTTTCTCCACTGTATTTAAAAAAAAATTGCCTTTTTCCACACTGAAGTCCATGGTAACTCTAAAGGAAGGTTAAAAGGATGCCACAAAAATTAAACCTTAAGACAAGGAAAGGATGGTTCCATTAATGAGACAGAGTTCGTTCATGTTCTAGTATCAAAAAGGAAACTGGAAGACAAAATCAGCTAAGGAAGAAAAAGGTGGCCAGCAGAAAGTCTTGTTAGAAACAAGAAAGTTGCAGGCCTATATCCTGTGTACCTTTCCCCTTTCTACTATTGCAAATGACTTATTTGAGTTTTGTTCTACACTTCTCATGCTCCACTCCCAAGAAAACTCAGGCTTATAGCAGGGTTCAGTACATGAATAATCCATATTCTCCCTGTCAGTGCAAGGACCAGAAGGTCAAGGGGGTTGATATTCCTCCCCTTCCTTACCCATTTTCTTATGCTGCCTCACAAAAAAGAGAGCTTAAATGTACATTACACACACCATTTGCATTAAAAAATTATACATATTCACATATCTTAATCCTTTTCAGGAAGTGAAGCTAATTAGAACAAAACTCATACACTGAACTGCATGAATACAGTCCCTTTTTATCCATTCTCTTCCACATCAATCTCTGCCTACAGCAGACAAATATCCAGTGTAATTTCTTTATTAACAAGATCTAAAGATGTTTCCAGTGTTGCAAGCAACAAAGCAATTCATGGAAAATGCTGAAGCCTAAGCTCCTACTGCTGTCAGTAAAGCCAAGAGCTCTTCACTCTGCACTGTTGGATGGGGCTTGCTGCATCAGCAACTCCTGTGAAACAATTCTAAATAAGGAAAAAGCAGCAATTCCTTTTGCAAGCCAACATATGGCTTTTTTACAAGTAATCCACAGGCTGTTTATAGGAAAATAGTTTTTCCTTTAACATATACTGACTCTTCCTGCTCTGCTCTCTGCTGCTTCCCAGGTTCTTGGCCTGCATATGCTTTAAAAATGAAATAATTTCAAATGCAGTCCAAAAATCCTGTAATGAACTCATGGCATTACTGCCAAGGAACATTTACCAAACTGCAATGAGTGCAGTTATAAACAATGGAAAATACTGATGATACAAAAATCTGTTCTAATTTTAACAGAGTATTCTTCAAGGTTTAGCAACTGTAAAAGTCTATTTGAGTTTATGCCAAGAGAAATGGAAAACAGGAGTATCTTCATGTTAACACCATAATGTATTTATCATTTTTAAAACAGTAAACCATATGCTGAATTGCATGTAGAGAACAATATCAAGAGTTCACTGCTGAAGGCTTCTTTCCCCCTGTACCTAGAGTATGACAAATTCTCCTGTCTCAGAAGCTGAGGGGAAAAAGGTAAATATCTTCTGGGATGTTCAAAGCAGCTCAGGCACAACTCACAAGGTCTTGTTTCTGAAATCACAAGTCACCTGCAGAGTGACCTGATTATCAGACACAGGACCTGACACGCACTCCTCCAGCTGTGCCAGAGAGCCTGAGGCACTGGTGCCCACACCCAACCACACCACAGATTAACTGCAATGAACAGTGTTAGGCAGCATCATGAATCCTAAAATGTTCTGAAGAGAGTTACCTTTTAAACAGAAGGGTCTTCTCACCAGCTCGAGCTGCCTGGTGTAACCCATACCCTCCACCTCACTACTACCTCAGTTCCTGACCCCAGCACCCCAAAGCCCCGAGGGCCAAAGGCAGCAGAGTGCAGAAGGGGCCAGAGCGCAGCAGCAGTTTCCCTGAGCTGGCACTGGGCTGGTCAGGGCCCACCTGTTGAGCTCCCGGATGGCGCGCAGCCTGCGGATGTAGCGCCGGCAGCTGGGCAGCACGGACAGGTGGTGCGCGTGCAGCGTCAGGAAGAAACACTCCGTGGGGAACTTGGGCTCAGAGAACAGGCACGGGTCCCTGTCTGAAAAACAACACAGCACAGGGGAACACACTGAAACTTCAGCTGCCTTATCTAGGTGAGACCTCGAATGCAGCTTTCTGCAGAACATGGAAACGCAGACAGCACCAAGGAAAGGGATTTAGGAGAAGGGAATTCTTTGCTGGAATCAAGTACTTCCATGTACCTCCATATCAGAGGGCACAGTAATGCTTAACGTATCTCAGTAAGAGTACTAACAGAGTTCAGCAGTCCAGGCTGCAACCTCCTCCATTGTTGCTTTCACTCTGGTCTCATCTGTGGGAAGCTCGATTCGACACCTGGGATGGAATATGTACATGGGATCAACCGTTTCCAGCTTTATCTTGGTGCTCAGCTGCTGCAGTACCCAGAGGAAGTTGAGCATGAAGCCATCTGTAGACACCAAACGATCATCTGTCTGTGGGGTGAGAAAGCAAAGGGCTGAGGACACGAGCTGAGAAGTACAGGGGCATGTACAATGCCATAATCCCATCCCTGTGGTTTCACTGGAGCCAGGCCATTCCACACCTGCACTGCTCCTTTTACAGACACGAGGCAAAGCCCAGCACTTTACCAGCTGGGAAAGCAGTGTGTTAAACACAGCCAATTGGAATGATGCCCTCAGAGATGGGGCAGGGCAAGTACAAAGCTTTGAACATATAATACAGAAGCCCTGTTAATGAAATGACATCTCAGTTCTAAGAGAGGAAATAAACTGTTAAAATAGGTAAAACATTCATTTCAGAAATGGAAAATTTATTGAAACAAAGAAGACAGGACTTCTTGCCTGCGGTAGCAGGCACTCAAAATTCTTTTGTCCTCCATTCCAGACCACCACTGCATGAGCCATCTAGCGCTATTTGTGGCTGGAGGAATCACAGGAAGAGCATTTCCCTTTATTTACCTGCATTTGGGCCTTCTTCATGTTGGCATTGACCACAGCTGCCATGTAGCTGAGAGCTGCCTCCCGGGTGTCCCCGTTCAGCAGGATGCTGTGCAGGATCTTGAACAGCTCTTGCTGCAATTGCAAACAAACACCTCTCAGCACCACAGCCCTGCTTTCTGTTTGTCTGTACTTCTACAAAGTCCACAAAACTCAGTAAAACTTCTGTTACAGTCTTATTGCCACCTTTACATGCATATGTCAGTTATGACATTAGTTAAACCAAAGATGTAAACACAAGAGTAGTGTAACACACTACTAACACAATATGTATTTACTCATCCTTTAACATGATCTGTAACTCATGACTAACTGATCTGATATATTCTGAATTGGCTTACAGCCTTAGAGAAATATTCTTAGCACTCTAATTTTTTTCCCCAATTCATTTCAGCCATGTTCTGAAAGATCTGTGGTTTAAGACAGAAGCTAATTTTTTTAGCTTATATTCTTCATCTATGTCAAGACCAAAAAACCCACATATTATGCTTTTTTAATAAGGAATGAGAATACTCACCCTTGCTAATTCCAGGTAATGTTGCAAAGACTGGCTAACAACCCGGGTGTTCTCAAGAGTAATGGCAGGCCCTGAGAAGTACTTTTCAACTACTTTGTTCTGAAAGTAAGATGAAGATTGGCAAATGTATCAAAATGTTCTGGGGAAGTAAAAAACCCCTCACAACGAAAGAACCCCACCATGCTATTGTCAACATCCTTCTGTGACACTTACATCATCTTCAGCAAAGACAGACAGACTGAAGAAGGCTCCAAGGTAGGAAAGTCTTTGCAGCTCTCTTCCAGCACCTGGGCTTAAGGATTTAGGCAACCACAAGGGCAAAGAGACAACCTAAAAATAGGAGAAACAGCAAGTTCTTCAAAGCTGCTGTGTCAGCCATCCTGCTTTGTCACCTTCCAGTGTCTGCCACACACCCTCCAGCCTCCAACACTCAGTCATGCTGATGGCAAAATGGAAACATCTCCTCAGTGTTCCAGCAACCCAGGCAACTCCTGTTTGCCCCAGTTTTAATAAATTCTCAGGGTAAAGGACTCCCTCTACCAGCTGAATTTAAACTATTGTTTTGCATGAGAGGCTCCAGTAGCTCTTGCTTAAAGTTCTGGAGAACATTATCAACAGGGATTGTACAACACCACCAAAGTAAGTGACATGGTTCTTTTAACTTGAAAAATCTCAAACTGGAGACACTCACCAAACTGCACATGGGGTGCGTTTTCCCAAACTTGATTTCACAAAGTTCACATAGTGCCTATAAAGAAATCCCAGTAAAAATTACTTTTTTGAGTAATTCTTAAGTAACCTGTCTGCAACAAACAAGCTTACCATGACAAACTGCTGAAAGAGCAGAACCTTTCTTGCTTGATCAGTGGAAAAACTCCACAATCACAGTGAAGATGTCCAAAGAGAATTAAAGCACACCCTGCTCCCATTTTAGCTTTTACATCTGCTCCAAGTTGTCTCAAAAAAGCCAACATGTCTCACAGGATAACAAATTATTGCACTTATTTCAAGAATTAGCTATGCAAATTGTTGTTTGCTCAGAACATGACAATGCCTGTGCTGGACTCCTGACCTGCCCCATTAAAACCAGTAACAATAATAAATAGAGCAATTGTTTAATCCCTACACCAAGGCCTTTGTCTTTTGAATTGGAGTGGAAAGACGTCAAATGAACACAGAACCCAGGAACAAAGAATCCTATCCAAGATCTCCAGCTCACTTTCAACTGCAGCACAGAAAGAAGCAAGCAGTGGGAACTGAGATTTCTGGAAACACAAAGATACTGCTGGCTGTCCCACTTGTCCTGTGTTACATGTTCTCAGTCTTCAATTACACTGCAGTGAGTGACTACTATTCCATGCTTTTGTTGCACACTGTGCCAACTAGAGATAAGGAAAACACAGACTCATTTTCAAGTAGTCCTTCTTTGCAGCCAACAGCCAAATTTGCAGCAGTTCACAGATTGGGAGGACAACAAAAGAGCAGGAAAACACAAAACCAGAAAAATTAATGTTTTTTGCCAAGTACCAGAGTTGCAGCACCCCAGTCCAGCTGATTTCCTTAAGTACAAATTAAACCTGAGATATAACAGCCTTTTTTGGCATCATACATTGAAGATCCTAAAAGGATCTGAAGGTGTTAAGTTGACAATGCTCGATTTACCAAGAATCCAACTTGCTCTTTGGTGGCCAAGCACACTTTGCAAAAGACTGGTTTGTTTTGTCAATAAAAGCAGTAGGAGGGAAGCAGACCTAGGACTAAAGTATGAATTTTAAAAAGACTAAAAATAACCCCCTCAGCTTTTCAGCCAGGGAATATTAAGATATTATTCTCAGTATATAAGACTCCAATTCAATTAATTTGCAGTTTAATGCAACCTATTTGAATTTCCTCACATACAAAAGTTGAGTCTAAACATACAGTGGTATGGATATTGGGTGTTATTCCCCAGACATAAACTGAAAGGAGTTTACTGGGATTTTACAACCATCCACAGTATTATAGTTATGCATGATGACACCCATAAATTTGATTAATTTTATATAAAGCAATACACACAAACATTTGAGTAGTCCACTATACAAGCAGTCTTCATTAAGCTTAAGACATTATTGGCCTCACACTCTCCTGAATTTTTAATGTTCTTTACACATCTCATGCCCCATTAATCTTCCAACAGAGTTTAATAACAATCCACTAACCAAAAATAATCTCCAAAATGCTGAAGTGTTATCTTGCCTAGAATCTGCACGTTATCAGTGAACATAAAGAAACTGCTTCTAGAAATGCACAGTCCTTACCATAAGGGGATATTTAAAATTGTCACTATCAAGGGAGCACTCTTTGGAAGCCACAGCCAGGCCTTGTAAGATGGGAATAAAGATCTGTAAAAACACAACCAAATTACCTTACTCAAGAAGAGGAAGCAATCAAATTACTCTATTGCCATAAAAAGCAGGAAACGCCTGTTCATTCTTCAAATAGTGCAACTTACACAAACCAAAAACTAAGATTTTTTTAAAATTTGTATCAGCTAAACCTGAAGGCTTTAGAG
Source organism: Leptocoma aspasia (assembly GCA_013399835.1). Lineage (NCBI taxonomy): Eukaryota > Metazoa > Chordata > Aves > Passeriformes > Nectariniidae > Leptocoma > Leptocoma aspasia. The sequence goes on along the minus strand of VXAX01001003.1, from coordinate 597,898 downwards.
AGTATTCAAAGCTAAAACCCAACTTGTTTGCTGTAGTCTAAGCAATGGAGTGTTGCTCCACTGAGTTCCCTGCATGTTCTCTGTGCTGTAAACACAAACAGGAGCACAGGTTCTGTACAGGTGTCCAACAACCTATTGCCCAAATGGAGAATAATTTATTTGTCTCTACACTTGGGGCAACAATACAGCTCTAATTTTGCATGATGTGTATGTTGGTAAAGATAATAAGCAGCAGTCAAGGGTTGTTAGGAAAGAGGAAGTGACTTGACAGGAACTTATTAATCAGAAGTAATTATACCCATTTAGTAAGTCCCAATCACACAGTTCTGACAACTACACCCTCACAAAATAAACCCAGAGTAATTCTGCAACAACAACAACAGGAGTCCCACTGAATTTTTTTTTTTTTTGCTTATTAGCAAATGCACTTTTAATACTTAGAACCAGCAAACACTGAAAGTCAGCCTTTTTCACAAAATGCTAAATGCGTTTAAAAAAGAACTAAACCAAACTCCAATTTGCTTTAACAGGCTGCTAGTCCTAGAGACACTGGGTAGAGGACTACAAGACGCTGACTAAACCTCTGGAAATCCACTCTCTTGGATACTGCAAATTATAAAAACATGTGCTACAGCCATTTTTGACCTATGCCTTACCTGTTTGAACACCTCTTCATCCTGGTAAGTTGTTCTCACCAATTCTTGAATGAAGCCAAATGGGAGATTCCTACACAGCATATATGGTACCAGCAGAGACTGCTGCTGCAACGACCTTAATTTGTATTAAAAATAAATTAAAATCTACTGATTATCTGCAGTAGTATTCGCAAAAACATCAGAGCAGTCACATGCAAGGATGTGTCTGCAGGCACATTAACAATATCTGGATACACCTTTTCCTTTCAGAAGTAACTAATCTTGTCTGCTCAAGTTACTTGGGGAAAGGTTATCCTCTAACAGATGCTGCTGCCAACAGCACACTTCAGTTAACAAGGCTGGAAGAAAACAACAGCTTCTCTGTAGTAATTGGTTGCTCCTTCTACCCCCTCGAATAAAAAATCCCCTTTGTTAAGCTCAACTGGTGAAGGAACAACAATCTTTACATGAGTTTTTCCAGATTAAAAAAGAACATAACATTAGTCTTTTCTGAACTAATACAGTCATTACTTTTAACATCACTTTTAACTGCTTCCTAGCATTTTGAAAGAAGTGTCTCTCCTCTTCTCAGTTCCTGATCCCCCATTTAAACTGTTCACATCACCCTGGCTGATTTTACCCCAATGTATTTAGAAAGCACTCAAACTGCTCCCCACCAACAAACTGTTCCTCTGGCACATAATTCTCCTGCTCCAACAACTGATCTTAGTTTTCTTATCTAATCCTCAGAAGGAGAAAAGGATCCTGGGACACTCTAACCCATGATTAACATCAGCTGGATTTACCTTGGTTGTGTTAAGGATCCCTGTAGCACCAAAGCAGCGTGTGAAATGCACTGGGATCGGATGTTGCTCAGTAACTGGCTAACTGTTGGCTGGCTACACATCTGATAAAAATAACTTCATTTTAATACAAATCAGAAATTAAACGCAGAACACACAGGAAAGACCATAAATTTATTTGTGCAGCATAAATGTAATATGCACACTAAGATTAAAACTACTCCAGTTAAAACTTTCCAGATTATATATAAATAGTGTTGGCTGGTTGTTTTTTCCTCAGAAGCAAATGCTTGGAGTAGAATACAGAACACTAAAAGGGAGCTGGTCTCACAAAAATGTTTTACACAGAATAAACTTGGATAAAATGTAGTAGATCGAACGGGGAAGGATGACTTCTAAGAGTGCTTATTTCAGTAAATCTATTTCCACAACAAAGCCATCAAGAAGAACTATCATTCCCACCAACTTTCCCCACTAATGAGTCAGAGGAGTGTTTGTGACAGCACTGACACAACCTCACTCATCTGAAACATACCTTTGGTGCTTTTCTCTCCTCTATTCCAACCCTGTCAAAACACTCAATGAGGTAGTTCAGCATCTCTGTCTCCTTACAATTTTCAATGGTGAAATGGTCACTGCAGGAATCGGAAACACTCGAGCTGCCAGAGCCTCCCACACTTTAAAACACAGAAAAAGCAGAAACAAAGCATTAGGGAGAGTTCTTCACTTGTGCACGGTCAAACTATTCATGAACACTCCTCTGCCAATGCTCTGAACACTCCATCCCATCACACACACAGCTCTGGGATTCAGGTAAGCTCTGAGATAACTCAGGTCATTCCTGTGATCTATGGAGAGCTCTCCACCTAACAGCTTGTCCAGCCCTGGAGTTCAGAGCTGTAAATGCCTTACTAAATGTGTGCCTGAAAGACAGCCACAATCAGTAATCCTGGTCTCACAATGCAGCAAGGAAAACAAACAGCCTTTGAGAGGCACCTGACACCCAGCACACCACAACCCTTCCATGCCACTGCTCAGAATGGCAGAAATGTCAAAATCCTGCTAACACCACCAAACCACAGAGGCAGGAGCCTCCCCCTGCTGAGAAGAGACCTGGGCTGACAGACAGGGCTACACACAACCACTTCCAGTGCTCTAAGGAAGAAGAATCAATAAAACAGTGGCAGTACATCCAAGCTGCTGCTGCTTTTGACACTCTTACATTCCAGATAATTTCATTTCAACTCAGTTAATCTCAGTTCAGTAAAATACATCATTTCATTAAGTAGCATAGCCTCAGTGAGGAAAACATTGATATTGTAAACACAAAAGCTAAACCCACAAAACCAAAATCATCCTTGAGATGAGAGAAATTGAACACAAAAGTGAGAACAGACCCACAACTCAATCTCAGACTTGTTATCTCAACAAAATTCTTCTCTACATAACAGCTTGACAAAGCTACTTAAAAGCAACATCCTCATTTCACAGAAAATACTAAAGACATGATATATTCACTTTATGTAAATTAAATCTAAAAACCAGCAATTACTTGGATGGTCTGCTGCAATTCTCAAAAAGAAGTCTGTGTACAGTCAGAATAGATTTGAATGAAGATCAATTTATAAGCCCCAGATCTTAAACTGGAAAATAAGACTATTTGTTTCCTTAAATGCAGCTTTTTGAAAACATATTTAAAACTACAAACTGTCAGAACTGAAATTTCCTTTAAACTGTAAAATAATTTACATTTCTATAACTGAGCCATACAAATCTATTGTGTAAACTTTACAGTCCAACCAATAAATCCAGGAAAGGTTATTACTGTTCACATGCTGAGCTACCAGATGCTTAAGAAACACAACATTCTAATAGCAGCAATCTCTGTTTGCAGAGAGATGTTTTCAGTTATTCAATTAAAACTAACCCATGTAAAACACAGCTGTATTGAAACAGTGTTCAGGAACCACAAAATCATGCACATGGGGGTTTTTAATGGTCTCGTTTTTAAACCTCTTGACTCCTCACATCTAGCTTAAAAAATACCCTTTTAAGAACATAAATTTCTATGAAAGCCTACTAGTTTACAGTCATTCTGCTAAAGATTTCACTGCAGCAATAACTCCAACTATTCTAACACAAAGCTCATACATCCTTCACACACATTGAATGCCTTGGTGTTTTCAGCATGCCAGTTGTTGCACAGCTGTACAGCCACTGTGTTTATATTCTAATATCTTACTGCTGTCTGCAAAATGCCAGGACACAATAAACACACTAGAACCCCAGGAGCACAGCAGAAATCCTATCCAAAGCTTGGCAACTCAATCCAACATTTGGATTGAGTCACCAACAGGATAAAAACTAAACAAAACAGTGGAGAAAATAATCCTAAATTCCACATACACAAAGCCCTCCAACAGCTGTGTTATCAAGTTCACTCTCCTGAAATCAGACCAGAGTAGAAAAGAAGAGATGGTACTAGGAAGGTGCATGTTAACTCTTGTCCTCATTTTCTAGTTTTTCATAGGAAAACAGGCACATGATGTACCAGGGATTTAAAATTACAGCCATGGGCAAATACTGTTCCTTCTACTCATACAGCCCAAGAGCAGCTCCACTCAAACATCTCAGAACCACCTTCATTAGGCCTACAAGACTGTATGATGAACATTTCCCTTAGTCATGTCTCCACAGGAGAGCTGACTAACTGCACTCATTACACGTTTACACACCACCCTAACGAGCCAGCCAAGTCACATCCTGGGCTTCAGCTGTTCCCCAAATTACTTTGAAGATCACTTGACACTACACAGGCTGTTAGTTCCTAAACAACCAAACATGCAGGTTACAGTCTCTTTCTCCAATACCTGGACCCAAACTGGACACAAGAAAAATCATCGTCTTCATTTTCTTCATCACTACTGTCCTCAGACACATCAGAAACAGCAAGAAGGAGGAGGGAGAAAGGGTTGTCGTATAAACTACCACAACAAAAATGGAAAAGGCCATCAGATTTTTTAAGCCAGAAGAAAAAGTAAATGGTAGCTTTTCTTTTTAGGTCTGTCAAAAATCATCTTCTCTAAATGTGCAGACAACAGGTAACTCCATGTTAGTAAAACCAGGACCATACTAACATGCTCTGTTACACTACTACAAGTTATTCAGGTATCATAAACACCATACATTTACAAGCCAAAAACTGAAAAAGAATTTTTGAGACCAAATAAAAATTATGGCTAAAGTGGAATGTTTAGACAGGATTGAATAATAAATATTACAATTCTAAGCTAATGACTTTAAAGCCGTGGTCTCAAAACCTTGTGTCTTTGTTTCTCCCTCCTGCAGGAACAAGGGATCCCAGGAGCAGCCAAGAGAGGAAAAGCAGTGGTACTTAGCCTGGCATTCTGAAACACACTGATCTGTAATTTCAATCTATGCACCACGGAATCAAATCCAACCCAATCCAGCAAGTAACAGCATTCAACAAATTAACTAAGGCCCTACAGAGAAAACTGATTTTGGAGCAGGAGTTTTATGTGGTTTACCATCCAGGAGCGGCAACTGAACAGAAAGCTTATAGCTTAACTGGAATGGATCTACAAAGAGGAAGAAATTAAAGCCATATTGGTACTTTTAAAGTAACTACATCACACCTCAAATGCACACAAGCAGGTCAAAGACACCTGGTTAGCAAGTCAAGGCATTAGCACAAACCCAAACTCAGAAATCAACTCGGGGTGAGTAGGGTGAGCTCAGCACAAAGGTAAGCTGTTCCACAGCGCAGGCTGGTGCCACACCCTGCAGAGCACACAGCAAACACACTCTGCTCTTGTGCAATACCTAGGAGGAATCCTGCTCTGTAAGGAAGGACGCCTGCGCAAGGCACCGGCTGAAGCAGTAAACAGAGGTGGGCCCGTGGCTGTGGGCCTGTGTCTAGATGGGATGGCTGGCATGGCTGCAGGGCCAGCAGCCACGGCTGCAGGACTTGGAGAACTGGATGGGATGGAAATGCTCAAGGAGCGCGGGATGGCAGCAGCAGCAGCAGAGCCTCCGGGATGGGCCACGGTGTAGGGGCGGTACCGCGGGGAGGGGCTGGCTGCTGCCAGCTGAGAGCTGACAGGAATGGGAGGCACTGCTGGGGTGGCAACTGAACGGGCTGGTGGGGCAAGAGATGAACCAGTCATTGGTACATAGCTTGTGAAATTGGTAGGAGGAGCTGGACTAGTCCCATAGAGACTAAACCAGTTTCAGGGGGAAAAAGAAAAAAAAAGAGCAACAATTTAGGATATGCAGAAAAAGGGTGAAAAAGATAAAATGAGCAAGAAAAGTTCTTGCCCTTCTGATGACTCTTCAGCAACATTTTTGCAGCTCACACACATTATTCTTTTCTACTGTTGTTGAATAAAGCTATGTCACAATCTACACACTTTTAAAAATCATGGCCTTCGTGATGCAAGTTAGGGATACTTCCCAGCAGAAAACAGTTACATGGCTTGAATCTATCAAATACATTCCTAGCCATGGCAGCGTAATCAAAAACGGTGAAATGGAGGGACACTCACACGAAAAAGAGTGAAAAACTTTAAAAATCCATTCTATTTATTGTTCTTGGGATACTTCTATGCCCTTTTCTCTCTTCTAGTCTACCAATCAGTATTCAAGTGAAATCAGCATTCAGTTACAATCAGAAGTCACCTGGATAATGAGCTGGAACCAAAGGAGCCCACATTACAGAACATGGGGCTGCTTCCAGGGTTGGAGCCCATATTTAAGATCAGGCTTCTGTCAGGAGAGCGGGCAGCTGCAGCAATGGGTTGGGAGGTGGCTGTCAGGCTGGCAAAGGGGTTCTCATCCCTTGCCTGGGTGGACATCATCAGCACTTCCATCAAAATCTGCCCGATCAAGTCCTTAAAATCTGAAAACACTGTTAAGAAGAAGAGAATCAATATCCTCACCTCTGTCTTCATCTACACAGGAGTCAGGTGTAAACATTAGCAGAGAAAAAAAGGACAGAAACAGACTTCTGTGAAATGAGTGCTGGTTTTGGCAAAAACATCCCACTGACACATCTGTAATTATCACTGGCTATATTAACCTAAATTCTGGAATTACAGCTACACAAAAAATACAGCCTTTATGGAAAACACAGATGATCATAGATGACATAATGCTCCTATAGTTAGTTATTAAAGTTGTCTTGTGTGTTGGACTCATATTTTCCCACCCTGCTGTTGAGCTGGGTAAGTTGTGTCAAAGAAAGGAAAACAAAACATGCACATACCCCACACACATAAAATAACAATTGTTTTGGTATATCTTACAGCTAACATATAGTCCGTCACATAAAATAATCAGGAATTTTTGGCTTATCAAATTAACTGCTAGATGTATACTATGATGCAAGACAATCCCTTAATGCACTGTTTCTGAAAAAATAGACTGAAGCAGCAATGTACTCTGGATCAGCACATTAGTTTGAAGACAAAAAACACAACCAACAAGAGGAGAGGAATTGATTAAAACAGGAGCTATGAGCCATCAGTCCCACGTTCCTGCTCCAAGATTCTATTTCCTGCTACATCTGCTGACAGCAGATGCTGAAATTGAGCAAAGACCACAAGTAGGTGGCTCTGGTGTTGCAGCAAAGGGATAAAAAGGTAAAGAGTGGGGAACATGCCACTCAAGAGGAACAACCCTGCCAGTGCCTCCTGCTCAGGTACCCACCTTCCTTTGGGTTCTGCTTGAACTGGGCAGAGAGTGAGTTGAGGAAAATGACATCTCTGTCTCGGTCCTTCCACGAGACTCTGAAGATCTTACAGACCAGCTGTAGAGCTTGTTCCTCCGACACTTCTGACCCCGACAGAGGTTCCTGGGGTAACAACCAACCAACACCTGATTTGCACTTGTATTAGTCAATGCACAACCAGTACACAGCTTGGCTAAGAGGCTGCAGCTTAACTGATAAGGTTTGATCTCCTTTCCCTGCTCCCCCAGCCCTGACTGGAGGAGTGTCCCCAATGCTGTCCAGGGCCAGGGGAAGCTGTGAGTGCTCAGTATGTGCAGGTAACTGAGCTCACACCTCCTGCAGGCAGCACAACCTGGGCTCACCTTGTCCGTCAGACTCCGCTTCTCTCTGCGATCGTTCTCATCAACCTCCATGTTCTCAATTCCTGAATCCACATCTACCTGGGACATACTGGAAGTGGAAACAAGAGGAAAAGCCCATCAACTTGTACAAAGTGGCAGACAGTCCTCTGTAAGATGCTGACTGAGAGAGTGTCCCCTTAAGCCGATGCAGCAGAGAAGGCAATGCACAAGCAGCAATTAAAATCACTGGTTGATAAATGTTTCTCATATTACATTTGAGTTCTAAATTTCTTCAGCAGGCAATACAAACTACACAGCTATCACATCCCACAACCCTTTTCTTTTAAACAGAGTAGCTGAATTATCCCCACCAGACACGCTCATCTGTTAATGTCTAAGATAATGTTTCGTCTTTTACCACTTTAGGTCAGGAATTCCCATTAAAACCAGGCTAGAAAAAGCATTACGGGGGTCTAAACAGTGTATGATTTTTAAGCATTAACCCCACTGCATTAACACAGCTGGAAGGGAGGAAGGGCAGAGCCTTGTCCTGTAAGGGGTTTGAACATTGTGCCATGTTTGCCAGCTGTTACAAGCTGCATTTTTTACCTTTTCTCACAGGAGACACTATCAATGTCCATGCTCTGAGACCGAGAGAGGGACTGAGATTGGGTTTCAAGGCTGTTTGATGGAGAACTGCTGAGGGAACTCACTCCTTCGCTGCTCTGGCTTCGGTGGGCTACTCCTAAAGAAAAGGCACCACCAAGATTACTGCTACAGCAGTGAGAAGGCACTACACATTATTTGGATGGAAAGGGAGAGGAAATACTGTTTTTCAATCCAGCTCTTAATCATTCTTAGCAGTGCATTAGAAAATAAAAGTTAATAACCACATTTGACTACAGATAATCATATTGTCTACCTCCCCTTGCAGCAGCAATGTAGGAATGCTTACCTGCATTAAACAAAGAACAAAGATAAACTTGCATCCATGAAGTGATCAGAGATTCTCTCCTATAAAAACTGATCTCTCACAAGATTGCTCTGGCTACTACCTTAAGACATTGTTAGAGCCCCTCTAAAGACTGTCTTATCAGAACAGGACTTAACACTGGGCCATCACAATGGAGTTATATCATCAATTATAATGGCCACAAATGCTCCTTGAGTTCTTCATCTCCCCTCCTCCCTCTTCCCAAAGAAAATCTAGCTAAATCAATGGATAAAAGAGACCAGAGCAAACAGGGCTCACCAGGGCAAATGACTGCATTGTTCTGCATTCCCTTGGGGTCTTACTCTTATAGCCCGGAAAATGTACTTTAACAGTGATACTGCAGTCATTAACAGCCCTCCTCAACCCTACCTACCATCTTTTCACACAGATCTTCCAGAATTTACTTGCATTTGTACTTTGCTAGATCAGGTACACAATAAAATACCTGACACCTAAAGTTCCAGTTGTCACTGGTAACACTGGTTTTAGGTATCCTAAGGTATTTTCAAAATACATACAAAATAATGATATTTTCCATGAAATTGATTCCTATGTCTGATCTCACCATGACAAGCAACTCCTTAGAACAATGGATGCTTACAAGGACACTATTCTGCTGGAGCTGCTCTCTGTGTGTCCAAATGAATTAAAATCCTCTGCAGTCACTTTAGTCTGCTGCTGAAAGGAACTGCTGCAAACCACACAGCACTAGCTGAGTCTTCATTTATGCTACATAAACACACAAGATAAACTGTTATGAATATTTTTTTCCTGAACCATTCCCCAATTTAACCATATCTCTTACCCTGATGTGAGACAGACAGACACACATTATTAAATAGCTGCACAAATGGCACTGTAGGAAGCAAACACTAGAAACTCCTGCTTTGGGTCATCGGCCAATCCAGGCAGTACAGTCAGGTACTGTCCTGGGGAATTCTCAAAACAGAAATCTCCAAGGTCTTCACTGTCTGAGCACTTCAAACCACGATAAACCTGTCTGCCAGTACCTGAGCATTTCCACACCTCCTGCTCTGCTGGCAGTATTGTTTATCCAGTTGTGCCCTAGGATGGATCAGGACCTCCTCTGTTTGAAAATTAAACATTTACTTTTCCTGGGTTAGTTTTCACTCGTATTAAGCCCACGATCCCCCTCACCACACAGCTGCCACAGACAGCAGAGGAACAAACACTCCTTTCAGCAAGAGTCAGACCTCAGATGGATTAAAACAGCCGTGTAGCCACAGGCTGAGGGAACACAGTGAGGAACTCTGCACTGTTCTTAAAAAAAAGAAGTCACCTCCACCTCTGGGTTGCTGCTTTTAATCATGAGGACAATACAGGGTGTTAAGTTCCATCTGCAATGAGTGTATCTCAGGAAATGCTTTTGATAGCTTTTCTCTGTCCTGCTTAAGATGCAAGGAAACAAAACAAGCAGGAAGGAGTCACTTCTAGGTATTTCTGAACAGCGCTGTAATTAAACTACAAGATTTAAGCTTGTAAAATACTCTGACAAAGGGAAAACTGGAAAATTCAAGAAGCAAATAGGTAAATGCTAATGAATTCTACAAGCTCATCAAGGAGCACTGGAAAAACGTAATTTCTATGAAACTGTTAGAAATCATACTGGAAATCTGGTTAGAACCATCTTGACATTTGTTTTGGGACAGTTTTGAGAACCTCTAAGCTTAGTAACACAACATGCAAAACAATTTAAGTTTTAAGATAAAGATCACAATACTGGAAAACATGCCAATTTGTCCTGATTTCTAAGTCAGATAATTTGAAATCAAAATTAATTTCTGTTACATCAAATGTGGTATAAATGCATGAATTTTGTCTTCACCTCTCTATAGAGCACCTCTCCTAACCTCCACTGCTTGCTGCATTTGTATGATTTTAACAAATATTTGTTGCATCTTCAGATATAAATACAATTTGTAAATATCCTGCTGGTATTCCCCCCAGTAAATAGTGAAATTGGCAAAGCAATACAAAGCAGAAAGCAAATACTTCATTCTTACACTGACAATGCCCAGTCACAGCTTGCTATTTTTAATTGTGCTGAATGCTTGCAACTAAAGATCAAAAATTAACTTGAGACCGATTGCTAAAATGTACCTAGAAACCAATCAATAGAAACTGTGTTGTAAGACTTGAAAGGGATTTTCCTGTCTCCTTGACACATCTTTTCCATAATATTGTGTAACGATAAACTTTATTACAAACTTCTTCAAGCTTTGGTAACCCATACCGTAAATGCCACGAGTTTACTCACACCTGGAAAACGACCGTAAATGGAATAAATGGGAAAGCCATTTATTACTTGGAAGATTAAAAGAAAAAGTACCTTCATTGACCATTTTGCAAGGTTTGTTTGTGAAATGACTCCCAGTAAGAGCAGAAGCGGCAGCAGTACCAGTGCCCGGCGAGGAGCTGCGCAAGGAACGTGCACAGACACGGGACAGCAGGGCAGGAGCTGCCAGCCTACCTGATGCCCCGATGGGAGAGGTAGCTGGGGTCATGCTGTGCACACTGAGGCCCAGGCTGTGCGAGGGCCCCGGCGCTGGGGCTGCGCCCGGCGGGGTCTCTCTCTGCGGGGACGTCAGCGGGGTGCTGGGCTGGGACGAGGAGCCTCCGGCCAGCCGCGCCAGGCGCCTCCGACGGATCTGCAGGGAGGGAAGCCCAGTGAACCCTCTGCCGGGGAGAGAGGCACAGCGAAGCCCTCGGTGTCAGGGAGGGGAGCCCAGCGAGCCCCTCTCTCAGGGAGGGGAGCCCAGCGAGCCCCTCTCTCAGGGAGGGGAGCCCAGCGAGCCCCTCTCTCAGGGAGGGGAGCCCAGCGAGCCCCTCTCTCAGGGAGGGAAGCCCAGCAAGCCACTCTCTCAGGGAGGGAAGCCCAGCGAGCCCCTCTGACAGGGAGGGGAGCCCAGCGAGCCCCTCTGACAGGGAGGGGAGCCCAGCGAGCCCCTCTCTCAGGGAGGGAAGCCCAGCAAGCCACTCTCTCAGGGAGGGAAGCCCAGCGAGCCCCTCTGCCCACACAGCCAGTCCCTCTGCAGCCCCGGGCTGGCTCGGGCCCTCGCTGACAGCGGGCTGGCTCCTGCAGAGGCAAACACCAGAGCCCTGGGTGAAGCCTGCTCAGTGGAGCTGGGCTGGCTGCCCTTCCTCCCTCCCTTCTGTGTCACAGCACTACAGGACGCTCCATGTTCAGATTTTAAGGATGTGTTTGCTGCCTTGGAAAAGCATTTGCACTGGGAATGCCGTGCTTGTCCCTCGAGGGGTTGTGTAAGACCAGTTCAACGTTTACTGCTCAGCAATTTCAAAACCTGCAATACTCCTCCCCATTTACTTTGGCATTTGACAAACCACATTAATGAGATAAAAGGGACAACGTGAATGTGACCTTTGCTTTAACTTCACACCACATGATACCAACACACCCGTGCTAAAGAAGGTCCAGTTGAAAGTTATTCAAGACCACCACTACCAAATTAATCCAAAACAGAACTGCAACACCAAAAACATGCATCCTGGGTGCTGGACAGAAGCACCTTGCAAGTAAAGACAGAGTAAAAAACATCCTTTCATTACCTAGAAGCATTCCATCACAAAGAATTTTAAAAACAGTTTTTGCATGTCACTTTTAAGACAGAAGCATCTGCCTTCAAAATCAAACTACAGAAAACTGTTACAAACCTACTTATTAAAAACAGTATGTCATCACATAACACTAATATTATACATTAGAAATAGACAAAATAAAACTTATAAAACTAGATTTATAAAACTTTAAGCTTTACATAAACAAAAATCAGAAAATAAATTATTTATTATCGCAGACTGCCTCACAGGATCTCTGCCCAAAGCTTACATCGTTAGCTTGAAATAGGCCCAAAATAAAAGTATCATATTTGAGGATGTCAGCTCCCTGAAAAAAATCAGCAATTCTTGTTATTCTCTTTGTATTATGACACTCAAGCATTGCACACAACTTAAAAGTTTTCATTTCTGCTCATAGTCCTAAAGAACTGCCAGGCAACTGAAAGAGTGAACAAAAGATTTGTGTCAAGTCAATGTCTACACTACATTGCTGTATCATTTAATGGCCTGTGAAACCTACTCCAACAGGAAGAAGAACAGATCAAATTAAATCAGACTTCAAAAACTGTGGGAAAACAGTGTCTGGAACTACATCTCCCTCCACGACAGGTGTCACCACATGAACATGGAAGGCAGCTAGAATTTTTTTTAAGACTCAAAAAAATAGCTATGAATAGAATCTCTAATCCTTCCTCCTTGTCAAGCAAAATAGGGGAGCTTAATGCAGAAATAAATTGTTCAGCTTTGCCTTTAAGTAAAAGTAATATGTATTAGCGTCTCCCCCTTCTTCATTTGTACCTCATATTTCAATTTTTCAGTTTTTCATCCAAGTGCTTATCTGAAAACTCCAGAATCACCTCAGCCCTCAGAGGTATAACTGAGAAAACGTCAGCTACATGTCCCCATATCTGAATCCAAATTAAGTATTCACAGCTCACAAATACAACAAATACACACACAAGCACTCCATATATGCACTAGTGTCTGAAGGAGAAAGATGATTTCTTTTTCTTGCTTTTTATACAATTAATGTGATATGGAACTCTTCCACAACTGTTCACATTACTGCTTGCTAGCTAGTTCCAAATCAGATGTAAGGAAGGAGATATGTGAGGAGAAAAGGGCAGAGATGATAACCAATACATTTATTAATTAATTCACAAGTATACTCCAGTTGACTACTCAAAGAAGGTCCCCTCTTCATCCTCTCCCAGTGTCAGGCAGATAATTGAGGACAGCAGTGGCACTTGGCATTCCTTCCCTTCCCAGGCAAGATCCATGCCCAAGCTACAGCAAATCCACCTGCAGTCAGCACAGCAGGACACCCAGACAAATCTTCTGCCTTGCATTTGTCACTCTTGGTCCATCAGCCACCCACCTTCCTCAGGGACCAGTCTGTGACCAGGACTGGAACCTGCCCTGCAAAACAGCCTGAAGAGGGCCCAGAACAAGAAATCTGCACAGACACCGGGCTGCTTTAAGATATTGCAACAAAAACTAATAGAGTAGCTTTCCCTGCTTCTTTAAGGATGATGGTCAAATTACAATTACCTTCCTTACTGCTGAACAAGGTAACATTAAAATATAAATAAAGTCTGAGTATTTTTACCATTGACAGATACAGCTTTCACAACTGAGGGTACATGGAGCACACAGTAAAGGACCAGATCTGGTTCTTGGATACCCCAAGCTGTCATATTCCTCCAGATTTATATAAAATTATTACAGGAATCCCAAATTTGATCTGAGGACTAGGAAGTTTTAAGTAAGAGACAAAAGAGGAGAAACATACTATGCCAAAAAGGCCAAGTAGAGGCTGAAAAAAGTTTGAAAAGATAGCATAAAATTGGTGGGCACATTCTACCCAGTTAATTCCCTGCATCTTCAGGCTGAACAGCAGGGAGAGGAGGGAAGATGGGCTTCATGCTGAGGGCACAGCTGGGGACTCAGGAGACACAGTTTGTTTGCACAACACAAGGGACAAAGGAGACCCCAACCTGCTGCCTCCACGTAACACAAACACCAGGTCACAAGTGTGGGAGTTCCCCCCAGTTAAAGCTGTTCCCATTTCAGACTGAATGACTCCCCAAATTACCACCAAGCAGCACAAAGCTGGGGGTTTAAAATAATGTTTTAGGGACGTTTAGGGTATTTGAATAATCCCCAACCCTTGATTTCAGACCTGAGCCAGTGACATATGACAAAGCTATTATGTGTCATTATGTTACCTAACAGTGACAAGGTTTTCAGCCCTAACTATGACATGGGCATTACTTGCTCCACAGCCCATCTTCCCTGCAGAGCACAGCTCCAGAACACACAGTTTAAAAGTCTAATTAAAAAAAAAAAAACCTACTTGGCTGAATGGGAAGAGCACAGTGCTTTTCAGTGAGCAATCCATTAATAACAAGAAGCGACACCATGATTCTGTTAAAATGATACAAGATTGTCACAAGCAATCACCTAAAAGACCATTTGGTTTGGTCCTTGCTGAACTGGACAAGGATGTGGAAAAGTCACTCGAGACAAACATTTGGCCAGAAAAGGTGGATGAGTCCTCACTGGAGAACTCCTTTCCTGCAGCCTCAGATCCATGATGCAGTGGTTTTGATGTGCTGAGGCACTGACACAAATAAGCCTACATAGGTTAAATAATTCCGAAATTAATCATAAAACACCTCAGGATCAGGGCAGTTTAACAATAAGAACTGCACATAAACAAAGTACTCATGAAATACACCTGTAAAACTGGAGGTCCTTTTTCACAGTAGACTTACACCAGCAGTGTCCCATCCCACTCCTCCCAGCATGGGAACTGTCCTTTTCTCAGTGCTTCCACAGAGTATGGGGACCTTCATCAAGTAAACAGCACAAAGTATTTTCTCCTAGATCATGATGCAACACAGCAGGATTGCTAAATCGTGACAGACAACATCACCAAAAACATCCCAACTTTTTGGAACACAAATCTGAGTGACAACAGCAGCCACCCTGCTCTACAATCCCACTATAAGATACGGACAGAATAAAAATAACTTCATTTGATCCTCCCTGGAATATAAATGCAGGACTGAGCCTGTATTGCAGCAGGTCCAACACAATACATTTTGATTCCAGGATTACACTGGGACAGTGGAAAACTCCCTGGATCCTGCCATAATATATCCAGGACATAATTAATTTGGAAATCCTCTAGTAAGGGCAAAACTTAAGACCTTATTCTATATTAAAAAACAAAGGAAAGCAACATCCTTTGAAAGAAAGAGAACAGTTCACCTTATTCGATGTGAATAGAATATATACATTACAGCTAGATGTTTGCCAATTACAGCATAACACTAGAATTCTTCAGTGAAAGACAAAAAGCTCGAATAAATAAAGAAAAGAAAATCAAAGGAAACACAGGAAAACTGACAAGCCTGATTCAAGCTGCTTCAAGATGATACTAAATGTAAGACCACGAACACGCCCATCTTGCTTCTCAGCAGAGTCTAAGGAAGCAAATTTTAAGTGTTTTACTATGTTAAAAGGCTGGGTGTTTCAAATCGCACACAAAGAACACATAAACGCCTAGTATTGGACACAGAGAGGGAACACGCCGCAGACAAAGGCTACCTAGCAGATGGAAGCAGAGAATAAACAATTAACCAGGAGAGCAGCAACCCCAACCCCATGGCCCGGCCGGGGGGTCGCGGGTCAGGGACAGCCCGGGGACAGGAGGAAAAACACCGAGCACAGAGACGGGGCGAAGGCAGAGCTTTTCAGGGCCGCTCCTTGCACACGCTGGGGTCCGAGCAGGGCCCAGCACAGCCCGGCGCCCCCTCCCCGCGGGCCCACCCGCCTCCTCAGGCCCCGGCCCCGCGCACTCGCCTCGTCCGCGCTCAGCTCCTCCATCGCCTTCCTCTTAATGGTGCCCGGAGGAGNAGCGGCTCCGGTGTCCGTGAGTGGCCCGGGACGAGCGGCTCCGGTGTCCGTGAGGGGCCCGGGGCTCCTCAGGGGCCCGGGGCTCCTCAGGGGCCCGGGGTTCGTGAGGAGCCCGGGCCGAGCGGCTCCCCGCTGTCCGTGTGCGGTCCGGTGTCCGTGTGCGGTTCGGGCCGAGCGGCTCTGGTGTTTGTGAGGGGCCCGGGCTGAGCGGTTCCCCCGTGTCCGTGTGCGGTCCGGGCCGAGCGGCTCCGGTGTCCGTGAGCCCCGGGAGAGGCGGGAACACGGGCGGGAAGGGGGCAGCTGCCGCTCAGAGACGCCGCGATCGCAGGGAGAGTCAAGCTGCTGAAGCCTTCTCTCTCCAATGGGTCCTTAAATATTAACCCCTTCTCAGAGGCGAGTGGCTGAGAATTTACAGGATCTAAATATAAGTATTGCGAGCTGAGTAACATACCAAAGAAAAAACAAGATGCCAAGACCCCATTAAGCCCTTGGTCTCAGCCTTTTCTAAGTGTAGTTTGAATATGAACGTTTTTTTCCCTTATTACAAACTTTTCTGCACCTAATTCCCTCATTATACCACAAAACATTATGTTTCTGGAAGACATTAATCTTTTTCCTCACACTCGAAATTCAGCTACATTTAGAACAAACGGCCAGGTTACATGTAAGTACATTGTAGGCTCACCCCCAGCTCAGCTAGTTTGAGTTATAATACACGTAGATGAAAGAGAAAAGGACTTCTTCAAGTTGCTGTTTTGGCAAAGGATAAAGGAATTGAGAGTCGCATCAGCAGGTTTTTAGCCCGGGATGGACAGTCACTAATAATATGACCTGAACAGCGAGCTGTGCACGGGGCAGTGTGATTTGAGTCAGCAAGGGAAAGAATCCCGTAAAAGCTGGACGACGGGATGTTCTTAAGATGGAACTAAACCGATCCATATGAGCTATTAGGACATATTTTCATACACACTGCAAATAATTATATAGCAGTATAATTGATCCATTTTTTAAATGCGTAGATGAGGCAGGCAGGCTATCTGGTCTTGTGTTTTTATATATATCTTTAATGTACTTTATTGATTAAATTGTTTTGAACAAAATATTTTGATGACTTAACTAGGGTGCTCAGAAAGGAAACCAATACTTGAATCATAATATATATTGCTAGTCTTTTTATAGAATAAATGTATATAGTTAGCTTTGATTTTTAGATTACACTTCATTTTGTGTTTATCTCCTTGAGATTTTTTTTTTTTTAAGATAATTGAAGTGGTCTGAAACACCTTTGAATAAAACCCTTCAAGTGCTTCTCTGGGGAGCTCTGTCCTTGTCCTTCAGGGTCATTTCTGCCTTTCTGTAGTGCGTCTCACAGCGGTGTTACTGGAGAGCGCAGCCTGGAAGCGGTTTGAGAACATCCGCGTGTTTGCCCCTCGAGCCTCCGCACGCTGGGAGCCTGCGGAGCTCCGAGCAGGAGCAGCGCGCTGCAGAGGCGCCATCCGCTGGCGCAGAAAGCTCTGCCCGCTGCTGCATCTTATTAACGGATGTGTGAGCGGGGCTGCTGCCCCAGTTTGTGATTTCTACTAACAGAGCACTCCAACAGCAGTTTTGTCTTCAAGCGAATGAAACCACTCAGTTCCAGAAGGGAGACGCTGTGAGGATCCATAGCATAAACACCAGGCATTTTACTCCCAGGCCCCACATTTCCCTAACTGTATAACGACTATTAGTCCTTTTTATTTTGGAAACCAGCTTAAATTTATACAGGTCCAGTAATTATGGGTTAGTTAATCTAACCAAAAGCCCTCCATGCTTCTACAGGTTTTGTCTGACTCTGATGATGGCTTTAAGCATTTTGAATGCTTAAGAAATATTAGAAAGGTGGTGCTTCTTGTTTCAAAATGTCAGGGACTATTTTTTTCATATGAAGTAATTAAGTTACTAAGCTTAAGCTACAGTTCTTCAAGAATATGCAACGAAGATTATGGAGCAACTAATTTCATTTGTAACTACCTAGTTTATCTGACAACTTACATGTTCACTCAAGAAAAGCTTTTCTATGCAATATTGCACGTGGTCACAAAAAAAATGCTTAATCTAATTAACAGTTGTATGCAAACACAGCTGAACTAAAGCAGCATTTGTTTCCCTCTGTATATGTTCTTACAGAGTTCAATTATTTTGCAGCCTGGAATCTTCGTGGATCACTCAGACCCACCTTCACGGTTCTGGGATTTGCCCATGGGCTTGTTTCCTCTGGTAAGCTCAACTTAATTATTTTCAAGAACAGTTCTGGCATGATACGGGGCCTCACACTACAGTGTGAAAGACACAAGCAAGCAAAGTAGTAGTCTACACTTTAAAGAGAAGCATTTTGAAAAATAAACCCATACCTTTTGTTGTTGGCTTCATTATTTGTTATCTTCCCTTCTCTATCAGCACCCCACTCCTCCTGTTTTGTTTGATGTTGACATGCCTCTTAGAATTGGCAGGTTTCCTTCTTTTAATTGACTTTTGATTACCTAGAGACCCAGGCCTCATCACTTATATTTTGGGTTGGTTTGTGTTTTTTTTTTTCCTCCAAAAACATATTCAAAAGCAAGGTACTTAAGATTAGTTTGGTTTGGGGCATTTATTAGCAAAAATCAGACCTTTCACACTGGCAAGAGCAGACTTATTTCCTGAGCCAGGCACTTCCGGCCATTCAGGTTAACAGGTACAGGAGTCAGTTCTTGTCCGCAGAGCCCTCACTGGACACGAGGCTCCTGTGCAGCTCTCCCTGCAGGCAGGACCCAGCACGCCACACAGATTCAAGCTCTCCTGAAGACCTGTTTACAGACTTGGTTCTCACAACGAAGCTCCTACCAAAAAAAAGCAAAAACAAACAGACAGAAAAACCAAGAGTATAGATATCTATAGTAATCAAAGGAACTGCTTCCAAAATGGAACACAGATCCTTTGCCCTCGCCCTGGCCATGCTAATAACTTATGCTTAACGTTCTGAATTTAACTACACCTTACAGTGAAATAATGAGGCTGTTTCAAAGCAGAATGTGCTCACAATGTACCATGCATTACACATCCTACCGAGCTAGATGACATATGCACACTATGACCACATTATAAATCTAATTTTCGCCATACAGAGAAATTATTAGCTTAATAGTAGAATAGATTAATTAGTAGAAATCTGAAGTCAATACCAGGTGGAGGTCATCCCCTTCAAGCCAGTGAGTCCAGCCCCTGTTCTTCTTCTCACCAGTCTGGACACAGACAAGTTTGTCATTTTCCCAGGTCACAAGGCTCTGTAAAACGGGGAACAAAAAGGTGTTTCTGCATGTCTGTCTCAGTTCTGCGAAATAGTTGCAGAAAATGTGCATTTTCCTGGATAAAAGAGGACCTAGATATTACCCCTGAGTGAAAGTGACACTCCCTGTCTATAACTCAGGCTCCTAGTGCTGCCTCGAACTACAAATATTCTTGAAACAATTTCACCTCAAGTATCTGGATTGATCACAGCATTAATTTTGCCACAGCCTCATATGTTCACTCTTACCTTGCATTTTCTGTTATCCAAGCCTTTATTATCTTCCTCAAACTCTTCTCCAACTTTGAATTCAAGCAAATAATCTCTGAATGTGCTAGTGGTATGGATACAGAATGAATCACCATCTTGTTTGATCACTTTCTGAGGCTTCAGCACCTTTGCTATTTTGCGTGTTGCAAAGTCAATACCTTGGACAGAAGGCAAAAGTATCAGAGTTGTATTTATCAGCAGCCATTCTGGCAGCCAGGAATTAACCTTCATTACTACCAGAAGCATTTCTTACAGTAGTTTGACCGTACTGCTATGCAGCATTTTGTTGTTTTATTGGAACCTTTTGTTTTAAGCTGCACATTACACAGAATAAGTCATCCTCTTGTACATTTTACTCTTTGAAAAGCAGTTTACTCAGTTGCACAATTCCTGTGTCAGATTTTCAGGACTTTGAGCCAGAAGACTCCTGGAGAGAGTTGGCTTCCCCCACAGAGACACCCAAACTTGGTTTCAGACTTCACCCCCACTTAGGAAGAGGTTAATGCCTATTCTCATCCTTTGTCAGAGGAAAGGCAATGGAAGAATGAACAAGAACTCTCTGCATTCTATACCTTAAATAGGGTGAAATGAAGGGTCCTTAAAATTCAAGAAGACCCTTACGGGAGAAGGGAGGAAGGACAGAAGCAGGTATTTTCACCTACCTAAGGCCACCATGTAACCTTCAAAGTTGTCATTGCTGACAAGGTTCCAGGTTCCGCTGAAATCCACAGGCATTGCCAGACAGTAGAAGGACGATCCAGTCAGAAATGCAAATGTAGTTTTCTAGCCAGGCCTTTTATATGGCAGCCTGTGGGTGGGATTACATCCCAGGACCTTTCTGCTGGAGGGGAAGGGTGCTACTGCTGAGCCAGTGGGTGAGAGGGTATTTGTGGAATGGCTTCAGCTGTGCTGGAGGGAAAAGTTCACCGTGTCTGAAATCTGTGTGTGGAGCAAATGTTAATAGCCCAAGAGCCACAATGCAAGCCAAAAACTGGTTTAAACCATTTTGTCCATCTTGTATACTTTAAAGGGACTGATTTTGTCATTACTAAGATTTCCTGCAAGTTTATCAGATCTGGGGCTTTATGATCTGAAATCCAGGTATCTGGATTGAAAAGGTGATGTACCCCTGTAAAGACAGGCTGTACTTGAACAGACACGGATTGACTATTAAACTGTGGATTGTGTTATATCAACAAAATTTAGAGCAATACCTATGGCACAGAGATAAGAACTATATCATGTTGGTTTATGTCTGAAGTGAGTAGTAAACAGAATTCAAAAAGTAATCTTGTATAAATAGGAGATGTAGCTCCTGCCTTTGCTTTCTGTTCTTGACACATAAAGGAGAGCTGATACAGGAGCTGTTCCCACAGATGCTTTATTAGATGCTACACATTGTGGCAGAACACAGGCAGTAGAGCACATGATACAGCAGATAAGCTTCAGTGTTGGACTTCACCTTCAGCAAAGAAGTGATAGAAATCCCTGATGACCCAGCAACGTGTGTGAATAAAAAATGCTTGGCTTTGAAGAGAAAGGACTTAGGGAATTTATAAGTGAGGAAGTAAGGGATTTAAAGGTGAGGAAACACACCTATACCTACTACATTTATTTATTTACTGACTTGTGTTAGGCTGAATAAGAAGGATTACATTTTGCAGAGAAGTTTCCCCAAAGTTTAGCTCCGTTTTTGGAGCTGGCAGTTTGATCCATATGACTCACAGAATCATGTGAGTAGGAACTCAGGACGTCAAAGCTTCTTTCCTGTTTGCAGCTGTATATTGTTCTCTAACCTACACTAAACCAGGAATGGCACTGAGAAATGAAAATTACTGTTTCCTCTCCACTCAAATAGTAACATTTCACCCACAATTTGGTGTTCTGAGGTTATGGTAGTAAAGCACTGTTGCAATACTACCAAGTCTTGCAAGCAAAGATAAGTCAGTACTTGGAAAATCCTGTGCCAAAATCCAGCTATAACATTTTATTTTAAATTATGCAGATAGTCTGTGGTGTGGTCCTTCTTTCTGTAAATCAGTAATTAAACCTCACACAAAGACCTCTAAAGAGTTGTTGATTCATGAGAAGTGGCTTGCAAACCTTGGCATTCTTAATAAGGCACATAATCCAAACAAAAATGAGATAGCAGCAAATAAAGGGAGGTAGAATTCTATCACCACATCAGTCACAGTGCCTCTCTAGCTTATGTTCACATAATACAGAGAATACACTGTTAGATTCAAAACCAGATTTCTAGCAAAGAAAAATATTTCACTTATGATCAGTATTGATATCCTACCATATTCTCTCTAGTAAGAGAAAACAATTCTGGCTATATATAATTATATTCTACTTATGGCTCAAAAGTAAAAGATACTTTATTATTTGAAATAAATGTATTATTTGTAATAAAGGGACAAGTGTCTGAGAATCAGTGCAATGACACTATTATTAATTTCTATCTATTAAATCAATGGCGTTAAACCAGTTCCTGAGGTAGGTTTGTCCTTCCATCAGAAACAATACTGAAAACACGAATGGAAAAGTAAAGTACAAGACATTTCTGGAAGCAAACTGCATGACAGCAAACAAAGGCATGTCTCAAAGGCAAGCAGCTCAAAGCATGCTATACCTAGCACCACTTCAGCCAGGAGGAAATTCTTCCCTTCCAGGATAGAGCTAAATAATCTTTTTGAGGTGAACCACATGTTGACAATTAAAAAAAACAACTAATCAGAACATTTTCATTTGTTTTGCTTATACATTTGCAATTTTCATGTACCGATGTGAATTATATTCACTTCTGTGCACTGGGACAAAACATTAAAATGTGAAAATCTTACTACTGGACTTGAAAAAGGTTGTGTAGGTCCAATCACTGGGTGCACCAAACCTCATTACTAACTACAGGAATCAGCCCACTATTTACCTATGAAAAACCCCCAACCAACCTCTAGAAAGCACACTTTCCTGTACTGCAGTGTAGTTTTTTCCCAGCAGACAGTCAGTCAGTTGAGTGCCTGTGAGCTCCTGGGGTCAGTGGCATTTTTCTGCAGGGGAGCCAGGACCACGCCTGCGTTCCTGTCCTCGCTCTCGGGGCTGTACAGCCTGTTCTGCTCGATGTACGCCCGAACCCCCTCCGGCACCAGGTAACGGATGCTCTGGCCCCGCCGCAGGGCCCTCCGGATCTTGGTGGAGGAAATATCATTTGTGATCCATTCTTCCACAAGGTGGATGTTATTCTTGTGTCTCCACAAAATATCAGATTCGTAGATGAATTTCTGAACGTTGTTTCCAGCCCTACTGATACACACGAGGCCGTGTTTTTCCACAATTTCAGTGATGTCCTCCAACTTCCACAGATTGGGGATCCCAAAAGATTCCAGCATGTCACTTCCACAAAGCAGTTTAACCTGTGGGACACCTTAAAGAGAAAATTAAATGAGAAATAGGGCTTGGTTTGGGGCTTGGCAGACTTTAGCAAACTTGACAGGGAGATTTAATTTCTTGGCTCTCTCTCGGTATCTTTGGTTAAGATGAGACAATGGAATGAAATTTAAAAAAAAGACTCGGGGTATATAATTTATAATTAGTAGCCATAAAACAGGATTTTTCTGAATAAAGGTTATGGGAGTCCCTTCATTAAAGGGATCTAATGCCTTATGCTGTGGAATCTAGGGGAATAAAGTTACTGAGTGACATCATAACCAAGAGCTACCATAGAAATAACAAGGATTATTACATCTAAT
This sequence comes from Leptocoma aspasia, assembly GCA_013399835.1. Lineage (NCBI taxonomy): Eukaryota > Metazoa > Chordata > Aves > Passeriformes > Nectariniidae > Leptocoma > Leptocoma aspasia. The sequence continues at coordinate 574,529 of VXAX01001003.1, read as the reverse complement.
TTGCAAACAGACTTAACTTTTTACAACCGGACTCTGATTTTTCTTTTTAATGGGCTCATGCCTATTTGGTTCCTGTTTTCTCTTCCGTCCCAGCTTTGTTATGGGTACAGCATCCTGCAGACTATTAGTGACATCAGCAGATAAAAGCTTTTGATGATGATACCTGCAAAACAGATGTATTTTAGGTATTTTAAAGATGTAGGAAAAAAATTGGGATAGTATGGCCTACCAAAGAACCTCTCTCTGCAATTATCCCAGCTTGAGTTAACACCATTCCTAACCCTTCTATAGGTTCATGAGACGTTTTAGAGGTTGGCTGAAGAATACCTTAAAACCTTGAGCGTTTCCAACCACTCGCTCTGGCAGCTTTCCCAGTCATCAACTTCCACCCAATCTGAGTTTTTTGTAGCCAGTTTTGCCATAGTCACTCGGTGATTTGCACTGATCAGACCCTTCTTCTTATATGCATCACCCACTGGTGAAATGATGCCTTTGATTACTTTGTATTTTCCTGTGGAAAAAAACACATCAGACAAGAACATGAGAAGCGGTTGAGCAGATGTTACTTCCCCTGCATTGTATTTAACCTGTGACATAACCAGTATGCAGTGCAATGGCAGCTGACAGCCAGCCCTGTGGAAAAATACAGGACACTCCTGCACTGTCAGGGCAGGAAAATGAGAGTTAGTTAGATGAACCAGAAAGATACTATAAACCCTGTGCTTTAGCTCATTAAAATCAGCAATAAGCAATATGAGTTCTCATAACGGCCTACACGGTTTTGTATAAGACATAAACACATATCAGCTTCACTATCTAATTAGCATTTGGAAAAGTATCTGTCACCGTCAAACAAGCGTTCATAGACACAAAATATTCACCTTAACATTTAAGTGTCTGGTTATTTGGAATGATATAAATTATTCCGAATTACATACATTACAATCCTACCTGTTTCATGGAAGTAGTCTTTAGCCAGCTCAAACAGCCTCAGGTGCATGTTGGTGATGGGATTGAAGGATCCACAGGCCAGCAGTACCACTTCAGTCTTCCTGTCAGGATCTTCCATTGCCATTCCTCACAGCCACGGAGCCACTGCACAATGCTGCTGCCACCTACCAGCCACTGCAAGGAACGGGGCAAGGAAGAGTTATTGTTACTTACTTGTGCTGCCAATAAGCAGAAGACACAATTTCAACATCAAATTGAATGCTGCCTTTTTCTTCCATCAACCTGGCCTGTGGCTGTTCATGTGACACTTCTTTGTCCAATTTCTAAGTGATTAAAATATGAAATCACTGCAAAGAGGCTGCTTGCCCAGAGAGGACAGCGTACTGCCCACTCTAAAGAAAAGCAGCTCATGCTTTTAAACTTCATGTGGAGAGATTATCTGTCCTGATTGCAGGACAAACTTTGTTAGAATTTTGCACCTTCTTTAAGATGCCAGTGCCAGCCAAGAGACATGTGGGCAGGGAACTTCCTTCTAGTGCTTATGGTGCTTCTATATATAGTGCTCTAGGGCTTCTGTATTCTTTCCTGAGAATATTCTGGCTTGCCAAGGTTTTCCCACATCTGGCCTAACAAAGGAGAACTGCAATGGGCTGTTGCCATTTGCGAGATGTCTGAGACATCCTGAGGAGCACAGAATTGTCTGCCATTGTTTCTACAGCAACATCACCACCTGGAAAAATCCCACCAGGTCACCCTCACTTTGTGTCTCCCGCACAGAGAGGCTGAGTGATGTCCACAGCAGCGCTGAGACACCATCACAGCCAAACTTTCTAACAGTGACCGTGTCCTAACATCAAACAGCCTGCGGATACAAGGAACTCTTGCAAGGCTTCATATTTTGTAAGTGCTAGTACTTTTCTGTGCTTCCAATAGTTTCACAAACTTCTAAAATACTCTTCATTACTGCAGAGTAGCTCAGCAGCGGAACGGCTGGTGGTCCTTGAAATGTACTTGAAATGCAGCCTTCACGGGCAAGGCTAGGAGAGTTACTATGGGAACAGGGAGGAGAGGAATTAGACTGCCTTTGTAATGCACAAATCCTGCTTTCAACAGAGTGACACATGCTGCAAAACTGAAAAAGGTTGATTTTTTTCCTAAAAAAAAAAAGTGCAAAAAAAAGTAGAAAATTTTCAGATGGAAACAGAGGGTGCTTTTTCGGGAGTTAGTCAAATGTCTCTTTCCATGCTGCTAATTTTACAGTTTACAGAAACAGGCAATCATTGCCTCATAAACTCACCTTGCACTAAAAGACATCAAAATATGCCTACAGCAGGTCTTGGGATGGCTCTGGAGCCCAGTCACCTTCCGGGGATAAGCAGGTAAGAATGCTTTGCTCAATCTCAGTTGTTTCACAGGCAAATACCTGTCAAATATGTTTATATATCGGTATGTATATAGAATACAAGCATGATGTGGGCGTCGCCTGGAGGCTTCACTAACACCCTCCCGCAGCTCTCCGCCCCTGCACGGGGGGCCGGTCCTCGCGCAGCGAGCCCCCCCTGCCGCCGCCCATCCCCGGTGAGCCCCGCTCACCCCCGCGCTGTGCCCGGCGCTGTCCCCGCTCGCCGCCGGCGCTGTGCCCGCTCCCTGAACCTGCTCCCTGTGCCCGCTCCCTGTCCCCACTCACCCCGGCTCCCTGTCCCCGCTCCCTGTGCCCGCTCCCTATCCCCGCTGGCCGTCCCCGCTCGCCCCCGCTCCCTGAGCCCGCTCGGCCGGGCCCGCAGGGCCGCTCGCGCTCATTGGCCCGGGCGCGGCGGAAGCGGCGCCGGAGGAGCGGGATGGGCCCGCCCTGACGCGGCCTGCCCGGCTGAGGGTGAGGGGGCCCGGGGCCAGGCGGGCGGAGGGGGAAGAGCGGGGCCGGAGCCTGGCCGGGGAACGGGCTGGCAGGCCTCGGGCAGCGCCCGAGTTCCGCCTTCTCCTCCCCGCAGGCCGCTCGCCCCTGGCCGGAGGGAGCGCCGCGCTCCCTCAGCGGCTGTGGGCCGGGACGGCCCGCTGGCCGCCGCGCTGTGGAAGATGCCCGGGGAGCGCTGGCTCCTCTGGAGCGCGCTGGTTCTCTCTGCTGCCGCAGACACCTGCACCAGGGCTGTCTCCGGAACGGCGTTCCAAGGGGCCGTTGAAGAGTCGAATCTATTGTTTCATGTAGCGGGGCCTCTGTAATTTCAGTAGTTGCTGCTTGATTTGACACTCGGTTGATTCTGTGTGCTGTGGCTGTTGGGAGTTCCCTGGTGAACCGCCTCTTGCTATGAAGATAATTCTGTGCACCCAGCCTGGCATTTCTGTATCTCCACTGCAAGGATCTCCGGGTGTTGTCATTAAAGATTCCATCAGCAAGATACTGCATAATTTTAATATTTAGAGCATTTTAAATGCGTTTTAAGTTGTTGATACAAACAATCAAAATGTTTGTAAAATGTACTTTCTCTTAGGAATGTCATGTAAAACCAACATTTTCATGTGAAAACAGAAAATGGCTTCAAGAGGAACAACAGAGACCAGTAAACTAAAACAAAACTTGGAGGAGCAGTTGGACAGATTAATGCAGCAACTTCAAGATCTGGAAGAATGCAGGTAATAAAAATTGTTGCTTTCCTTTTATATGGCAGTATTTTTCTTAAGTGATTGGCAGAAGAAAGTGGTACCTTTCAAAAATCTTGGGGAGGGGCTTATTTATTTTTGCGTTTTGCTGTGGCTTTTTGCTTTTAAATTAGGTAGTACGTATCTTTTTCAAGAACAATTAGAACTGCTAAGGGGTGGTGGTGCTGTTCTGGGAATTGAGCAAGGTTTAGGCAGCAGGATCAGTTATTCCTAAGTGGATGGCTTTGGGTGAGGAGATAGGCTTCTCAGATAATCTCATTCACTGCAGCTTTGGGCAGGACAATCTTACTGCATATTTGTCTCAGGTTAAATCCTGTGAATCAATGTGTCTTCTTGGGTCCTCCCCAGAGAGGAGCTGGATGCAGATGAGTACGAAGAGACCAAAAAAGAAACTCTAGAGCAGCTGAGTGAGTTCAATGACTCCCTGAAGAAGATTATGTCTGGAGATATGACTTTGGTGGATGAGCTCAGTGGCATGCAACTGGTAAGGATGATGTGTTGCTAAAAAAGTTCATGTTCTGCCTGGAGTTGATGAGACAGCAAATAGATACAAGTGATTCACTATAATTTTATGTGAAATCTAGATCTATGTAACTAATGTTTTTTACAATTTAATACACCTGTATATATAAAAAACTGGGATAGGTGTCTTCATTTTAAAAGGGAAAAAAAAACCCATTGATGAATTACAGCCTTAACACTGTAGGAAATTAAGACCTGGACAGTAATGAAAAGTTTCACAGCTCTTTCTCAGTCTAGTTACATTAATTAAAGGATTCTTTAAGCCATCCATAAAGGTAATTTTTTTTTTAATTTTACTTGCATGGTTAAGAAAAAAAAGATGAGCTCTGTGTATCAAATGATGCAGAGGATACTAATGATGCTTTCCAGCCCTCATTAATCTTGTCCTGCTGCTGTAGTTTGTGATTCTTGTTAGTCCTGGTCATTGTTGCTCTTCTCCTTGCAGGCAATACAAGCAGCCATCAGCCAAGCATTTAAAACTCCAGAAGTGATTAGAATGTTTGCAAAGAAGCAGCCGAGGCAATTGAGGACAAGGCTGGCAGAGGTGAAGGCTTCTGTTTTACTACAAAAACTGTTTATTTGAGGCAGACTGATTCAAGTATGTAACGATTGCAAGGAAAGCACTGAGTGTGCTGGAAAACTTGGTCGTAAAGTCCAAAAGAGATGGGGAAGTTCTCTTTCAGTATCTGTTCAGTTTTAAATGTTTCTTGAGGTAATGGGGACAATCATGTATTTCTTGAGTTGTCTCCTATCTTCCTGCTTCAAAGCAAAAATGGGATTAACAGAGTGAACTGAGGAGACTGCAAATAGAAAGTCTGTGATTGTAATGAGGGCTGGAGAGTACACTCCATGTTTCAGAGATCTATACTGAAGAGCCAGATGAAGTGAAATCAAATCTGATTCCTCCATGTACCAGTGATGTGTGAATACATAATTTTAAATGATTATCATTCTATGATAAAAAGAGATCCAAGTTTGGAGAAATCAAGTATGTTAAGGTCAGGGGTAAAGAGTATCTGCTGAACGTTCAGAAAAACTTCACAGACATCTTTTAAATCATAGATAGCTTTGTCCATTACTGATGTGGGTCCATGACTGCTGATGATATTTTTAGGCTGTTGCATTTCTCATGCTGTTGCGTTGGGTGAAATAATGGGAAGCTTATGTATTTTGGCTTTTTTTCCCCCTGGTGTGCAGATGGACAGAGACTTAATGGTTGGGAAGTTGCCACGAGACCTGTACACCCAACAGAAACTGGAAATCCTGACTGCCCTCAGGAAGCTTGGTGAGAAGGTAAGGGGTTGGTATGATAGTCAGGTGAATAGAGTTTTCTGCCTGTTTAGGAGGAATTAGAAATAATTAAAATAAGAATGGCTATCTACCCCCAATTCATCAGGAAATATTCGAGACCTCTGACATGTATCCAGCTTCACTTTTATAGTGTCGATTGTGCCTACCCCTGGGTATGAGAAAAAGAAATTGGAGAGATGAGTGATAAATTCATTGTTGCCCCAGTGATCCACCAGTGGCAGAAAAAGCTCTGGGCTTGCCACCAGAGGGAGGAAGAGAAGTTACTTCTCTTTGTAGATGGTATATGAAAAAAATGGGCTGCTGTCTATCTCTGTAGTTAAGCTTTTTTCAGAAATGAAAGAATGTAATGGAAAAGATCAAATGCAGTACTTAAAGGAGCTGCAATCCAAGTAGTTCCCAAAGCAAAGGCTTTCCCTCACGATATTTTATTGCCTGACTGTCAGAGGAAAAAATTGTTTTGCAAATATGTAAAGGCTAGTTAAGATTGTGAACTGAATGCATGAAGCTATCTAATCCTCTTGGAATGAGTTCCTTGGACCACAACATCAAGCCACTTCACCAAACTCTGACCTATCCTCTTAATCTTTTAAAATGACCAGTAGCCTGCTGCACAGAGGGCTGGCAGGGACACTAGTCTCACATCTGTTCTGGATGTGAACAATGACAGCAAATTCTGCATGTTTGTCTGCACAACATTGCAAAATGTTAAGTAGCTGTATGCTTGCTTACAAAGCCAGCAAAGGCAGGTAAGTAATATGTTTTCCTTCATTCCAACATAATCCTGAATGTCTGTACCTGATTTTTATATTTCTAATAAAGAAACTGACGCACACACTGTGAAGAGTCTGACACAGATGCTTTGCTGTAATAAAGATGTGTATCTGAGGCTAATTAAATGAGTGACTTTTAACTTAGCCTATCTGAACCTTCCAAATGTAGGTTACTGCTTCATTATTGTAAATATTTTATGGGCATCTGTCACAAGGCGTCAGAGCACATACATAAAAGTAAAATATACATGGGGAAATGTCACTTTAAAGGAAGAGAACCATTTCTAGGTCATTGGCTCTTAGCGTGGTCAAAGCTGGCAGTGACTGCTTTTTTTTTTGCTTTCCTCAGTAGATGACAGGAAGCAAGCTTAGATCTTAGTTCATTACTGTACTGACCATGTGACAAAAAAGTTATAGACACCTTGGCATAGTTTAGGTACACAGGTACAGTGTGGCCTTTTAATAAAAAATGATCACTGGAAATCAACTTGAAACTTGCACATGCAGGCATGTCTGACACTGCACATGCTGTCCTGCCTGGGCTGACAGGAGCCAGGGAGGGAAAATTCAGTGCTAGGGGAAGTAGCTTCTGGTTTTGTTTTAGGTTTCTGTAGGGTAGATAACACTGCCACTTTAAAGCTGCAAATGGACAATTGCTGTAACCTGTCCTAGCTCGTGTAGATGCACAAGTAGATGGTGGGAATATGCACAGTTAAGGTGTCAGCTTCACTGTTGTGGTGTTTTTTGATTTAGCTCACTGGTGATGATGAGATGTTCTTGTCAACAAATGCTGGTACAGCCCTGAGCCAATTTGAGAGAGTCTCCACTGACCTTGGTAAGTTTTCATTCTCATAACTTCTGATTCCTTTGCCAAGGGTGCCCATCATGCTGAAGGCTTGAATAGTCTGTCTCAAGCAGAGATGCTGCTCTTAGAATTAAACATAGATAATTTTTGCATTGAAGACTCTCTTAAGGAGAGCCTTTTCCTCTGCTTGATGCAGAGAATTTGGCAGAAATTGGCACATTGTCAAAATACAGCTTTAAAGCACTGTTCCTGCCATAACTGTGATACCTCTGATGGTGTCACAAGATCAAGAGTTCAGTTACAAAAGGCATTAAATAAGCACGACAGTTTGTTGTAGTAGTATTTAAAACTGAGATGAAAGAGCTATGAATGGCAGGAACATGTCAGACTAGCTCAGGGTACAGATAAACTGCCTGGGTGCCCTACCTTTCAGCTCTACCCTCCCTGGAAGTGTAAGCAAGGTCAGAACCCTCTCGTTCAAGAGGGAGCTGTGGCAGTAGCTCTGTGTGTGTGGGGGTGTTACCAACACCATTCCAGCTACAAACACAAATCACAGCTTTGGGGAAAAGGGAACTCCATCCCAGCCAGGCCCAGTACAACATGGCTGCTCTAGACTTTGCAAGCCTGTGTGGGGTTTGTTTTTTTTTTTAATTAGCTCAAGTGTTCTAGTTTTCACAATGTAGGTTTGATTTCCTTGGATCTCAAATGTTTTGCTTGATTTAAATTGTATATAAGGTAATTCACAATTTCCACTAATACTTACTGAAAATGCTTTTTTCCCCTCAGGATCAGGAGACAAAGTCTTTGCTCTTGCAAGTGTTGAAGTAGAAAAGGCAAAACAATGAAGAGGTTCGTGGGGCTTGTGTCTCCAGTTATCAGCAGCATTGGATTTTGGTCATACTGCATTTGGTTTTTCTATTTCTAACATGATGAAAAAAAGCAAAGCAAAACAAAAAACCCAGGCCCTAAACCTCTTGGGTCTTTAACCAGAAGATACAAAGTAAACAGCCTTAAGTGCACTTTGGAACCTTGGTGTCTACCCTTTAAGTAATACAAGCTCTGAGGCTGAACACTAAGTGGAACTCTAAAACAAAAGCATGGTATGACTGTCTTTGGAAAGAGTCAGCTGTTTTGAACTTTTCTGAACGTGTATTTCTCTAACTATTAAAACTTAATCTTTTTGCATGTGGTTGTAGCGAGCAGATCTTTTTAAGAAGTGGTCCTGATGATTTTTTTGGGGTGATTCTTCACATTGTCTTATTTTTTGTCTGGACTCCCTACTAAGTAGTTTGTGCTAGGAAAGCATTGAAGCTTTGGAAAATGGATGTAGTTTATTGAAATGCCGTCTTTCTACAAACTGTTTGCAGAAGACCCAAAATGAGCCTGGATGCTGATGACTGGCCCTTGGCTGCTTGTTTGCCGTGCACGTGAACGAGCACTTTGTGTCCCAGCCCTGACTGAGCACAGTGGCAGCCCTGTGGGGAGGCTCCTGCAGTCATTTAACCTTGGGTATGGAAAGGACAGGGAACTGATGGACGTGGCACTGAGATGCTCTTTCCCTGGCTCTTCCTTCAGCTCTGGTGTATAACTGCACACTGCTGTTATTTCAGAGGGGGCAGGAAATAGCTTGCAAGTAGAAACAAGTTTTAAAAGCGGGGGAAGCTCTTGTTATGTGATCACTGCAGGTGTTGCTCAGTCTCAGTGGTGGTGCTGTGGAGAGGGGAGGGTCTGTGCCTCCACTGGATCCTGAATAAACTTGGCTTAGGAGGATTTGAAATCTCACGTAGTTGAATTTTTAACTCAGAGACTAAGTGGGTAGCATAGACTATAGACAGAAAATTAACATTGTCAGTTGTCATTTAGAGTGCACTTACAGGGAATAAATACCCTATAAATTAGCAAATTTGTCTAATTGTAAAATAGGAGTGGAATAGACTAGAAAATGTGTTTCTAGACTGTATTTTCCTTTAACAGATACACTTTTGACATCTAGCATTTAAGAAATGGAAAGATGCATAGTATGGTTTGCATAATTTGTTTTTCACTGATAGAACTTTTTTCTCCCTGTTTTTAAAAAGCCTTTATTGAGGAGGGGTCTTTTGTCCATTCCAGCAGAACTATTTGCCTGTCTGGGACAGCATTGTGTGCTCTGACAAAGGCTGATTGCAGCTTCATAGCTGAGAGCAGCTTATTAAAAGGCATTATTACTCTGAAATTATGGGAAACAAAAGAGTCTGTAGGGACTGGAGCTGCCTTCTTTTCCTTTCAGCTCATTACTGGTGCTAAGGAACTCTCTCCCCATACACCCCCAGCCTGCTTGCAGCATTACTATGTAAATTAAATCTGTCAGCACTCACAAAAAGTTTACAATGGCATGGAAATCTTTTTCCTTGTCGTTTGAGAGGTGTAAGTTTCCAGGAGAAACTTTTTTTTAATTGGTTTGTAAATATTCCAGGATTTTTGCAAATTCCTGTACTGCGGGCAGTTGTAACATTGCATTTAAATGGATCCTTGACTGAACGTCTTTCCAACGCCGTGCTGTTCTGCTCGTGGAAGGATCTCTGCTGGGTTAGGTGCACAAAGATGAGACTGAGATCAGTACCAGTACTGCAAGATTCAGCAGTCAGGTCAGACTTGACTTCTCAGAAGCTGTGAAGGGTCAGAAGTCAGAGCTCTGCCCAGAGACTGGCTGTGTCCTGCAGAGTGCCCTGACCATAAATGTGATTTAACAAGGAAGCTGCTGCTGATGTGAAGCTATTCATGTGTTGACCCTCACAGATAGTTAAGTAACCTCTTGAAATAGTTGGATTGATTTCAGACATAGTAAGTTAATTGGTGTGTTGTGCTAAATATTTTGCTGAATAATCCTGGGATGTACTTCCACCACCATCTCATATGTTTCTGTAGGGGCTGGAAAAAAAGTCCATAATCTATTTATTATAATAATGGTTTCCTCAAATAAAAACTGCTAACAAAAGAACAACTGCTAAATGGAAGCATGGGTTTGTGTTTAACAAACAAGCTTGTGATGTGTGAGTTCCATCCCCAGTTCAGTGTTGGACTTGGGCAGATCACTCATTCTGTACACATCTTTCTTTCCTGGAGTAAAATACAGATTATGATCCTTAAATATCAAGTGCTGTGAAGTTGTTGTTGATCATACATTGCTTTGAAGATTAAAAGTGCTTTGTTTTTTGTTTATCATTTTACTTCTGAAATAAGGACTGTAAAGTACAGTAGCTTTAAACACCCAGAGTCCTTTTTTGACCATATATAACCTCTTTTTTTTAATCTTCTTTCTCCATGGAGTGAATTCGGTGATTGTACCGATCTGAAAGAAAAAGTGTTAGAAAATTGAAGCTTCAAATATTCTGTCTCTCTTTCTTCTATCTTTATCTCCTTGTGTTATTTCCCTTCTTTGATCTTGAATGGAAAAGTAGCAAGTTATCTCTGTGTTGAAGAAAAAATACAAGATTTCTGAAGAGATCCTGTAGTTTCTCATGCTACTTTACCTGTAAAAGTCAAATTCATTTTGATGGAGAGCTCTGTGTTAATGACACCCTATGGCCAGGCAGTTCAGGCTGTATCATTAGTGGCTGAATTGGGGTTGATGCATGATTTTGATGGATTTGAATTACCAGACTAAGTCTGACATATAAAAGATTAACAAAGGAAAAAGAGATTCCAAACTAAAAACAAGTCCTTCATTGGGTGCCACACACATCTTGGGGAGAAAGAGTTCATGATTGTTGTGTGTGGCTGAATCATGGATAATGAAAGCAGGGACTGTGTGTGCAGATGCTGCTGGAAGCCCTTAATGAGGGGGGGATGCCAGCAGGTACAGAGCGACTTGGAGGGTGGAAGCAGCTGTGCTGTGAAGGAATCCTAAATGAATTTCAGAGCTGATTAAGAAAGAACTGGAGATCAGGAAGGACAGGGGGAATTGTGAGAATTTTTCTAAGTCAAGTAGGGATTCGGATGGAAAGGTTTCATGAAGTTTTGGCTTACCAGAATAAACAGCAGCCTCATTAAACAAGAGATTAGAAGCTGTTGAAAAGAAAAATCCATTTAATCTGATAGATTTCTGTAAAACAATACCAAGTCTTTACACAATACTTGTAAAAATGTTAGCCTTGACCTTTAGATAATTAAACTTCCAGCATTCCCTTGCTGAGGGTTAGGTCAAGCAGTGTGATTTTGGGAAGGTAACGGATTTGATCGAGTGCAGTTCTACCTTCTGTTTGCTTTGGGAGGCTCTGTGCATCCCCACGAGACATGAACAATATTTTACTCTTATCTCTTGCAGAACTGGCATAGTTGAGAGGCCTCTTGAGCATCCATCATATCTTATGATGACACAAGTGACTGATGGCAAGATGTCACCTTGCTTGATAGCTAAACATCTCAGTGAGCTTGAAGGGAATAAACTAAGGTGGGGCTCAGTTTTAAGAAAATAAATAGAAAATTCTCCTAGGCTAGAGGAAGCCTTGTATCTCCCTGCTAAAACCCTTCCTGAATAAATGCAGGATGTTAAATTGGTGATCTGTAAGATTGCATTGCAGTGCTGTACAGTCAGCCAGCTGAATTAGGAGAGCTAGACAGTACTTAGTCATAAAATGGTGTTGTGCCCATGATGTTATCAGTAAGGAAATTCGTACCATTGCAAGGATGCAAATGATAGCTTAATTATATGCTCCCACTAGCATAAGATGCTTTTAGATCTTTCCCTCAGACTCATGTACTGTGCTAATTAACAGTAATCCAACTGGAGGATCCCAGTGCAATGCTTCTGCATATTTTTTTCAGCTTATGCTGGAGCTCTTATGTTCTTTTCTTAAATAATTAATAATCATTACTGCCTGCTGTGCTGTGGGTATGTGCCAGTGATCTCAGATCCCAGCACATTTGCACCATTCCTGTTCCTGTCAGAGGCTTGGGTTTGCTCTTTGCAGAGGCTTTCATGTTAAGCCCTTCATTAGCTGGCAGTGGGGCTTGAATTTCAGTGGCATCGGGCTTTGATGTCATTAAGTATCAAGCTGTTAAAGGAAGTGCCACCTATTTCATTACTGTGACTATCTTTATGCAATTAAGTTAAACACCAAGTAGAAAACAGATGCATTTTACTAAATAACACTTGGTACACAAAGCATTTTTATCTCCAGGAATTTTGTACTTACCTTGCTGGCCTCAGCAATGCACCCTGTAAGGAAGCTGGGTTACTGTTAACCTAGTGGGAAACCATAATGCAGATGAGGGATGGAGCAGGGTGAAGAGCCTTTGGTGGCTTCTGTCTTCTTTGGTTTTTAGTTTTAATTAATTCCTCTCTGTGTTCGCTGGGTTTTACTCTTCTCCAGTCAATGTAGCTTAAGCATTACTTTATTTTTGAGCGCTTCAATGACCAAATGACCATTTATTCTAGTTGGAGATTTGGCATTTTCGGTACTGGCTGAATTAGCTCGAGCCGTACTGGATGCTGAAAGTCTTTAACTTTCTCAGCGCAGCGTTACCGAGCCCGGCCCCGCGCCCCGCTGGGATGGATCTCGGGCGGCCCGCACCGGGAGGGACAGCAGGACCGCGGGACCCTCGGCACCGCGTCCCTGCCGGGGATGTTCCTCAGGTGAGTGCGTGCCGGTCTGTCCCGGCGGAGAGGCTGCTGCCCCGCGGGGTCCGGCACCGGGAGCGCNTCCGCTCCGCTCCGCTCCGGGCCTCCCCGCTCCCCGCTCCGCCCCGCCGCTCCCCGGCCCCGGCAGGCCCTGGCCCCGCGGCACAGGTACCGGAGGTGCCGTTTTCATTTTCTGGCATCGCCCCGTACGTGACGAGGCGCCCTGCCCGCGGTGTCCCGGCCCGGCACGGCCGCGCTCCCGGTGCAGCTGCCGGAGGGGCCGCAGGTGCCGCCGGCCCGGGGCAGCCCCGGTCCCCGCGCTGCTCCCGGCGTCCCGGCCCTGCCTGCGGAACGCCTCCGACGGCGGTCAGTAAGGGCTTCCCTCGGGGGTAATCCCCGCCTTGGCTAAAAATCGGGTTTCTAGAGGCTTTGAGGCAGCACTCGGTAACTTTCAGTTTACGTGGACGGTATTTGTTGGCACGCGTTAGTTTTTTACCTGTTGGGAAGATACGTGAGAGAGGGACAGCATCACCCTCCGGATCAGAATGTATTAGTGCTCCAGAGACAGATGAGACATGATGCTCGTTTCTGCTCAACATCCAGATGTGCTTCATCAGGGCACGCTTGCCTCACAGACTCGGCTTTGCTTTCTCTTCAAGAAGATAATATTTTGCTCTGTTGTATATCATCTTTTATTTGTCCGTTCCTCATCTTGGCATGTTGAACAAGATGAGCTTTGATGCTCTCTGAGATGAGCGTGAGACATTCTGCAGATGTGAGGATTTAAAAAAAGAAACAAAACACCCAACTCCAGCAGGCTTTGGAGGCAGGTTAGGTGTGCTAGTTCACAGTCCTGGTCCAAGCTGGCTCCAGTATGGTGAGAGGAACGTCTAGAGAGTATTTAAGAACATATTTTTAAATACATTTACAAAATCTTATTATATTTGTTTTATTTTTTGGCTGCTGAACTTGCATGCTTTCAATTTCTTTTGGCCTTGGTTATTTTTGGAGCTCGTGTGTGATGTGAGATAGCCTGCTGAAGGAGAACCTCTATGTAAAAGGTAAAAACAATGAGCCTGAAATGTACTTCAGTGGGGTTTATTTTGAAAGTATTCAAGGTGAGGGAGCTTACAGAAAGCTGCACATTACTACTTTTAAAAATACAGGCTGGTTTTCTTACCAAGCTACAAGCTACTTTTGCCTTGATTAACAGATTCATCTGCAAAATGGTGACAGGTGTACTTCAGATACATTTCTGTTGCTTCACTTTGCCCTTAGCTGAAAAAGCATCATCGGTTATTGTATCTTTGGCATCTTGGGAGAAACTGGCAGCTCCCTCAGTGTAATCTAGGATTGTTGGGGATCTGTGTGCTTAGGTGATGAGGTACACAGAAATAATAAATCTATAAAGAAGTGTGTAGGACTGAACAAATGCAGGAGCAAAGGCCATTTTGGAAAACTTAGTTGGTAATGGGTTGGACCCGTATCTGCTTTAAAGCAGTTTTCTGTTTTAGTTCATCGTAAGCCTTGCAACAAGTTATGGCAAAGTTACACAGGGCAGAAAAGTGCTTTCAGGATTCTTCTTGACGTCCAGGTGGGAAGGCAGTGAAATGTTCAGCAGGAAAGCCATTCCCTGGGCTGGTGGGAGTCACTGTGACAATCCCTGTGCCAGCAGCAGAGCTGGGGCTGTGTGGGCAGGGAGGGCTGTGCCTCACAAACGTTAGTTAGTGCTCGTGTCACTGGACAGAACATCCTGTAGGGTGTTTGGGAGAGCAAGTTCTGAATCCCAGTTCTATGGGAAATCTGTAGCTGTATCACTTTCTGCTCCCTTCCATCCTTTCCCCCATCCAGGATTGGAGAGTGCTTCACTTTGCTAGAGGAGAGACATTTCCAAAGCAATTTGTGTTGTTTTCTAAACAAAGCCAAAAGAGAACAGAAACAAACCCTAGATTTTGTAATTACTAACAATGACTGTGATACATATCTGCTGCCAAAAAATTAAAAATCATCCTTCAGTTGCATATGGACAAACAGAGCTAACACCTAAATGTGCCTGATGTGGCTAAGCTGTTCAAGGTTGATGCTTTGCCTAGGAAACAGCTTGTCAGAAATAGATCTATTTATATGTGTTTAATATAAGCTTTTCCTCTCCAAAATGTTTGTCATCTGTAACCAACACAAACGTTTCTGTTTTTCACCAAGTATTTCAGTTCCTAGGTTGGTTGTTGACTACAAAGCACCCTCCTGAGCATCTGACCTAGTTTGAAGCATCAAACATCCACCCAAGTGCTGTGCACAGAAAGGCAATAGGCTTTTGGAGGCTGCTGGTGGAGATGCTGGGAGAAACTTCCAGGAGAATTTTTTCCAAAAAGAAGGATTTGGTATCAGAAATATTTCTATACATGCACAGGCAAAGCTGTATTTCTTTTTACTGCAGGCTGTCATCAGATTGGGATTCCTGCTGAAGTGCAGCAAGGACAGAGTGCACACCATCAGGTGCATAGTGCAGATGTGATTGGGAAAACTGCAATCCTAACAAATGTGCCAAATGTTTCTGTTCTGGGCTAAAGCTGTTGCATGATACAAGTGTGTGACTAGGCCCAGTTTTGGTGGTGATGTGCACCAAAGATAGAAATTACTGGAACAAAAGCATTGTCACCTATTCCACATCCTGTGTTGGTAGTTTAATGGTCTTGCTTTTAAGTACAAAGGAGAAATTATATGTAAATAGGTTTGAAATGTGCTAAAAACTTTTTACCAAGTAACTTCATTTAGGGAAAAAACCCCAAACCACTTTGTTCAGTGTTACATCTCTGAGAATGGAGGACTCTTACAGTTCTTTTTCCCTTTGAAGAGCTGTGCCCTGCCCATGAGCTTCCCTGGCACGAGAGTGCAGATGGAGCAGAGTGAGCAAAACTAGAGGTGAGAAGAAGTCAAAGATCAGCAAATTAACCAAAACCCCCACGCACCGCCCATTAGTTAGTACTAGAATAAGAATAAGAAGTACTAGAATAAGAATAAGAACACTCTCCTGACTCTCAGATTTATTTTCAGCCTCAGTGTTGAGGTAGCATTATATAACAAATGCTTGAAAAAGTGAGGAAAGCTCATTCTTGTTTCTGCTCACTGCTGGTGATCTGACAGAATGTTACAGAGCTTCTGTATGGTTTAAATGTCAGTCTGAATTCAGGAAGTGGAGCCATTCTTGCTTTTCAGTAAATACATCCAAGGTTTTACAGGTATCAAATCTGCCAAGCTTATTTCTATTTTCAAAAATAGTATCGATATAATTATTCATGCTGTTTAAAAACAGACAAAACAGCCTAAAAATCTCCAAAAAAACCCTAATAATTTCAGCTTCTTGCATTATTGGAATTCCTGTGACTGACTAAATGAGCCACTGATTAGGGAACAGAGGTGGAGTCAGTAAATTTGTACAACCATTCCACTTGTCTCAGGACGTTCTGTTTTATTCCATGCAAATACACAGACCAAGAATTTATTTGATTTTTCAGCAAGTCCATTTTCTCTGTGTTATGAGGGCAGCTAAAAAATATGGAAACAACTTAAGTAATCAACTCTGTTTATGACCATGACCAAGCTCAGAAACCTTCTGACTCACTTTATCATTCCATAAAATTAGTTGACTACTTCACATGAAGGTGGAGATGTTTAATTAAAGTGTAATTGTTTTGCCTCTGAACTCATCCAGGTCCTGATTCAATGCACAGTGAAGTCAGTGAGGAGCTTTTAATTAATTTCCTTGAGCTTTAAATAAGTACACATGGACGTGCACCCTTAAAGGAAATGTGACCTAAATTTTTGCAGCAGAGTTGCTGTAAAGGAGAAATATAAATCCTGAAACAGCTTAAAGTAAACTACTGAAGGAAGGCTTTTTGTAGAAGTGAGGAGGGGGTAGTGCAGCTGCAGGGATCTCTGGTGCCTGTTGCCATATTAATGTAATTTTAATGGAGTTTCCTAACTTTGAGTATGTTGGATCTTATGTGGAAAGCTGGAAGTTCCTTTGTGCCTTGGCAGCTTGCTCAGTTGGTCGGGGGAGGCAATATCAGACTTCAAGATAAACATAGTTAACTGAATGTTTATGCAAAACCAATCAGCAATAACACTTAAAATATAATTAAGTTCAAGAGTTGGTGCCAAATTGAGAAAAATGGGAGCATTCATGGCTTCTTAGCTGCCTTTTTTCAGGAATGTCTGTAGATGCCAAATAATACTCATTGGTTTATGTGGAATTCGTGAAAGGTTTTGCTTAACTTCAGAGGTCAGATACATCAGGTTTGGCTAAACAGAACTTTTATTACTGAAATCTTGCTCAGGAACTACAATGAACTTGGTAAAATAAGCCTTTCACAACTCACATCAAACTGCAACCATTCTGTAACTGTTTCACTGTCAAGATTCTTAGTTCAGCAACTTTCACAAAATACGTTTTAATCTTTAAGTAAAGTACTGTGTGTGAAACAGCACGCATGAGGCACTGCAGTTTTGGCCCCTTGTTTTTCACTTATTCATTTCATTGCTCTTGGTAGCTGCATTTTAGCTGTAACTGCTGTCAGCTCTTCCTTTTGGTGAGCAGCTAACCATAATGGAGATGGATCTGATTGTGCTTACGGCTTGGCAGACATCTGGCTGCACTTCCAGTCATTCTCTCTGCCCATTCTGCCTTAAATTGGTGGTGGCTGGGTGCAGTCCTGCTCTTGGGAACTTCCTGGAGTGGTCTGGGGTCTTGCAGTGGTTTTAGCTTGTGTAAGAACCAGCCACTCTTGGGCATTGTTGTGAACGGCCTCTGGGCTGACTCCTGTTGTTACTGTTGTTATGTACTGGAGTTTGATTAATCTAAATTAATGTTTTCACATGTGGTTGCCTTTAACATATGTGTTGTGCCTTGCCTGTGATTCCTCCATTGTGCTCAGGAGTTGCTCAGTCCCAGAGCTGATGGGGACCCAGAGCCCCTCAGGCCCTGCAGTCCCTGGGCTCTTCCCCTGCAGCCTGGTGTTTGTCACTGCTGCAGCCTGACCACTGCCCTCAGCCAGCTTCGTGCCACAGCTCAGAGACGTGGGGTGACATTCAGAATTGTGGCTAGGCAGGAAGGAAATTGCATCCACTTTCCTGAGAAATAGGAAGTCTCTTGAAGGCAAGATTTCCTTCCTTGCAATCCCTCTTGGCCAAAACACAGGGAAAGCGAAATGTCCGTGGTAAAATTGGTGTGTAATTAGGAATTTGTTTTAAAAAGTCCTCTCTTAAAACTGACAAACACTTCTTTCTTTCCTCCCTCCTCTCTCCATCTGATATCTTTGCAGCACAGCCTTGTTTGGTGACCTAAGAAAGGAACAAAAATGCTTTTCTTGTGCTTTTTGTTTCTAGTAAGTCCTTCAGAGAAGAGAGAAGCTGGCATACTTGGCATACTCTACTGAGACCAATCTATGGAGCACTATCCAGGAAAAGTCTGATGGATTATTATTTTGTGAAGGTCTTAGGAGCAAAAATCTCTTGTCCATATAACCCAGGAACATTGCTGCTGCTCACGGATCACTGAGGAGGCAGAGGTTGTGTTCTGGTTAGTACCAAAGGCATGATGGAGGCATGTAGCCATATTAGACAAAGAGCCATTAATTCTTAGTTCAACTCACAGCAAGGGCTATTAATAATAGATCTCTTTAAATGGCTTTGAAAATTAAGCCTTGATTCAGAACTGAAACCTCTTCTTTGCTTTTTTTGGTCATTCAGGGCATCCATGGGGAAAGCAGCACAGAAGTTTGGGGTTTTTTTTCCTAAAGAGGCAAGATAACTAGGAGACATAAGGGCTGTGTTTGTCACATTTTACAGCAAATTTTATTGATGTATGAAGCCAGAACAGTATTTCATGCTGTTGTCCAATGGTTACACAATTTTGGTAGTAAAGAACTATTAATCTGAGAGTCTCTGGTCCTAACAACAAAGTCCTATGTACTTTGACACACTGTTGCAAAATACTGAAATGCTAAGTAGTCACCAGCCTAATAACAGCTCACATTTTAATTGCTTTAAAAAAATCTAGTTAGCCATAATCTTTCTACTATAACCCACCGCATCTTTTGTAGTAGAAAGATCAACACAGGATCTACAGGTATTAGGGGGAGTTCTCAACATAAACGTGACCTGTGCTGCCCTGTAATTTTTACTGACACCTGAACATCGTTATTGCCAGGTCACAGACATTTCACACTGCAAATGCCAATAAACTGCCACAAAGATTTGGTGTCAATGGCCACAGAACAGACCTGGGGACTGTCAAGGGTGTCAATAATTAATAGGTAAAAAATGTCACACACCTCACAGGTGTTCCATGGGCATGTATTTGTACAATGCATGGCATGCCAGCCATATAAAATGGGGTGAGTACACTGAAAATCATTTGTTGATTGCTGTAAGTAGTTGATGATTTTTACCTGTTATTGGTGCTCCGTTTTTTCACTAGTTTATGAACTATGGAAATAGAGCTAATTTCTCAGAGACAAGAAAAGGCATCTCAAGTTTAGCTCTGTGTGCTGGAAACTTCATTTTCTCTTTCTGAAACAAAATATTTACAGATAGATCCATACAAAGCTTTGCTGTACTGTTCTATTTTAATGATGGATGCTGAACACACTTTTTACAGCAGTAATTCCTCAATGGGATACCTGGTAGTTAAATCATTAGCCATCTGTCATTAGTGCCTAATTTCCTGCCTAGAAGATTTGCAGCTTTGTTTTAAATAGGAGGAGAGGTGTCTGAGCCTCTGTGAAAGATGCCCATGGTTGGAGCAGAGCAGCAGTGTCCATCCAGCTGTTGGAGACCATCGTGAGTAAAGTGTTGGAACATCCTGCTGGAATTGTCTCTTGGACTGGGATGCAGCTTGTGTATAAACTGCTGCTTATAAAGTGGTGTCACTTTTTAAAGAATTTTTGACACATTCATCTTTGAAGTGTGAAATGAAAGGCTTTTTTTCAGGGTTTGTTGCTGTTACTACGTTTAATTTCAGAGGCTTCATGTTGACTGACATGAACTACCTAAAACCCTGTGCTGCCTCTTTCAACTGTGTGAGATGTGAGAGGTGGCTTCTCCTTGAGGGAAGTGAGGGGAAATCATCTGGTTTGTGTGTGCCTGAAGGTCAGGAGGTAAACTTTAATTTCATGAAAGTGGTGATTATGGTCGTAGGATTTTTTAAATTTGTTTTTTAAGTCAGCTTGAGCATTGATGTAAGAACTGTTTTGGTGCATTGGGAAGCTCTATGGAATGCACTTCATTGCTACTTTTGAAGTCTGTTTCGAAGCTCTGAAAGGTGATCCAGCACTGGGGAGAAAAAACCCTGCTTGTGTTCATAAATGTTTCATGAATAAATGGCAGTGTTTGGGGCTGTTTCCTGTCCTTCTTCAAGGAGGAGGACTGTAGTGTTTCGTTAAAAATTTAAATCTAACATTTAAGAGATGTGAACCTACCACGGGAGTTCCAGCAGTAAATTGACCTGAATCTGACACAGGTTCAGATTCTGAAGTCAGCTAAAAGGTAGCACTGAACATAGAAATTAAGACAAAAAAAAAAAAAACGTATTAAATATTTCATTTCATGCTGTTCACCTATAAATAGGTAGCTGTTATGAATTCTTCATTGTATCCCTCTGGAGATGGGAATTAATCCAGTCTCCAGCTGCCTGTGACTGAAGGTCATGAGTCAGAATGAATTAGAGGAAAATTTGTAGCAGGGTTTTTGCACTCTGGTTCCTGACTTCAGGTTTCAGGCTCCAGCTTGGAAGGTTTTTCGGGCTCTAACTGTTCTCTGAAAAACGCCATTTGAAAATTAACAAGGCTTAAATTAGGGGCAGCATCCCCTGGCACTTCCAAGCCTCCCAGTATGACCACGTTTAAGCACTGAAGTGCTCCGTGGTGGAACTGTGGAGGGGAATGGCTTAACCTTGGATAATGATATCAGAGAGTCAAAGGGACCCTCCCTGCTGCTCTCAACTCCACTTGTGTAGAGCAAAGGGAGCCTGCAGTGCTCGGGTTTATTCACCATAACTCCTTATCTGAGCTTTATAATCCTATCCCATTAATTGAGGGTTTTCACTGCCTTGAACAGAACCAGCCAGATTCAACGAAAAAAAAAAATTGTAGCTGAACTAACTCCTGTTGGGTTTCTTTTGGCTATACCTGGAAATGCTACAAGATATTAAAGAGGTAGTCAGCTGTGACTTAGGTTTTAGAGAGCTTGCCAGATGGCTGCTCTAAGTACCCTAAATTATTAAGACTGAATATGTAAAATACTACATTTTCCAACAGCTTACTGCATTTTTATTTTCTCCCCCCTTAACTCAGGCTATGCAGATTCCTCAGTTGCACTTTGTGTTTTCCCATACCAGTAAAATGTGGTTGTTAGGAATTTCAGCATTACAGAGGAGTGTTGGGGGGAATATGAAATTTGAAGGGACAAAAGCTCATGTTGCTTTCTCATTGCATTAAATAAGAACGGCTTTAAAACGGAATGGGATGCTTAAGTAACTTCCTTTATGCAAAGTTTATAAAAATGCATTTTTTAGTGTGTCTGTTTTTCTGTTGAGATGTGGAAATTTTTGTTTATTTAATCAGATGACAGGAAGGCAGTCAGAAGAATTTGGAAGTTCTTAATTATGAACTGATCTGTGGCATTGTCCAGCAGAAGGTCCCTTCTAGGTTTTGAATTCATACCAGTGTAGGTGGAAGTGGAGGAAATACAGTTACAAATCTGTAATTTTCAGTTGCTGTGTGTTGGAATCTTCTTCTGAAGGCGTTCAGTCAAAACAGTTCTTGCTGGTGAGGCTTGAGTTTCCTGAGGAGCTGTTTCCATCTGTTGGTAAAACAGACAAGTTAAACTGAGATTGAGTACAGATTTCTCCTGTCTACATTTTTGTGAAGTGAAACCCCAATAGCTGATGCTCTAAACCTAGCTAGGAAAGAAGAATGAAAGGGAAGGCTAACTGCAGTTACAGTATTTTTTCATTATGTGCTGCTGTGTCTGGGTCAGTAATTGAAGAGAAAGCCACTGTGATACTTTAATTCATTTTTGGGAAGAAATATATTTTATTATCATTAGAGACTTTTCAGAACAAGTAACAATGAGGAGAGGTGAGGAAGTATCCCTTAATGCTAGTGGGAAAATTGGAAGAACTTAGCTATTACATGGCTTGGGTAATATCCTTGCAGAGCAGCCCAGGTGTTTTTAGGTGTAGAAGCACCTCCACCTTCTCGTTCCAAAGCCATGTCTGGTTTCCTCTGATCTCTGGCTTCCTGCCTTGCCAGAACCTGCAGCTGCAGTCCCCAGTGTTCAGTGGGAAGGTGCTGCTGGTGCTGGGGCTGCCCAGGGCCAGGGTTGCCCAGCCTTTCCCAGCCCAGGAGAGGCTGTGGAAGGAGGCAGAGGGGGATGTCAGGCGTTCCTGGCTCTGCCCAGTCCACATGTTGGGCCTTGCTGAGCTGCAGGAATTCCTGGGATCCTCACCCAGCCCACTGCAGGCAGCCTGGGCAGGGAAGTGCTGGACTGCAGGACAGCTTTCTGTGCTGCTGGGGACAGGGAGGGAGTGTTTGCAAACTTAGATTATTGCTTTGGCAAAGCTGGGCTGGCACTCTTGGCTGTAATATATAGATCTTTGTTGTTTATTATTCTGTCATGTGAATCATCTTAAAAATAAATGAGAACTAAATTTCATTGCCTGTGCCTGGCAAACAAGGGAGAATTAGGTGACCCAATTATGTCCATTTGCAGTGTGTTTGATGCAGCAGGACAAGCTTGAAGCATTTAGTCTTTTAAGAGAGTTTAGTGAAGAATGCAATCATTTCTGACTAACACTGCAGCTTTTGAAATGCAGGGGTCAGTCTTTGTGAGAAAGGAGTGGAGAACTGGCACTGGGGAGCAGATCCACCTTTAGCTGCCAGAGGTGAGCACAGGCAGCCCAAACTTTCCTGTTGGCTCTGCACATCTGCCTCACCCTGACCTGGAGAGACCAGTTCCAGATCTGATAAACAGTGCATTCTCTATGGCTTCACCAGCCTTTGGCCTCTCTTCCTGCAGTGCCAGCCATCCAGGACACCATTCCCAGAAATTCAGCTGAGATCCCATTACTCCTTTGCTGAGGCCAGGATGTATCAGTTGGGTTTTGTGCTGAAAGCTTCCTGAAGAATGCAAAGCCTGAATGCAATTCATTCTCAAGTGGTTGGGAATGTCATTGGTATGGGCAGGGTGGAAATCTTGCAGCTGAAGAACGGCTTGATTTTAAAAAACTTTATACATAAAAAGGTTCTTATGTTTAACAGCTCCAGACAAGCATGCAGTATTTTTAATTTTACCTAGACTGTGTTCTGAAGCAGAGTGGGAATGAAGGTGTATTGAATTAGGGATCTTTCTGGGGTTCAGCTGTGTATGTTCTGTAATTCTTTGCTCATTTGTTTTCACAGGGCAGTTCCCTCATACATTTTTCCCAGCTCCAGTCACTGGTCAGGACTGCACACGTGGATTATCTGATCTCCTGTGGTTTCTGGAAGCAGGTACGTTGGCACAGAAATCTGGTGTTTTGTTGGTTGGGGATGGGGCAGTGACCACTCATCCATGTGCCAGAAAGATTTGTGGGGGCAGGGAAATGCTGCTGAGGGAGCATTTCATAGTGTGTACCGTATTAATGTAGCTTTCTGGAGAGAACAAAGTTGATAAGTACTTTGATAAGGTTTTTCAGTCCTTCATTTGCAAATGTGGATCGTGCTGTCTTCTGGGCATGGACCAGCTTTGTATGTGGGTTTGGAAATTTTATCATGTAGCATATGCTGGGTAATGTTGTCATCCCAAACTGTGTCTTCTGAAAGCTTTATGTAACAAGAAGACAGGGATATGTTCACATTTCTCGTGCTGAGGTCTCAGTGCTGTTTTAAGACCTTCCCACTTTGATGCCATCGAGTAGGAAGAGCTGTGGTGGCAGGGTAATTGTGTGCTGCAGGGAGAGCAAAGTGCTGTTGCTCTGAAAGCTTAGTTTTACCTCTCTGTACATATTTTTTGAGCCATATTGAGTGTTTTTCTTGCCCATGCTGCTTACTAATTATGTGAAGCATTTGCTGAATTGGCAGGCTTTAGGATTTTTGTCCTCCCTGTTAAATAGGTGGCTTCATGACAAACTCATCTTGGCTGAAGGTTACTTCAGAAGAACCAGGCTTAGATAGGAATTCCCATCACCCCTTTTTTAAAGTTTGAAAATTAATAAACAACTAGAATATAGTTATGGTGGAAAACAGTGAATAGTAACCAAACCAGCTCTTGTAATACCTGATGTGCAGAGGAATGCTGAGGTGGGGTCTTCCTTGTTGGCATTTTCTTGGTGCTTGTGCATGGTGCCACCTACTGATATCCCATCCATCTTGTTTCATTTTTAAACAATAGATGTCTTACTACATTTCAGCTTTTCTTGGCGTGATTTTTCTTTTCTAGGTTGATTGGTTACTAGTACAGCAGCTTCCCTTTTCAAGTATTTTTTGAAAAGTATTTATAATATTAAGAACCAGTCCCAACCTTTCAGACTGACTGGGTATCTTGATCAATGTTTATTGTTTTATCAGTCTCTGGATGTGTATAACTTAATGTCTCTTGCTCACTATCTTATTTTGTTCGTTGCCTTACTATTGGCATCGCTTGTTAGCACTCAGTAAATTGCACTGTGGAGTATTTACCTAGTAGCATAATCCAATTTACTTAGTTGAGTTGACAACACAAAATGATGGGATTGTTTAATTCCCCCTTCAGAAAGCAGTTTGCTGGTTGTATAAAAAAGCCCAACAATCATCACCTTGTACAGGCTGCAGGTTTCCAAGCAGAACCATCTACAGCAAATAAGATTCATGCAGATCTTCCCACTGAAACATGTTCAAGAAGGACTGGTGATGGATCTTTCTCACTTTTTGCTGCTGTTACCTCCATGCTCAGTAGTGTGGGTGGCAAAGCCTGTCCCAGCAGCTGCTGCTGAAGTTTGCATTACTTCTGACTCACTCAGGAGGGCCTCTGTGTAATTTTAAACAGTTTCCACACCCAGATTACTTTCCCTTAAAAGTAATAATGGAAATGAAGTGAGAGGTTGGTAATGACTGCAGGAAAACATTACTGGGAAAACTGTGTTAGAACCTGCTGGGATACAGCCTTCCCTGTGCAAGCCTTGTGTAGTGTGTTCCCTTCATTACTGAGGTTCAGGAAATCACATTTATAGGTTGGTGTAGGACCAGACCCAGTTCTGGGAGTGAAAAGTGATTGAAGACCTGTTTTGGAGCCACTTCTCTGAGGGGTGTGCGTGTGCAGGAGTGGCTGGGTCACACCTCCATCCACTCGTGGAAGCATGGAATGGTTTGGGTGGTTTGGGAGGGGACCTCAGGGCCCCTGCAGTGCCACCCCTGCCATGGCAGGGACACCTTCCACTGTCCCAGGCTGCTCCCAGCCCCAGTGTCCAGCCTGGCCTTGGGCACTGCCAGGGATCCAGGGGCAGCCACAGCTGCTCTGGGCACCTGTGCCAGGGCCTCACAGGGGAGAATCTCTTCCCCATATCCCATCTAAGCCCACTCCCATGAGTGTGAGGCCATTCCCCCTTGTGCTGTCACTCCAGGCTCCTGCACACAGCCTCTCTCCATCTGCCTTGTGGGGTCCCTTCAGGGGCAGTCAGGGGTTGCATTTCTCCACCACACAGCACTGTAGGGGTTGGGTCTGTTTGTGACACTGCTGGAATTGTGTGTTATTTGAAGCACCATTATTTTTTTACATTTCAGGTTAAGGTTTTTACTGTTGTTGACTTAATAAACATGGTTCAAGATGGTTTTTAAGAGCAGCTGAAGAGAATGCCTGAATGTTTTTTTGTTTTGTTTTTTTTTTTTTTGTCGTGGTAAACACCCTGGTGTGGAACTTAAATAATTACCAGATACTCATATAATATAGTCATGCTTTGTGCTATAGAATTTGGATAGCACAGTCTGTTTATTCCATAACATAATTATTTTTATTAAAATAAGAAGCAAAAGCTCAGCTTTTAAATTGTACTCTTTCCCTGCTCCTCTTAGCCCTTTCTCTCCAAAACCACTTCATAAATTTTAATAACTTTTACAGTAACTCAATGGCCTTCTTATATGATATATAAAGGAAAAAAGAAAAAGAAGAGGAAGACTTAAGAGTTTAGATTTCACACAGCTTTTGTTTAGCCATTGCAGGCTTGATGGCTGTGCATTCTGCATCCTGTTTTTATTCTGCTTGTGCTTATTTATGGAAAAAACCCCAAACCACGAACTCTTCTGTCAGGGTGATTCTTTCATCTAGTTCTTAGAATTCCTTTTCTACTCATGCAGGAACGTAACCACAGATAATGAGCTGTGGGGATGTGAACATGAGCCTCTGAATGTCTCAGTTGCATATGTAAGGCCCAGTTTAGCTGCTGACATTGTTAAGGGTTTGTCTGGGGAAGGATGTGATTCCTTGCTCTCCCAGGGCATTCAGCGATCTGCCCGCTGGTGAAAAACAGGTATTTTGGAAATGAAACTTTTCCTCTATTTCCTATTAGAGCCCGTTGCCTATTCTGGTTTTCTTTTCCTGATTTTGTATCTGCAGGACACCCAGGAGCTGGCAGGAGGGGAATGAACCGTGAGGGCGTCCCCGGAAAGAGTCCGGAGGAGATGTACATCCAGCAGAAAGTCAGAGTCCTGCTCATGCTCAGGAAGATGGGATCAAACGTAAGATGCACTCACAGCCCATCTTTTGGGGGTTTTCAGGCAACTTTGGACCAGCTGGGCTAGTGCTTGTTGAGATGGGCAGGTGATGGTCTGGTTTTAATGCTGAATTGTTTTAGCCGTCCTGGGTTTAATTGTTATCAGTTAAACACAATTGATTTTTGTTTAAATGTTACGAGCCTTGTGATGCCTGGAACTAGCATATATAGATAATTGATTTCAAGTTTTTCATTACTGGAAAAAGAGCCAAGTGAAGCAGCTGTTTCAGGGTGGCACTGAACCTGCCCATGGGTTGGTGATGTCCCATTTGGCTGCTGTGTCCTTGCTGGTGCTCCAGGGGCACAGATGAGGGGTGGTGGGGAGCAGAGGTGGTGTGGTGCCTCTGGGAGCTGCTGCCTGCAGTCTGTGGGTTCTGCTTTGCANCCCCAGTGCCTCCCCCGTGCCCCCTGTGCTCCCCCATGCCCTACCTCTGCCCTGGAGCTGCTTCCCCGTGGCCAGCAGCCTCAGAAAACACCCCCTGTGGCCTCCTGGACTTCCAGAATCGTTTGCCACCTGCTGAAACCCATCTGCAGGCTGGGATCTGCAGGCCAGGATAGGCCAGCTTTGTTAATTCTTTGCAGGAGTCTTGGTGAAGAATTGTGTGGGGCTGCTCTGAGTCCACCAATCTCTTCTGGACCTGAATGTTTGTTACTGGATTCCTCTCCCTCCCATGCACAGCCCTCGTGCCAGGTCACGTTCATAAAGTGCAGTTTGGTGTTGAAGGAGCAGTGTAAGACTCATGCCAGAAAGAGCTGAGCAGAAATTTAGTATAGATCTGAGACATCTTGAAATCCATTACAAACACAGCCTGCACAAACTTGCTGCTGTGCTCATTCCTTGCATAGCTGGGGGCCGATGGAGGTGGATATGCTTGAAGAATTCTGAGCCAAAATACACAACTTTTCTGCCAGTCTAAAGTGAGAATTTTCTTGTTTCTTGTCAAAAACTGAGGTAGACACATTCAGTTAAGAGAGACTTAGTTGCAGTTGGCATTTTTCAGCATTATCCTTAAAAGTCACATTTTTCACAGTGAAATCTATGCTGGATTACCTGCACTTTGGCAAAGAAAAGGTGATAAAATCAGAAGTCCAGACAGAGGACAGAGATACTTCCTACAGTGGTGCTGAAGCTGTAGTGTGCTCTACAGACAGAAGCATTTATTGCTCAGGACTTTGATTTTCTTAGAAATCTCTCCAGGTTTCCAACAGTCAGTAACGATAATGCTCCTTGCTTGCTGCTGCCTGTACCCTCTGCTGTGTCCTGGGGTTGGTGAGACAGGAAGGGCTGAGTATGGAATTCCTGGAAGCTGGGAATACCATGACATAGGAGTGGGATGTGCCACCCTAAGGGAGATCCCATCTCCACTAGATGGCATTGCCTGGTGCTGGAAAACCTTGCAAGTGCACACACTCATGTTCTGCTGCTCCAAGATTGCTTAAAGGAGTTGTCTTCCCTACTTTTCTGTTTTCATTGAATCTCCTCTGGAGGATTTTTTTTCCTTTATGCGGCTTGTCTTACACAACAACAAAAAGAGGTGTTATTAAGGGAGTAACTTACACCAAGTTAGCACTTCAGTGGATTTCACAGTCTTTTGTTCCACAGTAGGACAGGTTGCTCTCAGCCTGACGTGTCCCTGATGTCTCTTTAGAGCCATTTTCCTCCAGCAGGTACAAAAGACACAAAGCTAACTTCACATCCCCATTTTGTGCCAAAAACCAGAGTGACGCTGTTGGCCTGAGCACTCTGAGAGCTTTGTTATGGACCTGCAGGTTTCTGTGTCCCTTAAAATGCTGCAGTCTGGCTCCAGTTCCAGGAAGGTTGTTCTGGTTTGCTGGGGCTTCCTTGACAAGAGTGAAGAGGATGGGTGGTGTACAGTTCTGTCAGTGTATTACAGTCCCCATTGCATTTTTTATGTATTTCTCTCCTGTGTGTCCATTGTCCATGTCTCCACCTGTGGCCCCACAGCAGTGACCTGGGCAGGGCTGCTGAGCTTTCTGGTCAGGAGCTGTGACTCCTGTGTCAGCCCCTTGGCTTGCCCACAGGGAGTCACTGCAGCCTCTGTGTCCACGGTGTCAGGATGTGGCAATGCTCTGAAGGAAGGAGTTTTTACTGTCCCTGCTCAATTCAGGCTTGTGCCACAAATCCTCCGTGAGCCACTGTTAATACCAATATCTCTGACATTTAAAGTTCCTCCATGAGACTCTGTCTGTTGTCTAAATATCCAGCAATGGAAGTTAATTTGGATCAAGGAGCATCTTAGAATATCTCTCTAATTTTTAATCAAGCCTGAAGGCTAAGACTCCCCTTCAGTTTATGCTTATTTTTATTGGAAGGGGAGATACGGTAATTGAGTCTGATATTAATGTCACGCTCACATTTTTTATAACCATTTTATTTTTCAATCATTGTTAACACCTATATCAAAGTGCAAAATCCAGGGATTTTCTTTAGCTGACATCTGTGGAGTGTTTGTTGTTTGTTTTTATGGCTCCAAGAATAACTGAGGAGCCCTGAGGCATCTCAGTTCAACCAGTGTGTGTGCTGGAGAGGGGATGTAATCCTGGCCTGTTTTGGGATGTTCACACATTGCTCTTGCCTGCATTGCAGCAGGAGCTAATGCAGCTCACACTTGATGAAATTCAGGCTTTCTCACATATTTTTGAGTACAAGCAAGATGCCTCTCAGGAAGTTCCATGCACAGAAGCATCTCCTGCATCAGGCCCATATTCCCAGTTCCCCAGCTCCTTGCATTTCCAGAGGGTGGGCTGGCTCTGCTCTGGCAGGTCTGGAAATGGAAGCAGGAGATGGGAATTGTGCTGAGACCTTGGTGACTGCAGCTCTGGTGTTCCTATAGCAACAGGAGTGTCGTGCTGGTTCCTGGAGGAAGCTGCTCCCTTGGGAGGGCAAGGCTGAGATGCAGACACGTGCCTGGCTGGGTGAGACGTGTCCTCTGGGTGGTGGGGCACCAAAGCCACCCCAGACTGCCTGGGGGGCTCCAGGGGACCGTGCTCATGGCTGGGCAGATGGTGATGGGGAATGGAGATGGAGCTCTGCTCGCAGCACTTCCATTTTGTTGAGCACAAGGCTTGTTTTAATGTGCTGCTGCTCTCAGCAGTGCATGGTGTATTTTTAGAATGCCAGACTAGGATGCTAATACTGGGAATTTCAGGGAAGAGTTAATGTTTAGGAGGTTGTTGCTGGAAGGTGGTTAAAGAAAGGTATGTATGCAAAGATCTTGTGTGGAGTGAAGAATTTCTTTTTTTAAATTTGGCAGCCTTTAGAAATTCCCAACAGGCTAAACCTTCTGATCTCTAAATGCTTTTGGGGTTTAATTAATTCTGCAGGTGACTACAAGCAAATCAGGTGTCCATATCTATTTCTCATTCAAAGAGCACTTGGGAACAGCAGCTGTTAGAGGTGTCAGCATCTTCTCTTGTGTTAAGGTGGTGTGGTTTCAATCCAGCCTGTACCTGCTGGGTTCAAGTCTCTGTGCCCAGGTCCTTGCTGGGCAGCTTTCTGCCATGGAGCAGCTGGGGACACTGAGCTCAGGGCATATCTGCAGCCTTCCCTGCCCTGCAGTAAAGTCATTTGACCTTCAGCTCATCTTGGCTTGCTAAGACTGAAGAACAAGTGGTGTAAAAGAGCTCTAAATTCAGCAATTCAAACAGCTGCAATTGGAACATAATCTCAGCGGGATTTTTTTGGAAGTTAGTGGGGTAAGATTGTCACTGTTACTTTCTAAGATAGGACATAAGCCCACCTGTTAATTATTGTTAATTTGTAGGAAGAATGAGGGCAAGAAAGCATGAGGCAGAAGAAGTTAGAGAAGTATCTGAATGTCTAAAGGTTTGTGGCAATTAATGCTTTGCTCCTAAAAGATGGGGAAAATTTCACTGGGCATGTTGTAAGTCTCTGTTTCAGGGTAGAAATGTGTGCCCAGAAAAGGGACAGCTGTGGAGAGAGCAGCTGTATGTATAGATGCAGGTCAGGTAAAAGTGTGCCTTTGTCATTGTTCTGTACATTAATTGCTGGAAGTGCAGAGCTCAGTGAAGGATGTGCTCCAAGCAGACGTGGTTCACCATCCCATTGTCTCAGTCACAGGCTCTTGGCCATGTGCAGCTTAACTTTATAACCTGTGCTCTGCTTTTTACATTATTTTACTTGATTAGTGACAAAACATCCGTTGTGGGAGCCAAGTGGGCCTGCAGGAGCAGCTCCCTTCACTGGGATTGGGTCCTTGCTTTCCCTTCAGCACACAGAAGGCCCAGCTCTGCTCCCTGGCAGTGTTTGTCCTCGAGCCCTGGAGAATTCCTTAATGAGCAGCCTCATTAGCTTGGTTTCCTTTAGCCCTGGGTGCTTTGGGGTACAGGACAGGGCTGGAGCAAAACCTGCTTTCCTGCTGAGAAACGTGGATGACCTTTTTCTGGGCAAATGTCACCCAGGTTCTTTTGCTGGGGGACACCTCCAGACATGGCCACGTGGCCTCGGGGAGGTCGGGGCAGGCAGGAACACAGCTGTGGGGTTATCTGGCATGCAGCCTCCTTTCCTGCCTGGGATTGCAAGGAAACCTGAAGGAATTTGTTCCCATTTAGACACTGGGAAGGGGAGAGCCTGGGAGAACAATCAGCATCCGTGCAGGAGTGCAGCTGATGCCTGTGCTGGGTGATCTCTGTGGCTCTGTGCTTGCCAGGTGACTCCTGCCCCTTACAGGGATGTGTGGGGCTCTGGGTGCCAGAGGTGCTGCTGCCTCCCTCCTGGGCCTCCCTGCAGCCTGGGGCTCTCCCCCTCCAGCATCCAAGGGTTTGTCACAATCCTTGCAAGTGAAACCCTTGTTTTTCTTTAGGCTGGTGGTTCTTGTGTGCTTTAAAATCAACAAGGCAGCTTGTTAATTCCGAGCTGGATCCTGGTGCTATATATCATTTATGTTTTGATCAAGGAAGAAACAGTTTGTGCAGGAGATGAAAAGGGAGATGACTGCAGGGCTTCTGAGTGCTGGCAAGAGGGTGCATCAGAGCAGTTTTTGATGTAGTTTTATATAAGATAAGGGCCCTACATATGAAAAACAAACTACTGCTGCTTGGTCCTTAATATTTCCTCCTTTGAGTACATATAACAAATTGTGAAGTGTATAAAAGTAAGTGCAGTTGCATTTCATGAGCATTGATTTAGCTTTCGAGGACATTAGCAAGGGGAATTTACAACCATTTTTGACCACTTTTCCTGCAATATTGCAACTGAAGAGCAGATTAGATAACTGAGAAATGGAATTCATATAATGAGAACAGATGAGGCATTTTTATTAGTCCTCTTTTACTTTGTGTTCAGGTGTGTAGGCAGAAGTTGCTTGGGGCACAAAACTGAGATTTGCTTCTTGATATGCTTCAGGTAAAAGACTGGAGGAATTTTACATGCTGGTGCTCCATCTGAGTTGAGTCTGAACTTTGCAAAGCCCTGGAAGAGGATTCTGTGGAGCTGAGCAGTTACTTGACTGGGACAGGCAGTGGTGGTGTTTTTGGCATTCCCTAGTTTGTCATTTGCTTTCCTGCTGGTTGGATGGATGTGCAGAATGACACTTTGGGTGCTGCATCTCTCCACTGCTCTTTAAAGGAGGTAATTGTGGCAGTTTTCCTGTCTCCATTGTTGTTGCAGGTGCTGAGGATGTTGTGATGGCATTTTCCAGATCAGAGACAGAAGACAGAAGACAGTAACTACAGGACACCTGAACAACACACAACTGGAGAGGACAGTGAGATTCCTGAAGACAGAGGAGGATGGCTGAGCATTAGCAAGTTCCTCTGCCCACCCTAATTGTTCCTTGGTATTCCTTCTCCTTTGTAATGTTGTTTCCCTTTGCCCAACCCTCAGAATGCATCTCACAGCCACCTCCTCCTGTCAGATTTGGCAGCTCAGCCGGGCTGTGTTCTTTAAGGACAAACCTAAAGGTGTGGTTTTGGTTGGCTCAAAGGGACAGGCTGTGGTTGGATAAAGGAAGGCAATTTTTCAAACTTGACCAATGGAAACCTTTTATCTCACATTTTATTTTATATTTTAAACAAAGTCTCTTGACATCCTACTTCTAAAGAAGCTTTTCATGCTGTGGTGCTTATTTAGGTCAAACTTGTGAATTTGAAGAGGGTTTGATTTGGCTGCATAGAACTGGAAGCAACTTGTGATTGGGTGACAATGCAAAAGCTTTCCCTTCAGTTGGCTTGCAGGTATTTTGCTGACTCCAACGTTTCCATTGCAGGAAGCTGATGTTTTGGTGCATTGGTTATTTCTTTATACTTATTGACTTGGGGGGAAAAAGACAAATGTGCTTTGCAATATTTATTACATCTACACACATATAAATGCTTGCTTTTGGGGGGTTGTTTTGGTTTTTTGATTGGCTTTGGAGTCATGGTTTGATTTCCTTTTGGCTGCAGTGTTTCTGATGCAATCAGTTTTTCCATACTCAGCTGCTCTCTGGCCTCGAGCTCTTTTGGGAGCATGTGTCAAAGCAGATTTGGTTCAAGAAGTCCACCTGGCCAGGCTGGAGGCCGGGCATGCCCAGCCCTGGGGGGCACTGGGGGGCTGTGCCCCAGCCCTGGCACTCCTGGCTGCCCAGGGGCTTCTCCTGCACATCTTCTGCAGGAATTGCAAGAATGGGATCTAAGGCTGTGACAGGAATTTGCCAAATTTGTATAGAGAATATGTGAACTTGTTTGAAATACTACAGAGTTCCACTTTAACCCTTTGATTGCTGCACAAGACTAGCTCTCACATTAGGAACAATTAATGATCATTAACTTAAATCCAGCTTGCACTGGGCTTTAATAAACTGAAGTTTCTAGTCACTTGAAGAATTGTACATGGTTTCCCTCCTTGCAGCTGTT